>PVIH01000705.1:0-305580 GCA_004025045.1 Sigmodon hispidus
TCTGCCTACATAGTGAGTTCCAGGCTAGCCTGCCTATATAGTGAGTTCCAGGCTAGTCTGCCTACATAGTGAATTCCAGGACAGCCTGGACTGCAGAGTGAAACCTTGCCTCTCACAACACAGCTACACACTCTTAACCTTTAATTTTATTTATTTCACTAGTTTTTACTTTGGGGAATCTGGAACACCTTTGTGAAGCCAATGAATACTTCAGACTTCAAACAAGCATTTGTGTGCACAGAAACACTAGAATCCTGGAAGTTTTAAGACAATGGCTCCAGCTCCACTGGTCCTAACAGATTAGGGTCAGCCATCCAATCCAATATACCAATTAAAGAATAATTAAAGATAGAAAAATGTAACCAAAAAATGTATGCTCTAGGAAGAGCATGTAAGGAATTCAGTGACTCTAGGTTCATCTTTGGGGCGCTAACATAACTTTGGATCTCACAGAGGAAGAATTGGTACAGTATAAGAAGTGTACATGGTGAGACCATGGGGAAGGCCGAGGAGTACTGTACTGCACCACTGTCTTCTTTTCTTCAGAGTGATTTGAAGAAGTTTTATTTGCTTAAAGGAACCAATATAGTTCCCTTGAGATGAGAAGTCCTGCTTGGGGGTGATCTCATGATGTGGTGATACATTGCATGACTCCAACACTCCAAAAAATAGCTGTGAGAGCAATGTTACAGCCAGGGTCTGCAGTGGATTCTCCCCTGCCCTGGGGCCATTCCAGAGAGATTAGGACCCCTCTAGGCTGGACGCCAGGGGAATACTAGGGTAAATTAGAGTTCTTTTCAGGTTCACATTAGCCCCAAACATCAAGGAAATTCAGGAAGTATAAGTAGGAAGGAATGAACACTGATGGGGTGAAGAGGAGAGGATGGAAATAAATTCCATATGAGAAACTTTTCAGTGCATTCCCATTCTCATGTGGTGCCAAGAACAAACTGGAAATTCCCAGAATATTTCTCTTTGTTTTTTTCTCTTCAACATCTATGCCCTTCTCCAAACTCCCAGCATCTAACAAAAGCTATGAAAAAAAAAATGTTTTTAAATTGTCTCCTTAGTCCTGCCCGCTGTGGAAGAATCCAGAGAGAAAAACAGAGCAAGGAGCAGGTGTTGGGGAAGGAAGCGTTCTGCAACATCCCAGTGATGTCTCCCAAGCAAGAGAACACGCTTGGGGTGAGGGTCATCAAATGCTCAGAGCACCTCACTAATGCCACCCAGGGATTACAGTTTCTGGAAGGACTGTGGAAGTGGGCTTGTTTGTTTCCACATGTGACTCCTAGCCACTGTGACCCAAGGTCACTCCACTCTGACGGAAGGCTTCCTTAACTCCACACAGACCAGAAGAAGATAACAAGAGGTCCAGGCTTTCAGTTTAATGCTATTTCTGAATTTCAGCCTACACTGAAAGTTTTTAGCTGTCTCTGGAACTAAGGAATAAGCAAAATGATATATTTTAAAGGGTTGTGCTTTTTCCTTGCCAAGGAACTCCAGAGGCAGTAATCATAATGATGATGATAATGGTAATAATAACAGGGCTGGAGAGATGGCCCAGCTCTTACTGATGGTGCAGAGGACCCAAGTTCAGTTTCCAACACCCAGGTTGGGCAGCTCACAACCATCTGTCCAGCTCTAAGGCATCTGTGGTGATATGTTACATATTTAATAAGACCTGGAATATCAAGAGATCAACCCACAGTCAAACTAAGCAGAGATAGCTCTGGGAGTTCCAGGAATAACAGAGCGGTGGTACCTGTCAGGGATCCAGAGGATCTCTGTGAGTACAAGACCAAACAACTGGGCTTCAATGGCACACACCATTAATCCCAGCGCAGGGGTGGGGTGGGGGTGATTGGGGTGTGAGGGAGAAGAGCCCAGGAGTGGTGATCTAAGCCTTTAATTCCACAACTCCAGAGACAGAGATCTTTTTCTGTGTTTCTGTGAGTTCAAGGCTGACTACCAAATTGAGTAGCTCACACCTTCAATCTTAACCTGGATGGGATACAGCTGGGTGAAGAAGGTATTTAAGACAGGCTTGGGAAAACAGCAGGCATTAGAAGCAATCAAGAGTGAGGCTTAGGAAACTGGAAGACTGGGTGAGATTTGCCTGTGGTGTCCTCTCTCTGATATTTCAGCTTTTCCCCAGTATCTGGCTCTGAGTTTCTTTCATTATAACCAGAATTCATAGAACAGGCATCTATCTCTCTCTTTTAACCTCTTAGGGTACCTGCACTCACATACACATACATACATACACACACACACAGAAACATACGCATAAATAAATAGTAAACTAAATTTTAACAACAGTAGCCAAGTGTGGCGGCACATGTCTTTAATTTCAGCATGTGTGAGGCAGAGGCATACAGATCTGTATGAGTTCAAGACCAGTCTGGTCTATATAGTGAATTTCAGGATAGTCAGATTCTGTAAAGTGAGACCCCTGTTTTTAATAATAATAATAATAACAACAACAATGATAATAACAATAAAGTGGTAATGACATGCTTGCTATGTTCAGCCCTTCCTAAACTTCTTATCTGCCAACAGCATTACACGGCAGATATGACCGAGTCCACTCTGAGGTGCAGAGGCAAGTTAGAATTTGCTCAAAGCCAATTCTGAGGAAAGGAAGAGAGCCTAGATTTGCCTCTCAAAACGAGGCTTCAGAGTGCTTTACCAAACTGCCTCACAGCAGGGATGTAAGGGAGGCAGAAAACTCCAACCCTGACAAAGGTCCTTACCATGATCTAGGACTTCATGGGGCCAGACCTTTTGACTCCTAAGGGACTCCCGTGGGGCGGATGAAAGCCTGGGTCTTATATTCAGAAGCTCAAGGAGTAGGCTCCTTAGAGGCAGTCAATCTGGGCTTTACCCCATCTGGTTCACAGGCAGGGGCTCTATGTCCAGCTGGGTTATGCGGGATTATATAAATTCAGATCCTAGTCAGCCTTCTGGAAGATCTCTAACACAACTCTACCATGGAGATCCCTACCAGTACAGTTTCAGGCTCTTGGCTCATGTAGATGTATATACAAGGGCAGAATCGGATAAGGAGTGCATCCCCCCCACACACACAACCATCAATCACACATGCACCCAAGAGCTCCTTATTTCCTGCAGACCACAATGACTTTCCTTATCTAGCACAATAAAGGCTTTTTAGGGGAAGCCTGCACCAGCACTGCCAGCTATTTCCAGCCACTTGGAAGAATCCCTTTCATTACTGTTGGCTCCTGGCTGTCCTGACAATGAGGGAAGGCTTTTCTGCAAGCACTCTCCTCTCTCCCCTGCTGCTGGACACGTGCACCTCGGCACCCCATTGCTCTTTCTGCTTGCTCTCCCCCTCTTCAGGCCTTCTTTTCAAGGTGAAGATTGATCTCTGCCCAGCGGGTGCTGGGAAGTTTCCTTCCATGAGGCTTTTATCTGCACCTGCCTCGGCGGGTGTTTTAATAGAGGTACTTTATGCAAGGATGCATCTCCTTTCTGTCCATAGTCCGGCAAAGTCCCTTTTAGACACATCGGTTCAGTCCGTTCCAGTGTCCACTCCACACATACTAACCCATCAGTCTGTCTACTCTGGTGACTTTACCCTCTGCTGCTGTGGTTTGGATGTAGTTTGTGTGTGTGTGTGTGTGTGTGTGTGTGTGTGTGTGTGTGTGTGTGTGTTCTGTGAGCATGTGTGTGTATTCTATGTGTGTATGTGTTTGTGTCTATGTGTGCGTGTATGTCTCTGCACGTGTTTGTGTGTCTGTAAGGAATTGGACCAGTCAGCACCACAGGGTGTTGTTAAGCATTTACAAAGAAAGCTCGGCTTCCTTAGCTGCTCCTTTCCTCTGACACCTGCTGCCCTGCTCTGTTGTGCATTCAGGGTCTGTAGTCCTTTGGATCTTGAGTGTCCCTAAAAAGGCTTGCTCACCAGCCCTGGATGCTTCTTGAAAAGTGGCGGAATGTTTAGAGGTAGAGACTGGTGAGAGTTAGATCATAGGAATATACCTCCCAGCCTACCTGCCTGGCTGCCCAAGGGCTCTGATCCCTTTGCTTTCTGGTCACCAGGAGGTAAGAAGGCCTCTGCCATATTACATAATGCCATGATGTATTAACCCACCTCAGGCATAAGTAACCATAGACTGAAACCCCTGAGACCATGAGCATAAGTAGGTCTTTTCCCCTTCATTTGGTAACCTCGGGCATTTTGCCACAGTAGTAGGTAGCTGACTAACTCAGGGCCTCACCAATTACCAGGGCTGAGCTCTTTAGACTTCTAAGTCAATAGCACTATAAGTCAAAACAAGTTATCCAACCTGCAGTGATTTGTTACGACAAAGAAAACAGATGGAGACACCCACCTTGGAACAAGACCATCCATTAACAGGGACCCTGTGCTCAATAATACAGTCCTGGTCCCCAAGTCAATGCCAGCACAAACAGCAGATCAGTGAGTGTTTGCTGAATGTGTAAAATCCTTACTCGTGAGGTCACCAGTACCTGCCTTGGGGCTGCTAGAAAAGGTCAATAGATGAGTGTAATATGAGGCTTCTGGCCCAGACTAGCCCCAAAATCTGGACCAGCCCAGAAGTCCAAAGTCCCAAAGAAACACACAGAATCTCATATTAATTACATGCTTCTTGGCCTTTGGCTCAGGCATATTGCTCTCTAGCTCTTGCATCTTAACTCAACCCATTTTCATTAATCTGTCTTGCCACGTGGCCTGTGGCTTATCTATTACTTTACATCTTGCTTCTTGGGTGGCTGGATTGTGTCTCCACCTGACTCCGCCCTCCTTCTCCTTTATATATGCTTGGATTTTCCATCTACTTCTAAGATGCCCTGCCATAGGCCCAAACAGTCCCTTGATTAATAAATGATATTCACATTTAGTACTATAAAGCACCTAAAACCATGTAGGAAGAGGGTGTCCCAAGAATCATTAGATACCACGATCATCATTCATAATACAAACCCAACCAGTGCTAAGAAGGTGCGCAGAAAGGACAGAGCCTGCCTTGAGGCAGTGTGTCAAAGCTACTATGCAGAAGCCAGAATTAGAGACTGGAGTCTTCCTGAGACCAAAGCCACTGTCCTTGTGGAGAGTGAGTTGGGAAGCCCCCCACCCCCACTACAGTCTTGACTGGGTGGAAGTACAGAGCATTTCAAGCATGTGGCTGAGGTACAAAGAAGAAGCAGAGGTGAAACTGGAGGGGTAACTGTGAGCCTAACTGTCCAAGAGTCCATGTCTGCTACTTAAAGTACTATTAATATGGAATTCAGGTGTCTCAAAATATCTGTAAGCCAGCCTTTCCCCTTCCTGGACCAACTTCAAGGCCCAGTTACATTTCCTTTCATCAGAACCATGCCTGGAATTTCATAAGGAAATTACTACTGTTTCCAAGGTCATTCTCCAAAAGCTGGTGCTTTTTTTGAGTATTTGTATTTCTGTGTTGACAGGGCAGTGCTGAGAACTAATGGGAAGAAGAATGTCAACCCTAGTCAATGATCATGGACACATCAAAGGACTCCTGCCTCCCAGTCCACCAAGCTTCTGCCTTTCAGATGAACAACTCCCGAACATAAAGACTTGGTAAGTTATTTAACAAACAGTGAATGAGCTGCTACTACCTTCTAGATACTGTTACAGCCTTTGGAGATAAACACTCAAAGGGACAGCAAGAAAGCCATGCTTTGGGGTGATTCCAGGTGAGATAATTTTCAATTTACTACTCATACAACTGCTGGCATGAGGCACTCCACCATGAGAATAAGGATTCCTATAAACGAATTTTACCTATTGACACTCAAGGCAAAACGAGGATATATCTTAGTGGCAGAGGACCTGCCTGGCATGCACCAGGCCCTGGGTTTGAACCTAGCGTCATAAAACAAACAAGCAAAAACTCTCAAGCCAAGAGGTGTTTGGTGAGAAGAAATGAGCGGATACAAGCAAGAATGACAAGATGGTAGGAACTCCTGGTAGGCTGCTGGTAACTTTGCTTCTCTGTGAGAAGGAAGCAGAGGACAATGAATGCTGGTGCTTGCTGGCATGCTCTCCTTTTTATACAATCCAGGATCTCATCCAAGGGAATGATGCCACTCACAATGGGCAGGTCTTCTCATCATCTTACTTGATCAAGGTAACATCTCCTATTCACATCTATAGGCTTGTCTCCTAGGTGATTCTTGAACTCATCAAGTTGACAATTAAGATTTACTAACACAGGTAGCATCCCAACCTGTCTTTTATACAAGAAAGAAAAGTTTCCTAGAAGTCCCTAATAGGCTTCTCCCTTCTTTTCATTGGTCTCATTCAAATTACATGACTACATTTAGCGCAAAGGAGGCTGTGGTTGTGAGACTAGCCTTTAACAGCTGAGCCATCTGTCCAGCCCAAGGCTGGGAAATTCTATACTTTGATTTCAGTCTCTCATAATCAGAGACTGTAAGGAGAAAGAAAGAAATGGACCAACAATGTCTTGTGGAGACAAACAATGTCTGGTAGAAAAGCTTGCAACTATGCATGGCAAGGCTGAAGGTTGCTCAAGCCATCTTAGGCTGGGAAATATTTAAAATATATATATATATTGAGAAAAATAGTACACTTCAAACTGAGTCTAAACATTGGGTTCTGGATCCAAGCTGGGCCAAGTGGGGAAACCCAAGGCTGGAAAGCCCCGCTGCTGTAGGAAGGTGCACAGGCTCAGCTATGTGGCTCCAGGCTCTGTGCACAGCTTCTTGTACCAACAAGGAAGGTGGCATATATTCTGGTGCAGTAAGGCAGAGCAGGGACTATTGGGTTAATAGTTTGGTTTCTTCTGCTGTTAAGAGACTCAAAGCAAGTTCCCTTCTTAGTCGTCATAAGAGAACATTGACCTTGGGTACATATTGTCTGGAATACAGATGGGGCTAAGGAGTAAAGTGCACTTTCCAGCCAAGCCCATTTTTTTCCCTAACCAGCTGAACTCAGTCTGCTACCTCTTACATAACCGCCTGCTCCGACTGTCATTATGAGTCAAACATCTCAGTTAAGCCACTTCATGGGGCTTTGCTCTCCCACACATAGGAAGCTGGAAAGTGACACTCTAGTCAAAACATAAGTTTGGCATCACATACTAAAAAGGAAAAGAGGAAAAAACCCAAACAAAATTCTTCGTGTCTCTGCCCATGTGTTTGCGGGAAAACAAACCCACACAAAATGTCAAAAGGCCATACTGGTCTGATTACATCCTAAGCCCAGGCCTGCCCTTATGGCATTGACCACATTTAGATATTTTACTTCACAATTTTTTTCATTCCTACATGCTTGTCTTTCATGTAGATGAGTTAAATTGTGTTCTTCTGTGAAGAGAATACACTTCTTCATCATCCTTGCAGGGTTCAGAACCAATCTTGGTAAATGAGTCCTGGCCTCTGCAAGCTGAGGCTATTTCCATCTACTCACCTAACCACCTGCCTACTCTTCAACCTATGCACCTATCTGTCTGTCTATCCATTTATCCACTCACCTACTTGTCCATCTACCTACTCACCAATCTACCAGCCTGCCTACCCACTGTTCATCTATCCATCTACCCATCCATTCATGCATTTTTTCACCCTTCTGCCTTTCTATTCACTTATCTAGGCAGCCAACTATCCTTCTAACAAAACAGTCATTCATCCATATATGTCTTCATAAATCCATACCTATTCACCCACATATCCACTCATGTAACAATTATGTATTCATTATTTTTGAGGTTCTTCTATTCTTGCCTAGAAAATAAACATTTTACTTTTTCTGATTTTTGTTTGATGTGAGATCTCATATGTAGTCCTGGCTAATCTAGAGCTCATTATGTAGAACAGGTTGGCCTCTAACTTATAGATATTGACTTTCCTCTGCCTCCTGAGTGCTGGGTTAAAGGCATGGCTACTTCTTACTTTTTGAGTCTATTTTTCACAAGGAAGGCCTTTCCCCCACCAGTCTCTAAAATCCACATTGAATTCCTTTTCAGAAGTCCTCCATGAACCTTCCTTTGAGACAGCAGTCCTATATTCCACTTAAATTCTTATGCTTTATGTCCCTCTTTTATGGTATAATAAATTGTTGCCTTCTGCATCTCTTCAATCATGTTGCATTGCTCTCGTCTCTCATGATTGAAATATTCTGCAGTATTTCTTATCTCTCCAAGTAAATTGCAAACTTTGTGAGATGAGAGACGTGTTTTCAGTCCTTTGCAACCTCTCTCCACAGCTGGTGTCTTACCTAATAGTATGCAAATGTTAGACACTCAGCAAATGTACTACATTGATTGGATGCACCGTCTTCATACATGATGTGAGGATAATATTGGCATCTAGGAGTAGTGTGAGATTGGGGATATAAAAGAGCTTCACAAATAGCAAAGTCCTGACTATGTTATTATTATTAACAACATCACTTGATTTTAGTAAACACAGTCATAGCCATAAGTTACTTACAACCCAAATGAATAAGGATATACTCAGTGAGTATTTTGTTAGTACTTATAGGATCTTTACATCCCATACAAGTCAGAGGAGCTTCAAGGATAGCATAAGTTTAATCTCTGTCTTTAGGGAGTCCATGTTTTACCAACAAGACAGAGGCATAAGCATTTGCGATTGTACCTGATTCTGCAGAGACAACACAGATACAAGATGTTCAGAAGCACTTAGGCTCTCTTTGATTCTGCCTGCAAGGACCAGGAAAGAATTCACTGAAAGATGGCACTTGAGTAGAGCTTGTGAGATGAATAAAAGTATAGCAGATGGAGAAAAGATAAAAAACATGCTACAAAAGAAACAGCATGAATGTGCTGGCTGTGTAAGGAAAATGAAGTAGGGTTGTCTGACAGCAACTTTAGGTACCAGGCAGGAAGAAACAGCTGATACCGAGCATTTGTGTCTGGTTCAAGAAAAGAAGTGTATCAAGAAATCTCTGAACCATGTTAAGGACTGTGACCTTGGTTCCAATGACTACAAAACCACAGAAGGAGAAAAATGATTAGATTTGCATTTCAGCTAAATGGCTACCAGGGCCATTGCTTTCCTTTAAATAGGTGAAACCAGTTAAGGTTGGTTGGGGGATGGGCATAGTGTCTCAGCACTTGATCCAATAAATCACACTGAATTCAAGGATAGTCAGAGATACATTAAAAGAAACCCTATCTATAAGAAAACAACTGGCTTCAGTGATGAGGACACATTTTATCTCCCTGAAGTGGGAGTTTGGGGAGGCAGGCTCTGGTACAGCATCATTGGTCACTCAGAAGCCTATGGGTCTTCCATGTCTCCATTCTGCAAACTCTTCAAATGTTTTCTGTCATTATTCTTGAGTGGTTAAAAGTTGACAGTTCCAGTGACACATTCAAACACAAACAAATTCCAAAGCATCTCTCATCCCTTCAACGCATCACATCTCATTGGGTCACATAAGATAAGATACAGGCATTTGTCATGGCTTGCCTATAGCAGGCTGGAGACAGACCATTTGAGAAAATTCTTCAGATTACTGGTAAAGAGTAATAATAACAAGGTCGGAGATGTGTCTGTAGACATGAAGAAGAAGGGGATTTGAGCTTCATCTTGTACGTGTAAAAGAGGCTTGGCATTTCATGCTCCATAGAGAAAAAGGCAGGAGTGGTTTCAAAAGAGAAAGGTACTTCACGTTTTAAATCTTGGGTCACAGGGTGGTGATGAGTGTCTCCCTGCTAGAGATGAGTGAGCAGTCATTTGGCATAGTTCCAATGTCTATCTGACAAAAGCTGAAGACATGAGAAAGGAATTTGCCTATCATAATCCCTTCTCTGAGTCAGTAAGGAGAATGTGGGATGATCTAACTCTGGTGTCAGGTCACCTGTTGCTCATCACTTAGAGGCAGAGACACTCAGCGGGTTTTAGTTGCCTCCTTCATGAGATGGGCATGATGCCTAGCTTGAAAGTTGTTTTGACAGAGGCTGAGCAAAGTGTCTGATGTAGAAAGGTTGTAAAATTATGAGAAAATCTGGAGTCTTCATCATAGTTCAGTAACTTACCATTATCTTATCTCAATATAATTACTTCAACCAACTGAACCTATCAAATGGGAGAAATATTCACTATGTACCTATCAAATGGAAGTAATAGTCACTCAACGGGGTAATGGGGAGAACTGGGTGTGCCTCGTGCTGGAATGGAATACAGCTGCTGGGGCTACCCACATGAGAGTCCCCTTCTAGAGAACAGAAGACTCTGGTACTCCTCCCTTTTCACTGGAAACTGCAGCAAGGCAGTTGCCTAGACTCAATCAATCAGATATACATGTGCTCAAGATGTAAATAAGGATGAGAGAATAGTTGGGGCAAGAAAGGTGGCAAGGATACTTTTAGGAGTCCTAGTAATGTTTCAGGGGCTACAGTAATCTTAGTAAGTACCTCAATGTCCAGTGTCTGGAGTACACTCTTGGTCTCTGAATTTAATGGTATAAAAAACAACAAGTTCTGTGGACTTATTTATGTCCTGGACCACAAAACACCATTTTATCTCTTTACCCAAGTATCTAATCTTTCTAAAAAAAAAAAAAATCTACACACTACCCCAGAGATTTTTTTTAACTGCTTTAATTACCATCAGTAATTTTCTGCATTTATAACTGGGATTCTAACTGCCAAAGTACCAACCCCAACATCCACTATTATTGGCAATTAGATGTAGTTTCTTTTTTCCAGTTGTCTCCTTGTCCTCAGTTTCTTCTCTTCTATCCAAGTTTTGTCCTAACTAGTGGTGTCTGATGGGAACGTTCTAGTTTATAAATAAACATGGTAGTAAGGAAAGAAGCAGCAGCAACTCAGAAGGAGACATGAGGGAACAGAGAGATGGAACAAATAATTTACATAGTGTACTAGTTACTGTTTTGCTGCTATGACAAAAATGCCTTTGAGAAAAACTTGAGGGAAGAAGGATTTCTTTGGCTCATAGTTTTGACGACTTCAGTCCTTAGTCACTGGGATCCAGGTTTTGGCAACTATTGTGAGTCAGAGAGACATGGTAGCAGGAAAATGTGGCAAGATGTGCATATCATGACAAATAAGAAGGAGAAAGAAGCAACCAAAAGGTGACAGGGTAAGATATAGTCCGTCCCCAAAGACACAGTTCTAATGACCTACCTCCTCCAATTAGGCAGAAATGTCTACTACTTCCCAATAATTTGATTTTTGAATCTATCCAAATTTATCACATCAGAATCTTAATAATCTGATTGACTGTGGAAAATTCACCACAGACACACTCAGACATGTTATTTACTAATCTCATAGACAGATCTCAATCCATTCAAGGGAGCAATTACCATTAACCACCATACGTAGTAACGACCCTTTGGGTTTCATGACCAATGGATCCCAGAGACCTGACTAAACACTGAGAAGAGGTAGAATATGGAAACATGTACTGGTTCATGAGTTTCTTGGTTCACGGGTCCTGTACCAGAGTAGGCACCAGAGACCTTTGAGAATACATTCTTGGTGCTTTTAGGAGGACATTGATACCACTATCCACCAAACACTCTAGTATGACTCAGAGAGGAAAAATTCTGTGATCCTTAGTATACCAGAAGTCATTTAGTCTGTATGCTCCCTCCTTCAAGTCTCATATAAATCCCTCCCAAAAGCAGTCCAGCAGTTGTCCATCATCTGCTACTCAGCTCTTGCTTCATTCTTCAGTGATGAAAGCAATGCTCAGCTCCAGAGAACAAGGTGGTGAACGATGCCATTTGTTGTTTCCAGACCCAGAATTCATGCATTCATCCTATTCTTTCTCCTTTTCCTCCTCCTTTTCCCTCCCATCCTGAATGGTATTTTCCTCCTTACCCAAGCCCAAGCCTTCAGAGTCTTGTTCTACAAACTTTGGATTTTGGGTGGAGTGATACTATGACCCATAAAGGCAGGTAGGACCAGATGAGTCCAACGTCCACAACCCTTTGAGTGGTTCCTACTGCCTAGACTCCTAGACATCCCTTGTTCTGTCATTTTCCATGCCTGGGTCCCCTGACTTACCTCTATGAGGCACCCCAAACCCTCTTTTTTGCAGAAATATTTTTTCTGCAAGTACACACTGGAATTTTCTTAGCTCACAATGGTGATAGTGATACTATTACTAATTATCAGAAAGTTCTCTTCTCTAAAGGAGCTCTCTCTCCGATCCATTTTCACCACTGTTTCCTGAAGCTATTTTCTGGGACAATGTTAGCATTCTCCATTTTACAGCCCTTCAGACACTGAGTGAAACATATTTCCCATTGGTTGCCTTTAAAATAAATAAATAGCCCTGACTTCTCAAGAGTTCTTGAGACATAGTTTCTAAATTCATCAACATTTTAGTGTCCTGCTCCAGAACATTAAAATGTGAACATTGCCCCAACACAGGACATGAAGTAGCATAATAATAAGCAATATGTAATTTTGCAGAAAATTAGGAGATATAAATTTTTAAAAAGATAAATAAAAGCTGTGATACCCCACCGGGAAGTGATAATTGCTGTGGACACACATTTGTGAAAGCCAGACTATTTTATGTGCTTAGTTCTGTTGTCTTTTCTACTGACAGCATAATATTCCAATACATATAGTTAATCAGTATTCTCTGGATATGCAATTTGGTTACTAGCAGATTTTTTAATATTGTCATTTGATTTTTTGTTGCTATCACAGTGACTTGATAACCATTCTACACATACATATGCCTGTGCATACTTGCCTGACAGTTTCTTAATAACCTATACATTGAATTTGTGGATCCAAATATTTGCTTTCAAGTTAGCTGAGGTTAGTGCACACCTGTAATCATAACACTTAAGTTGAAGCTGGAGAATTTTGAGTTCAAGGCCAGTCTGGGCTACATGACATGACTCTGACTCAGAAACAAATGTATTTTTTAATGTAGCCTTTAGTTATATATTGACAAGTTATCATCAGAAACCAAATTTCAGTTCTAGCATAAGGTTATAAAAGGTCTAGTGAGATTTTGTTCAGCTAGCTGTCCCTCTCCTATAATGGCTTAAAGCTGGCATTTTTCTTTTTTCCCTAGAGATTGAACACAGGCTCTTGAGTGTAGTAGACAAGCATTCTAGCACTGATCCAGGGTTTTAGGCTAAATAGGAGACTTTTTAATCTTATCTACTTGGCTCCAATCCCTCATTGCACCTGTTGATATTATTACATTTGTGGTTCAAACACCTATATAATTGTACATTCTTTCTGGTCACCTACCATCTTCAACTCTGGCCAGTGATGGTGTCATATGCTCATGCAATTATAAACACCACTGTTGAACAGAACAAAGCCAAGCCTATTATTCATACCCTTCATCTGAGTGATCATCATCTGCAAACCCATCTACTATCTCTGAGACATTAAATCTCCACCAGCCCATCTCCAGGACACACAGTCCTGCCCACATCCAATAGATAATGAGGCAATGCCTGACATTGTACTTAACTCCCACAACAGCCAACAATGGCTTTGACTGACCGATACCTAGGTTAGGGTTAGGGTTAGGGCTCCCAAATAATTGACTCAGAGACTTAATGTTACCAATAAGTACTGGTAATTAAATAGTGTACCCCCTACCCTGATGAAACAAATGGCAAGAGCTATCATATGTGTGTTATTCCTTTTAGAAAATAAAATGTCTCAGTAGAGCTGAATTTCAACTCCTATCTTGCTCCTCCTTCAAAGAAAGTGTTCCTTTGCCTGTTACACTTTTGGTACACTTAACAACATTCATAGATAATATACAGCAAGCTAATCTTACAAGTACACGCCTGTAACCTTGGCACTTAGAACACTGAGGCAGGAGGATTGTGAGTTTGAAGACAATCTGGATTATGAAGCAAGACTCTGTCTTAAAAAAAACAACTAAAGTTGATGATAATGATGAAAAATAATAACAGTATATATGTCACTGAGTTTTGCATTTGAAAAATTTGCATAAGTGTGTTATCACAATTTTCACAATATTATTGGTTTGGGGGAGCACTCCTCTTGCATATAGGTCAAATCTATTCATTTAAAAGCTTTATAACATTCCACTTTAAATCTACCTGCTGAAAGAGATATTTCCACAGAAGGCATGGCAACAAGTCTTCCCAAGTTCCTTATGCACAAACTTAGGGATTCCTGGAAGATAAGCATTTAGCATGGCTTTTGTACTATAAGACACATACATTAACTTCATATGACTTTCTTGCTCTACAAGACAATCCATCAGTGCTATTAACTACTGAGTCATCATCAAATCAAGCCATCAGCTCTTGATTATAGTGCTTTTTTAAATACTAAAGATTTAAAATTTGATATTATTATACATTTGACAGATTTTTACTGTTGGCAGAAGTTTCTATCTCACCAGAAACTCTCAAATATCCAGCAGCCACTTCCCAAATAATTGACTCAGAGACTTAATATTACCAATAAGTACTCAACGGGTAGCTAGGCTTATTATTAACTAACTCTTTCACTGAAATTAACCCATAATTCTTATCTATGTTTAGTCACATACCTTTTCTCAGCCCAGCATTCTCATCTTGCGTCCTCTGTGTCTGGTGACTGCATCTCTACCTTTCTTCTTCCCAGAGTTCTCCTAGCCTGATTACCCTGCCTATACTTCCTGCCTGAATACTAGCCAGTCAGTATTTTATTAAACCAATACAAGTGACAAACATTTACAGCATACAAAAACATTATCCCATGGCATTTTACTTCATAATTTAAGCTTTTTCCCAAATATTTTTTTATTTTTATTTATGTGTGTGTGCACACTTGTGTAGATACCCTCAAAGACCAGGAGGGAACAGCAGATCCCCTAAATCTGGAACTCACCTGACATAAGGGCTGGGAACAAAACTTAGGTCTGGAAGAGCAACAAAGGCTCTTAACCACTGGGCTGAGAATCTCTTATTATCTCAATATAAAAACATCATCTTGTTTGCCCTTAAATATTTTAAGTTTTAGCCTTTCATTTTCAATTATTTAGTCAATTTAGAGGTAGTGATAGATGTGATTTAAATAAAACCTCTCTTCTAGCACTCTTGTTTACAATTTACTTTTAAAATAATTTGTTATAATTTTTGTTTGTGTTTTGAGGTGGTCTCACTATGTGACCCAGGCTGGCCTAGAGCTCACAATCCCCTCCTGAATGCTATGAGAACAGGATGCACTGTGGCACTCAGCTTCATTGTATGTTTTCTCTATTTGAAAAAATTTGTTCTTGGCAAAGATCAGAGGAAAATATTTGCAAGTGATGTTGCTTTCACCATCATCATATCAGACAGATGGAAATGCCCTATTCTTGTTTTCTGAATTGCACCAAACACTGGTGTAGGTTGTAGAGTCTAGTCATCCCTTTGAACATATCAGCATCTGACTCTGGTCTCTACATCTTGCAAACCACTTACAAAAAAAAAAAAAAATCTTAGTTCAAAGTAGAGGCAGCTATCACTATGGAAACTAATCATTATATGCTGTGGTTTGTATGTCCTCATCTGAACATACATGGAAATTTAATCCCCACTGAGCGACATTAAGAATGTAAAAATTTAATTCAACTACAGTATTTGCAGGTGAGACCTTTGGGAAGCAATTAAGGTGATAGAGGCCATAAGGCTGAGGCTTTAATCCAAAGGGGCTGTGGTTTTATAAGAGGAGGAGATGGTGGAATTATTAATAGAACACTGTCTTCTATCTGATGTCCCAAGCCACTACAGAGTCCCCTTTTTCACAAAGGACCTACACAGAAGCCTGGTCCCAAACATCCAAGCCTTATAAATTACTCATTCTGTGATATTTCATCCCAGCAATAGAAAATGGAATATGACACTTTCAACACTCACTTCCAGTTTCTCTTACTACAAGAATATGCACATGACCGAGAATTTGCCAATTCAAATATATTACTCTAAACCCTAGTCAAAGACTTTAAATCTTAGTGCCCATAAGAATTGCCATTGTCTTATTGACACCAGTTTTCTAAGTATCACCTCCCAAAATCTGACTGAGACATTTATATTCACAAGCCTGACACATTCCCATGTGATGTTTGAAATTGGAAGACTACTTCAGACAGAACAACTATCCTGGTGATCAAAGTGTGCCCGTGGGATGGCAGAGTGACTGTGGTAGCCTGTGTTTGCAGGGCATGCTGAGTTAGTTTGGTGGTAGGATTTAGAGTATGGTTACTAGCTAAGTTGTTGCCAATGTCAGTCCTCTGGGACCCTAACAATCTGTATTACCCTACTCCTTCTAAATAGAGTCTATTGCTGCTTAAATTGGGTCAGAATTAGTTTTCATTGCTTGTAAAAGAATACTGGTTGATTCTGGCCTTGGTGGGTACGTAGCTGAAGACTTGAATGTCTGACCCTCCTCCCTCTACCACCTGAGTGCCAGGGTTACATGTACTTCCTTGCCTGGTTTACAAGGTGCTTGGTGATTAAGCCTACGGCTTCTTGTGCATGATAAACAAGTTCTCTGCAACTGAGCTAAACTCCAGCCCAGTCAGTGTTTTTATATACACACACTTTTTATCGGAGATCATGTTGTAGTGTCAGACTGTTTTGTAACTCCTCCTTATTCTCTCCAGCAATATCAGTAAAGACTTATTTCTGTTAAAAGTATTCCACAATTCAGTTTGCAATAGCAACAGAGCCTGGAGCATAGGATTCACTGTGATGTGTTGACCTTAATGCTGATGTTTGATGTGCAGGTTGGCTTAAATTGTTCACTGTTATAAATAACAGTGTAAAGTCTGACTCAAAATGGCACATTCTGAATTGCTCAGTGACTCTTTGCCCAGCCTCTCCATAGTCTCAAAAATTCTTTCATTTAACAAATATTCTTGAGAGTTTACATACGTGGTGCCCCATTTGAGGCGCTGAGAGTAAAGAAGTAAGTAAAATAGATAAAGGCCGCCATCAACAGAAAATGAGCATATACAATGCATTCATGGCAAACACATGGTCTAACTAATAATATGCCAATAACAAAACAATAATGATGGCAGGACCATTTTTAAATGTTCACCATCTGGCAGACATTGTATTAAACTCAATCTGTGCAGTTAATACCCAGAATCTATTATTGTCTCTGTGTTCCCTGCAAGGCCCTCCTTTCCCCGGTTCCTTCATCAATGCAGGCAGACCTGTCGTCAGTCAGTTCAGCTGACCCCTCCCCAAAGCCTATGCATGGTCTTGACTGGAAGGTACAAAGAAAGACAGAGAACTTGTTTTAGTTGAAGGAGTAAATCAGGGCCTGAGCTATTCCAGGAAGTGAACCAGAGCCTGGGCTGGTTCAGAAACTGGACCAGAACATGTGGCCAGGACCGTGGCTTCTGGAACTTCAGTTGTTGACCAAGAAGGACTAAGACAAAGTCTCCATAAGCCCATAGAACAGTCTGCCTTCTATCCGCTGACAAGTATCAGGTATCAAATATCTTGTTCAGGAATGTGTTAAGAAAGTACAATCAACATGAAATCCACTTAAAATTACCGAGAAAAAAAAAAAAAAACAAAAAACAAATGCATGCTTGAGCCTAGAGCAAAAGTTACCATTGCCAGATCAATAGGAAGGGCGATGTTGAGAGATGTTTATTGTGCCCACTGTAGGGTAAAAGAAGGCATGGACTTCTGAAACATGACATCATTAGGCAAAAACAGATGCACATGAATGGCGACAGACTGTAATTAATAAAAGTAGCATTCCAAAGGCAATAAAGAATGATCTTGAAGAAACAGAACAATGAGATTAAAATTCATAATGCTCTCACAGCGGGTAGAACCAAGTCTACTCCAAAACAATAGAAGCAGAAAATACCATATATTTTTGGGAAAGTAGAAAAATTAGAACTCTTGTACATTCCTTATGGCAAAAAGAAGTTGACAGCATTGACTATGTCTGAAGGTGTATATCTGAGTCTGCACACTCCCATGGACTAGAACTAGAAGTCTAATACAAGGTATACACCCTGATGCAGCATATATAGAGAGACATAGATGGTATAGATACAGAAATAGATATCGAGGGCTGGGGAGATAGCTTAGTTGGAATAGTGCTTGCCTAGCATTCATAAAATCTGGAGTTTAATTCCCAGAACCACACAAACCAGGTGTCTCAAGATCGCAGCATTCAGAGAATGGATGTGGGAGGATCAAAAGTTCAAGTTCAGGGCTTGAGAGATGGCTCAGCAAACGCTGACTACATTTCCCAACATGCACATGACAGTTCACAGTTAGTTACCTGTATCTCCAGTCCCAGGAGATCCAATGCCCGCTTCTGGCCTCCACTTTCACTGCACACATATGCTGCACAGATCTGCATGAAGACAAGACACCCAAACATGTAAAATAAGAAAAAAATGAAAAGAAACCTTAAAGAAAGAATATATATATATATATATATATATATATATATATATATATTTAATCCAAGGTCATCTTCAGCTACAGGGAGATTTTGATGCCAATTTGAGCTACCTGAGACTCCGTTTTAAAAACAGTAATAATTAAAATAGAATAAAATATAACATAAACTAGGTTGACAAGGCCAAAGAGATGGTGGTAGCTGCTCTTATAGAGGACCTGAGCTCAGTTCCTCAGACCCACATAGATAGGCTCACAGCTACCTCTAGCTCCATCTCCAGGAGATCCAATACTCTCTTTTATCCTCTAAGGGAACCTACACACAAGAAGACATACCCATGCATCTACATATAACTAAAAAATAAAATTTAAAAAGCAGGTTTCCAAACCAGACCCTCTAGCACTGATAGCCCAGTATCTTGGAAGTCCACCTACCCCTAGTTTTACCAGCACTGTGACCTAATGTACGGCCACATTTGGGAATGGCTGCTCTAGAACCTTCTGTGTACCTGTGCACAGAATGACATCACCTAGAATGTGCCACAGCAACACTGTTCATAACTGTAAGAACCCTGAACTTCTCCAGTATCCACATGTATATTGGGGCCACACCCTCCTATAAGGATGATTCTCACATAGGTAGAAGGGTGTGGGGGGAAGGGGGTTAATTCACAGGAAAGACTAGACGTATAGCTCAATTTCATCTTCATAGTGGAAATCTTCACACAGCTAGACAATGCATTGTGTAAAAAGACCTATGCCATAGGTTTATTGGCACACTACAGAAAATTAGAGAGGACATTAAGACAGCTTGCAGAATAGTAGTTATGAGGGAGGAGGCAGCTTCTAAGACACTGGCACTATTTAGATGCCTAAACAAATCATGATAGCTTGTGTCTTACTTGTGTATGATAAATAATTTGTAGGTTGGGGGGTACAACGCAGGGTGAGAGTGTTCAGCAAACAAGCCTCTGGCACTTAATAAATGATTGACATTATTTTTGTCTCTTTTAATTATTTAATTAAATGTTGAAAAAAATTAATTCTTTTTTGGGGGGAGATCAGAAGGAACTTAAGAGAGACATCCAGGAATTTCCCCAAAGAGAGAATATAGAGAAGATCTTCCTAGCTAACTGGGAGCATAAGGGGACACAACCAAGAAGGTGTGGGAACAAATCATGAGAAAAGATGATTGAGTGAGAGGAGCAACAAGGAGGGAGAGAAAAAAATAGAGATGGAGATCTTAGTAGAGGAAGCCAATGTGGGGTTGGAAAGAGACTGGATGCTAGGGTAACCTCCAAGAATTTACTGGATGTTCCTGGCTAGGTCTCCAACCAATAGTAAAGGTGTTGCCTAGACAGGACTTCCTCTATAATCAAATAAATAGCCACCCCAAGTGCCATCCCAGAACTTACATCCAACAATGAATAGAGGTGGAGGCAGAGATACATGGCTGAGCACTGGGCTGAGTTCCTGGTCCAGCTGAGAGCCGAAGAGGAGAGACTATATGAACAAGGGTATAGAGATTATGAGGAAAATTCCCACAGTGATGGCTGGCTGAAACTCTGGGGAGCTTATTGAATTAAGAACAGCCACTGGGGAATCATCAAGAAAAGGAACTAGGCCCTCCAAAGACAGGCAACTGTCCACTGACATGGGCAGTATGTGGAACCTTGAGGGGGGGTTCAGACTGTTTCTGTACATGGACTGCCACATTGGAGCCCATTCCCTCCAGAGAAACACCTAACCCAATCTTGACATTAGGATGAGGAAATCGGATTTGCCTGGAGTGGATGCTGAACTGATCCACCTTGGGACCTCTTGCCCTTTTGGGGAAGGGGGTAAAGGGATGGGGAGGAAGAAGGCTGAAGGCTGACCTGGAAGGATTGGGAGGGGGAAGGGAGGGGAAGCAAGGGAATACATTGGGAAAAAAGACTGTATTTTATAAATAAAAAGAGAAAAAATTAATTCTTAAAATTATGAATATATGTATATCAGAGCCTACTGAAGAACCAGCCAGTCAGGCCATACTGGATTCCACATCCTCAGGGGACTGTCTTAGCTACTTTCCCATTGCTATGAAGAGACATGATGACCAAGGCAAGTCATAAAAGGAAGCATTTAACTGGAGCCTTGCCTATAGGTTTTGAGTGCCAGTCCATGACCATCATGTCAGGGAGCATGGCAGCAGACAGGTAGGTACAGAAGTAGCAGAGAGCTTACATCTTCTTTACAGATTGGAGGCTGGAAGCAAGGACACAAATCTCCTCTGCTGTAGTCACATGCCACGAGCTGAAAGCTTCTGTGAGTGGCTCTGGATACCTGGGTACCAAAAGCATCATAGCTCATCCTCCTGTATAGGGGAGATCCACTATGGTAGGTAAGAGGGAACCACATCTGAAGAAAGTGAAGAGGACACTTGCTGGAGGCTGGGCGAAATAAAGGTTCTGAAGACCTGATTGTTAGCCTTTCAGGGTCTACCTGTCCCATGACCTTGGACAGAGACATACTGGCTGTCACTTTTACCAAATATCGCATCTCTATACAGTGTTATCCAGGATGCCAGCTAGGTGAAGCAAACCAAGAGCACACAGCAAGACTGCACAGAGGACCTGTCAAGTAGTGGCACCTGACCTTATAGAAAAAAGAAGTGGTCTTTTCATCCATGTACGGAGACTCTGGAGCAAGCTTGAATGGAAGGTCAACAGAAGGAACAGATCTATGCTGGAATGCTTACCCTCTGAGGCTGTGGGATTATGCTCTACGCTGTAAATATTTGTCCTTCCTACTGGTTGGCAAGAAGGCTACCAAACTAAGAAAACTCTGGAAAGAGGAAGAGCGGAGAAGAGAAGCCAGGAGAAGCAAAGGAAGCAGGATGAGAATGTTGCTCTGAGAAGAGGTACTAAGCCATGTGGCTAGTGATGGGTTAGCTTAAAAGTAAGAGTTAGCAAGTAATATGCCTGAGCCATAGGCCAAGCAGTATGTACTTAATATAAGCCTCTGTCTGTTAATTTGGGACTAAGTGGCTATGGGACTGTGGGTCTGAACCTCAGGGCTAGGCCAGACCAGAAACTGCACACTATATTCTGAGCCTGCACCCCACAGTGGCGGAGGATAAAAATATCTGAATGTCATGAAATGTTTACCCAAAATGAAACTTTGGAACTGGAAGTGACCAGACAGGACTGATATTTATAAAATTGGACTAACTTCAGTTTTTCCACTGCTGAGGCTGAAGGTGGGTTGTTTTGGGAAAAGGAAGTGAATTATAAAATTAAAGCCAATTTTTTTTTTTTTGATACTGGAGATTGAACCTAAGGCCTCACAGATGCTAGGCAAACTATCACAGAGCAAAATCTCTAGTCACGTTTTTACTTTTCAGTTGGAGACAAGGTCTTCCCAAGTCACCCTGGTTTGCCTCAGACTTACTCTAATCCGAGTAGGCCTTGAATTGAGACTCTTCCTGGCCCAGTCTCACAAGTAATAAGGGGATGACAGGTCTATGCCACCAGAGAAGGCTATGGAAAACTTTTTCTTGTTGTTGGTTTTGCTTTTGTTTTGATATGTATGTCCACCGACTGTCCTGAAACTTGCTCTGAACATTTAACTCTGCCCCCTGAGTGATGGGATTAAAGGTAAACATACTCCCCCATGCCTGGCTCAAGGCAAACTTCTTGCTGGCACATAGCAAATGAGGACATTTGTGTTAAAGCAGTTGCCCTCCTGAAGGTTCAGGGGATGAGATTCCCACCTCTCAGCACCTTTCAAAACCAAAGTTGCAAAGATCTAAAATCCATTTAGGATTCTTCTGTTCTTTTCCAAACTTAGTCTTTCTTAGTCTCTAGGCCAGCTGTGTCTTATGCAACTTCCTGTGGTGACAGAATGTCCTGTACCAGTGTTGTCCAATATGATACCCACTGGTCACATGTGGTTTTAAGTTTTATTGAATTGTAATTTATTTAAATGTCAGTAGTTGAGTGTGACCAATGCCACCACATCAGCCATCCTAATTACAACCTTCCCCTCCCCCTCCTTGGCTTGTGGAAATCCTGCTGCCTAATTTCGGAGTATATCTTTTCTTTATGTCTATTGGTTATTGGAAGCTCTAAGATATCAAGGTCAGCAGGTATAATGGTGCATGCTTTTAATCCCAGCACTAAAAGGCAGTGGCAGGAGGATCTCCGTAAATTCCAAGCCAGCCTGGTCTACAAATTCAGACCAGCCAAACTTACTGGTGATCATAAAATAACTAGGTCATTTGGGGTTTCTGGTACTTATACATCATTCCATTCATCAGTTCTTCCAGAGTCAAATTCAGAATTTCATTCACAATAATGTCTGCATGAGGAAATTTTGAGTCTTAGGTAGATATCTAGTAGTATTGTGGAACAACTAAAAGTGCACACTGAAATAGTTACAGACAAAAGTAACGTGATCTCAACCTTGTGCTGTAGTATTTTGATGGGAATCAGATGAAGAGACAAGGTTGGCTGGTAATTGTTGTGTGATGGGTTCTTAAGGGTCCCTTAGGCTGACTCTTCCTTTATATATGTTTAGTTTGAAACTGGACTATTCCCTAAAAGCTTTCTGTGTCAAAGGCTTGTCTGCCAGCCTGTGGAGTTATTGGTAAGTATAAGGCCTTAAGGATGTGGGGCCTAATGCATACAAATAAAGTCATAGGTCATAGGGGTGTCCATGCAGGGGAAATTTGTCTTCCAGTCTTTTTCTCTTCCTCCTTCCCTTCCCCCACTGCTTTCTAACATCCACACAGAAGTGGATATCCCCCTCTATGATACATATCCAAGAGGACAGAGCCAATTATGAACTGAAAATTTAATCCAAAGCAAATCTTTCTACCTTTGAAGTTAATAAGCTGAGGTATTATAGTAGTCTGAATGTAATTGCCAGCATACACTCATAGGGAGTGGCACTATTAGGGGGTATGGCTTTGTTGGAGTTGGTATGACCTTGTTGGAGGAAGTATGTCACTGTGAAGATGGGCTTTAAGGTCTCATATATGATCAAGCCATGCCCAGTGTCTCAGACCCCTGCCTGTTGTCTGAAGGTCAAGATGTAGGACTCTCAGCTCCCTCTCCAGCACCATGTCTGCTTACATGCCACCATAACCCTCCATGATGATAATGGACTGAACCTCTATAAATATAAACCATCCAATTAAATGTTTTTCCTTTATAAGAGTTGCCGTGGTCATGGTGTCTCTTCACAGCAATAAAAATTCTAACCAAGGCAGGTATTTACTTTGTCACAGTAGCAGAAATATAGGTCAATGTAAATATTTTAACTCTGAAAGGAAGAGTTGAAGCCAGGCACTGTGATCTACATCTGTATCCCTAGCTACTGAGGAGACTGAGGCAGGAGGATTACAAGTTCAATATCAGCCTGGACAATATTACAAAACCCTCCATCTCAAGAATGAATAAATGAATAAACAGGATTGTGAATAAAATAAGAGAGTGTATATATAAAATTAAGGAAAATAGAAAAGGCAGTAGTGAAATTATAAATATGAACTATAATCAGGATGTAGGACCTGAAGGGAAATATAGACTGAATACAGTGGTCACCAGGCCATCCCATTGAGTTCAAATTCTGGCTCTAGTACCAATCTGTGTGAATGATCAAAGGACCTTGGTTTCCAGCTTTCTTTATCTTTAGTCCCCCTGTCTATAAAGTAAAGATCTCACTCTATTTTTCCTCTTTAATTTCTGAGGAATGGAGAAGCCTATTTATGTGATACTTAGCCAGTGTCAGGGAACTGATACAAACCAAATCACTTATCTCTGAGAAACAGATTTGTGAACAGTTTCTCTTGTGTCACTATATTTTTGTCCATACACCTACATCTCCCTTTTATATTCAAGATGAAAATTGGAGAGAAGAGGAAGGAGGAAAGGATAGAGAGAGGAATGGAAGAGAGGAACTGGAGGGAGGGAGATAGGAATAAGGGAAGAGATCTGTCGCTGGCTATTCTGTTTTGAGAAGCCATTAACAGAGTAAATCAGCAACTTCTTGCTATAAACTTCAGCAAAAATAGAGTTCCACCTTAAGGATTCCACCTTATGTCTAGGTAACTGTAATTCTCTCCATTCTTGACTTTGAGAATATGGATTAGGTAAGCATCCTCTGTTCCCCTGCTCTGGCAGTGTGGGGGAATAGGATCTTGTTCTGTAGCTGTCCTTATTCCCCTTCCCCTAAACTCCTCAGGTTGATAAAAAAAAAAAAAGACCGTTTAGTCTTTCTTTGTAAATAATACTGGGAAATTTCCCCTTGCTGTTACAGCCATAACTTTTCTGTAATGTATAGTTTTGCATTGCCTCTTCCTAGTCTGAATCCCTTCCAAACGGCAGAGATGTTGTTAAACTGAACACCTTGCCTTATTCACATCCTCATACTATCCACACTGAGAGGTGGCTACAAGGGCCACAGAAAAAGCTCTAAGCCAGTTATCTCTATGTTCACTCAAGAGTACAAATCCAGCACCATGTTTCTGTCTTTTATATCACAAAGAATGCTTTATACTTTATCTTCAGCTGTCAGTGTATATGATAGTCATCAAACTGAAACTACACTAAACCAGATAGGAAGAAAGAACCACTGATGATATAGATGATAGGTATATAGGTAGATAGATAGATAATAGATAGATGGCTGATATACGATAATACTACATAAATGATTGGTAGATTGATAATAAAGGATAAATAAATAGATAGATGCTTGATAGATAGATAGATAGATAGACATGGATAGTTGATTAATAGATAATAAAAGATAGATACATATATAGAGAAAAAGATTTAGATGTTTAGATGACTGATGATAAACAGAGGTATATGATAGGTAGATAAATAATAGATAATAGATATATTGCTAAATGTACTGATAGATGGTAGGTGCTTGAGAGATGATAAACAGAGGGTGGGTAGGCAGATGATAGAGAATAGGCTCTCTCTCTCTCTCTCTCTCTCTCTCTCTCTCACACACACACACACACACACACACACACACACACACACACAAAGCCAAGATCCCAACACTAGGAAAACAAAGCTCATCTCATGACCCTCACTGAGTCTGATGATCTCTCTGAACCAACAGTTAACATTCTGATAGGCTGGCTCTGGGTTGATAAATCACCCTTAGAAGCAAAGAATGATGATGATAACTTCAACTTTTTTGTAAGTAGTAGAAGAATGGCTTCTATGCTAACTAGTTCCTACATCAACTTGACTCAAGCTAGGGCTGGGAAGAAGAAATCTTAGCTGAGAAAATGTCCATAAGATCAGCCTGTAGGCAAGCCAGTGAAGCATCTTGTTGATTGATGATGGAAGTGAGAAGCCCAGGTCGCCATGGGCAACACCACCTGGGTTACAGCTGGATCAGGTTGAATAAGCCATGGGGAACAAGTCTGTAAAAAGTATTCCTCAATGACCTCTGCTTCAGTTCCTGCCCCCAGGGACTTGCCTTAACTTCCTTCCATGATGAACTATGATGTGGAAATGTAAGTGAAATGAACCCTTTCCTCCTCAAGTTGCTCTTAATCATGGTATTTTATTGAAGTGGTAGAAACCCTAAGACAATTTCCCTTCCAAACAGAGAAGGAGTTAAATGAAAATAGCAAATAAATAAATAATAAATAAATAAATAAATAAGTAGCAAATAAACCGAGAGAACTGCAGCTGTCAACTCTGTGGCAATGACAACCTTTAAAATGCCCTCTGACGCAGCCAGCAAACCTGCCCAGTGCAGTCTCCTCTGCCTGCAGAGCACTCTCCTATCAGGAGTCTCTCATGCTGGCATCTCAGGCTCTGGCCCAGGAAATGCGATCCACATCGACACCATCGACATTGCCAGCTGCTCACTCCCAACATCCTCCCCTTTCTCTTCCAAAGTCACAAGCATCATGACTGTAAAGCTGCTTCACAACCTGTGTCCCTAAGTCCTTCACTGTTCCTCTTAAAACTCTGGTACACATATAAGGTTTCTTTTCATCATAGCACTGAGCTGTTCACACATCAGCAAAAGTGGGCAGCAGCTTAAGACACAGCACACACAGCCCATCTTGCCTTGGACCATACTCCAGACACGTGATGCCCCTTCCTGCTTGCCAGGCACAGTCACAGGAAGGAGTTGCCTCATGCTGGGATGCACAGGGCTTCTTCCACCTGGCTGTGGATGCTGTTATGATACAGGTACATTATAGTACCTGGCTCCCGGCTATGGAATCGGCAAATGTTAAATAGTTCAGAACTAATTTCTAGTCCTTCCCCTTTCCAGCACCCTTTAAAAGAAAAGAAGGAAGGAAGAAAGAAAGGAAGGAAGGGTGGAAGGGAGGAAGGGAGGGAGGTAGGAAGAGGAAGGAAGGGAGGGATGAAGGCAGGCAGACGTGGTGCTGCATCACTATAATCCCAGCACTAATAAGGTAGAAGGAGGCGATTAGGAGTTCAAGGCCAGCTACACAGTAAATTCCATTAAGTTTGTCCTACTTGATGAAACTGCTTCAAACAAGGACAGAGTGAAGAGTTGGAAAAAGAGAGGAGAAGAAAACTAAACTGAAGATAGGGTCAGGGAGGGAATTCTTAGAGCTTACTATCTAAACTAGGCAGCAAGTAATGTGTGTCTCTCCTATCACTAACTGGTTTTTTGAATTATTTTATAAATGTAAAAAGCCACAGAATACAGTTCAAGTCACAAATCCAGAAACCTGAGCTGGTGAGATGGCTCAGAGGGTAAAGTCATTTTCTCCTAAGATTGATGGATGACCTGAGTTCACTCCCTGGGGACTCACATGGTAAAAGAAGAAAACCAACTCCTAAAAGTTGTTCTTTGACCTTAGACACACACACATACAGAGACACACTTCTACATACACACACATCACATACATACACATCTACACACACACACACACACACACACACACTAACGTTTTTAAAAATATAAGAGCTGGTTTGATGACACCACTTCCCAGACCGGTTCCCAAGCTCACTTTTTGGTACACAAATCCCTTTGAGATTCAGCTGAATCTTCTTTCATCACAAGGACATGCATGATGAGGAAGCAGCTAGGAGAGTCCTCGCTAAGTACAAATCTGTTGGTAATTTGATCTTGAACTTCTGTCCTCCAGAACTGTGTAAAGTAAATGTCTGTTTCTTAAGCCTTCAAGTCTGTGGTCCCATAGAATCCTAACCTAACCAAGACCCTTACCCCCATCCCCAGCAGTCAGTGCAGATCTCTAAATGTGTCAGGTTCTCCCTTGCTCATGTTTTGGAAGATGTCTTCCCTTCATCCCCCTCATTCTTATTCACACTGCGCTTAGTGGAGTAGGCTAACAAGTCCCCATAGCACAACAGATTAAGGACATAAATGTCATGACTGGGGACATGGCTCAGTCAGCAGTATTTGAGGACCTGAGTTTGGAATAAAGGGACACTAGCCCACTCGAGGATGTCCTTGTGGCTGGCCTTGCCCTTCTTCCCCATTCCCTTGCTAAAAACCCTTAGCACAATTATAAAGCTAGCCACCAAGGTCTAGTCCCCCATTTGGTTACTTCCTCCTCCTGAGGCTGACTACTGAGGTCCAGCTATCAAAGTATTGAAGCCCAACAACCAAAAACCCTTTTGGCTCACCTAATTCACATGCCCAATCAAAATTAAACATTTCATCTATTTTAGTTAGGTTACTATTGCTGTGAAGAGACATCGTGACCATGATCGAAGGTGGCTGCCACAATGCCCAGCTCTAAGCCTTTCTTTAGGCCCCTTTTACAAGTTGGAAACTTAGCTGGGTAGGATCTTGCCCTGGGGTCACCACTCCCTTTACTCAATGTCTTAATCTGTTTATCTCCTTGAACACAGGATTTAGTTCCATTCCATTTCCTGATGCTTTTTTTTCCCCTTGAAATTTCTATTTTGTAATTTATCCCACTCAGCTTGCTCCTTTCATTATACATCTCCATTAGTTACCACTAATAACCACATGACAGAGTCTATACTAGACTGTTTTCAAATTTTTTTTCTGCCAGTGGAATTAATCAAAAACTCTTCTCTTTAGCCTCAGGCAGACTCTTTGAACAAAAGCAAAAGCATCCACCTTCTTCTCCAAAATATTACAAGATCAGTTTCTAGACCACATATTAACATTCTTTTCCCCTGAAATCTCTTGATTCCCACAGTTCATCAGATCGCACTCAGCACACTGTCTCCCATGTTCCTACTAATATGGCTCATTAAGCAACACTTAAGGAGTTGGACAGATGGCTCAGTGGTTAAGAGCACTAATTGTTCTTCCAGAGGACCGGGGTTCAATTCCCAGCACCCACATGGCAGCTCACAACTGTCTGTAACTTAGCTTCAGGGCAAAACACCACTATGCATAAAAAATTAATTTTTTTTTTTTTACAAAAGCAATACTTAAATCATTCCATTGCTTTCCAAACCCAAAGTACCAAAGTCTAAATTTCTCCAAACAAATACATGTTCAGGCCTATCACAGCAATACTTCAGTTCCTGGTACCAACTTCTGTCTAAGGGTTACTATTGCTGTGAAGAAACACCATAACCATGGCAATTCTTAAAAAGAAAACGTTTAATTTGGGTGCTTGTTCACAGTTTCAGAAATTATCATATCAGTCTGTTATCATTATGAAGGAGAACATAGCATACAGGTGGACATGGTGCTGGAGTTGAAAGTGCTATATCTTATAGGCAACAAGAAGTCCACTGAGACACGGGGTGGAATCCTGAGCATAGAAAACCTCAAAGCCCACCCTCATAGTGATACACGTCATCTAACAAGGCCATACTCTGCAGCAAAATCTTTCTCTGTTCCACCAGCCAGCTCCCAAATAATGACATAGAGACTTCTTGTTAACTATGAAAGTTCAGCCTGTAGCTTAGGCTTGTCTTAACCAGCTCTTAGAACTTAAACTAACCTGTTTATATTAATCTGAGTTCTGTCCTGTGGCATTACCTTGCTATCATCTTGCACTTTCTGCTTCTTCTCCATCTGGCTAATGACTCCGCCCTTCTTCCCAGAGTCCTCTCTGTTTCTGGAAGTCCTGCCTAACTTCTTCCTTCCATTGGCTGTTCAGTTTTTTATTACACCAATCATAGCAATACTTTTTCACAATGGACAAACATCCCACAACAATACTAACTCTAACAAAGCCATACCTCTTAATGTTGTACCCATGTTGAGGGACTCCCAAAGAACACATGAGGGTCAGTTTATTCTTTTGGACAGGTTCAAATGAACCAGAGCTGAAACTCTTTGTTCTGGCACAGTGGAGAATTTCCATCATGAGCCCAAAAGTGAGGGTTTTTTTTGTTTTTGTTTTTGTTTTTAAGAAAAGCATAAGTAAGTGGGGTGCTACATGTCTTGGCATTCCAGGACTGAGTAAAAGGGTATGGAGTACAGCAGCCATTGGCTACACTTTGGGTACTAACACAAGCCCTGAATCTACTGGTTGAACTTTCGGTGGGAAACCAAGTTTTCAATCTCTTGACTGTCAGGCGTGTTCCTGAGATTTTACCCAGATTCTTAGACCCGAGTCCTGCCCTTAGGCATTAAATGGTCTTTTTCTGAAACAAAGTTTTTCAACAATAAATCCATGCCTTCACACAAATAGTGCCATTCCCTATGACATTATGGGGCCAAGTATACTCAAACTGCCACATCATGCTAACACTGGGGTTCCCTTTCTGTTCTTATAAAAGGCCATCTTCCCATGTTCCACTTGTATTCAGAGGCAGTCCTTTGTCCCCGCCCCCTGGACAAATACTTTCTTCCTTTTTCCTTGTCCTTTCCCTTCTCATTCATCCCCTCTCTCCTGTCTTTGTTTCTTAGTCAGTGCCCTCTGTTCTTTTGGGACAAATACATCTACTTTGTGCTAAGAACTTGGTCTTGGGGGTCCTGAGTGGACTTTTCCTTTCACAGAACCCACTTAAAATGTCTGACAGAGCACACCTATTATCTCAGCACTGGGAGGTGAGAACAGGAGGATCTTTGCTGGCCAGCTGAGCTAGCCAATCGGTGATCTGCAGATTCAGCTCTCCTCTCAAGAACTAAGGTGGAGTGTGACAATGGAAGACACAGGCTGCCAACCTCTGGCCTCCACACACATGTTTACACACACAAAATAAGAACATATGTTTCTTTCCAATATAACAGTTGGACGGTATGGCAATGGGATGCTCTATTTCTCATGGTCAACTGTCTGCTGATGCTGGGTCACCACTCTACATAGAGTCCAGCCTGTAGGCAGGAAGAAAAGTTAGAAGAGGCATCTCTATGACCAAACACACGACAGAAATGATGTAAAGACAAAAGGATTTTGTTTCTTATTTTGTTTCTTCAATTACAGAGAGAGTGGTCTGAATTGCTTAGCCCAGTGTGCTTGCACGAACAGTCATGGTGGCAGGAGCATGGGGCACAGAAGCGTCTTTACTTCACATGGACAGAAAGCAGAGAAAGAAACAGAAAGAGTATCTACTTCCTCTTATTAAGTCTTTACTTCCCAAAGTTCCCCTCAAAATAGCACCCTCAGCTGAGACCAAGCCCTTTGTTGGTGAGCCTTTGCAGCAGTAGCAGAGGCGGTGGGGGCGGGCGGGGGCCCGCAGGGGGAGCAGTTTACATCCAAACCTCAGCACCTACATCACTTCCACTTGTTCTATTGGTAAGAAGTTGGTCACATGATTGCTGCTAACTGCTTGGGTGATGGGAAATGCAGTCTCTCTAGACAGCCACATCCCTGCCTGCAGTTCTAGAGAGAAGGAAAGAAAGAACCTTAGCAAACACGAAACTCAGATCATAGTTTCTCTGTTGAAGCTTTCTCCAGCCCTGAGCTTTCTGTTTATTACATGTCCTTGCTGTGAGCGCCTCGAACCCTTCTTGTTAGTCTTGTTGGCCTCTACAGCTCCTGCTAGCTTGTCCTTGCATTGAGGTAGACTCAGCATTCTCAGCATGGGCATCCATGTCTAGCATTTACTTTTTATATCTTAGGTCAAAGTATGGAAGATTTGCTGGGATTTGAGGACTCCGTGGGAAATAAAAATATACTATCTTCTGCCTAATAATAATAATAACAATAATAATAATAATAATTTTAGGAAGGTAACAACAGGGTCTTTCCCAGCACAGGACCCTTTGTTTCTTCATGAATCACATGTCCATGAAGTGGCATATGCACACAGCACTTGTTTGGAGAATTCTTTCCCTTAGGGAGCCATAAACAACATCTACCCCTCCTTATGCAGTCCCAATGGCTAAGCCCAAGTTCGCCCAGGCAGCCTTGAGTTCACTGGGTTACTTACAGAGCACAGTGACTGCTTCAGAGGGAGGTGACCCTATAGCAGTCCCACTAGAAAGCCTTCACCCAGTATGAATGATGACTTCCTATAGCTGCTGAAATGGAGCATTTCCACTTGATCTCCTCCAGCCTACATATTCTAGCAGCTGAGCCCTTCCTGAAACCCAAGGCCACCTGTAACTGAAGGAAAATTCCATACAAATGCCTGTGGGGAGTAGCTGGAATCTCAGATGAGTGGCCAATGGTTACCCCACCCCCTACTTCTTTTCCTTTCCTCCTTTTTTATTTATTCTTTCTTTATTCTTTTATTTATGTCTTTCATATCATGAATCTTCATCCCATTCATTTTTTTCATCCCTTTGTATCCACCCTCTGCCCTTGCAACCTCCCCACTCCAAAATAAAACAAAATTTAAGAGAAAAAAGAAAAAAAGAGAAAAGGAAAAAAATCAATACCATGGAAGCTGTAGTCTGACACAGTGAGTCACACAATAAACCCCTTTATCCATTTATCTTTACTTGCAAGTGTTCATTGCAGAGAGTCACTGGTCTGGTTCGAGGCCTCTGGTCTCTGCTGACCAGTCCTGCCCCCAAGCCCAGAACCAGGATTATGAGTTGGCGCACTCCCTACTTCTATGAGGGGATGTCAAGAGTTCACACACTCTCCTCATTGTGATGGATTCTTGTAAGCAGTCACAACTAATCTGATGAAGAGAGCTATTTTGATTAGAGGACCTCTTTCTACAACAGTCCTTCAACAACGAATAAGTTAAATGTAATACTACGAATGAAATAGCTACAGGAAAATCCGCCTACATGCTGAGTACTCCTGTGCACAGTAGAGATGAACCAAATCACTCCTGTAAATAGTAGGAAATTGGGTCTTTCCTGTCCTACAGGCTAAATGCTATAGAGGTCATCTGGGTCTTCCCAAGGCCAGTCCTTCAGAGGGTGGGACTCAACAGTTCCCTTACACAACACATGTGGCATCTCCTAAAAGGTCCTCTGTCAGTAGACCCTAAAAAAATCCCTGCTGAGCACTTTCCCAGCATCTGCTCACACACCTCCAGCAATGGGAACTTCCTACCTCCCCAGGCTGCTCCTTCTGGTTTTGACAGCTCTGTGGATGAACTTCTTCCTGGAGCCAAAACCTACTTCCCAGTGACTTCCGACTGCTGGCTCAGAGCCTCACAAAGGAACGGGTGACACGCCTGTGTTCTGCACGTGTTTGTTTAAAGGACTTTGGTATTTATTTGCCTGCAAGCTGAATGGCCAACAAGCTGCACAGGAGTGAAACACAGGCCTGGGAGTGTTTGCCTCACATGAGGCTAATCTCTTTTGGGTATTTTTGTTTTGTTGGTTGGTTTTTGGTTTTCTGATTTTGTTGTTTTGTTTTGTTTTTTGAACAGTTGCCAACACTGAAAAATCTGGAAAGTTCATGTAGAATATAGAATTTGAGCTTAGAAGCCTTGACAGTATTAAATGCCTTTAAACTAAGGACATCGAAGGATGAATGTTTGGTGAGCAACTGGCGATATTATTACAGCCTGCTGCATTCATTGAACCTAATGTCAGAGCCCTTGTAAAGGGAGATGTTCGTGTGCCATCCCTAGGAAGAAATAGAAGAAGCCATTGAGTTGTAAGCCCAAGGCTTTAGACAGGCTTCGGGGAAAGGTCATTCAATGGGATGATTTCCCATTTGTCTTTTCTTCTTCCTCTTCCAAATGCAGAGGCACTGGCAGGTACTCCAGCAACTACAGTGTGACCATGGCAACCTTAAGGATGGAAGTCACACATAGGAACATCAAAACAAACAGCAATATTCTGGCTAAGAATGATTGGAGATTTTCTCATCAGTTCTATCTGCCTCCAAAATCCTTTTACCTGAAGTAAAATAGGAACTAAGTAGACCTCACTTAAACCACTTCTGTGTGGAGTAGTTGTTCTCAACAACTAATTGCTGTCCACCCTGGATACATATTCTTGTCATTGCCTTTTTTTAGATGAGTTTGTATTATGAAAAAGTCTATGCTATATACACATATAACCAGAATGACCAAAAGGAATGAATCAAGATCTTATGTCTCATCATCTAATATATCAGTTCAAGATAGATTATAGTCCCCGTTATACTAGATAGACCTATGAAACTCTTATAAGAAAGCTAAAGAGTAAATCTTCCTAATGCTTTTATCAATAATACTGAGTCTGGTACCAAAAGCATAAACTGTAAGGGGTGGGGGTAGAGTCTGGGAAGATGATTTAGTGGTTAAGAATACAAACTCTGCTTCAGAGCTGAGTTCTGTTCCAAGTGCCCAAACTGGGTGGTTCTTGCCGGTAACTCCAGCTCCAGGACATCCAATGCCCTTGTCTGGCCTCCACAGCCACCAGCACTCACATGTCCACATCCATATGGAGGCACAGACACACAGACAGATATACACAGACATATACACACAGACACATACACACAGACACATACATACACACAGACACATACGTACAGGCACATACACACAGACACATACATACACACAGACACATACACACATACAATTAAAAATAAAATAAACATATTAGAAAAGAAAACATAAATCAATATTCAACCAAAACCAAAGGCTTTGCCCTTCAAATGTTACCAGCAAACAAGCAAGCCAATAACTACTGAGTAGGAAGCTATTTCCAAAGTATTTTCTGGTAAGAGCTTATAGCCAGAAAAAAAGAAGTACTACAACACTGTTTAAAAGATTTAAAGGTTGTTTTTTTGGTTTTTTGTTTTCTTCCAAATGCATAGAGAATTTGAATAGACACTTTCCTAAAGAAGATGTACAAATGGTCAGTAACAAACACATGAAAACATGTTTGGCCTTACGAACTACCACAATGAGAGACCATCTTTTACTGGGGAAGCTAGAAGCAGAATTAACAAGTATTGGCAAGGGCAGGGAGAAATTGGAAGCCCTAGGAGTTGCTGGAAACTGAAAATGGTGCAGCTGCTGTGGAAAACCATCTGGCGGAGCCTCGGAAAGTTAAACATAGAATTCTCATCCGATCCAGCAGTCTCACTTCTAGATATATCGCAAAACGAATCCAGAGCAAGAACTCTACTGTTTCTCTACTGATGTCCGTAGCAGCAAAATTCGCAGCAGCCAAAAGCTAGAGGAATAAAACTGTCTAGCAATGAAAGAATGGACCACATATGACAAACACATAACAACTTTATAAAGTGATGCTTTTCAATAAGAACAGAAATTTCAGCACATGCTACAACATGGATTACCCTCTAAAACATTCACCTGAATTAAATAAGCCAGACGTGCACATGTTTGTGTGTGCATGTGCAAAGAGTGTGTGCACACACACACAGAGATGGGAGAGGGAGAACATAAACATCAGGGACCTGGGAAGAAGGTTCAGTAGTAAAGAGCTCTTGCTGTCCTTCCAGAAGATGCAACTTTGGAACCTATGTTGGGGTACTACTCACAGCCACTTGAAACTCCGATGCAGGCAGTCTGGTGACCTATTCTGGACCCTATGAACACCACACAGAGAGAGGGGAGATTAAGAAAATTTAAATCATTAAAAACTGAGTAAGGTAATAATATTATGATCTACATATGTATAATCACAATAAAAATTAAAAGTATAAAGCAAAGATGATATTGGTTGTTGGTGAGAATATGGAAAAACCAAGAGCCTGCCACGTTCTCAGTAGGAACGTGAAAGTGTGCATTCTCTTTGAAAAGAAAATGGCACTTCCTCCAGACCCTAAACATAGGCTCTCACAGGACGCAGCAATTCTACTCCTAGAAACACTCAGAAAAGCATACATCCACATGAAAGTGTTTACAGGCTCAGGCGTGCTTAGTGTAGGATCATTCAGCATGGCCCTAAAATGGAAAGAACCCAGAACCTATTACACAATATGATACACACACAACATTGAACAACAAAAAAGAATGAAGTGTTGATTATCATGTGGACTAACTGGGGAAACCTGATAAATGAATCCAGTTGGGCAAGACCGTATGTCTATCACATGCATCTATGAACATATGAGAATCCAATGTGATAAAGACAGAAAATAGGTTAATGCTTGCCAGGGACAGGGAAGAGGGGCCATATGGACTGGCTGTTAATGATCATAGCATTATGTTTTGGATTTTTCTCTTTTTAAAAATAGATTTTTAAAATATTTATTTGCTTTATATGTGTGAATTTTTTTGCTTGAATGTATGTGTATGCTCCATGTACATGACTGGTACCCTCAGAGGTCAGATGAGGGTGTCAGATTCTTTGGAACTGAACTCATAGATGGTTTTGAATCACCCTGTGGGTGCTGAGACTCGAACCTGGGTCCTCTACAAATGTTCTAAACCTCTAAGCCATCTTTCCAGCTGCTTTTATAAATAGATTTGAAGACCGAATGTGACAATTAATACTGGTTGTCAACTTGATTGGATCTGGAATCATCTAAGAGTCAGGCTTCTGGGGTGGATTTACATAAGGACACTTCATGGAAGAAGTAATTGAGGGAAAACATAGCAGACATCACCTTCCAATGGTGGCCCATACATAAGGAGGCCCAAGGGGCAAGCTATTGCTTTTTGCATGCCTACATAATTTTCTCATTCATGAACACATCTAATCCAATGTGAACTGAAGACCTTGGCTCTCCAGGCATCACCCAGACCATCAAGGGCAGACTGGGAATATTGAGGCATCAGCCTTGGACTAAGCAGTTAGCCAGGTCCTCAGCCTCCCCTATGTGTAGCCAGTAATTTACATAATGACCCAGAGAGTGACAATCTAACAAATTTCCTTTTAATATATATTCATTCTGTCAATTTGTACTTCTAGAGAGCCCTGACTAATACATAGAGTCTCTCTATGTAACTCAGGTTGGCTTTGAACTTGGACTCCTCTGAACCACACCTCCCAAGTGCTGGAATTATAAACCTGCACCACTGGACCCATGAAGTTGCTCTGGAGGAGCAGGGTGGGTGATACTTTTAGATAGTAGTCATGATTTCTTCACTCTTTGAATCTCAGTGAGTATACACTTTAAGTATGATATATAGTCATATCTTGGTGTCTTCCTTAACACATGAGACATGGAAAAGGGAGTCTTGTGTACCCATCCCAGCCTCAATACTTACTAAGCTGTGGTCCATTTCTCTCCTGCACACACATGCTTCTCTTCATTCACACATTTGTGTTGAAGAAAGTTTTCAATCCCATCTCGGAGTAGTTGGCTGGTTGGCTTGTTCCTTGTGCGTATAAGCCAACTGTGGTTTTTTGGCCTTCCTGGAAATATTGCAAAGGAATGAAAATCTGGAGGTACATGGATCTCTTCCTACTCACACATTTCTGCAACTGGGAACCTTGACTTCTGTAGCCACAATGGATGCTAACCTTGGGTACTTACCCATCCACAGGAGTATTTTTGGTGATGCTGTGGTGTCTAAAATAAAGAGGTCAGGCTCTGGGGTTAATAATCAGTTAAATACTTGTTTCCAAAGCATAAGTAACTGATCTTAGATCGCCAACACCCACATAAAAGCTGAGTACAGCAGCAGATACTTGTAATCCCAGCACTGGGGAGACAAGAATGTGAGGAGACTTGTTGGCCACCCAGCCTAGCCAAATTGGTGAGAACCAGGTTCAGTGATAGACTCTGTTAAGTGAGAATGATTGGGAAAAGACTCCAGACATCATCAATCCCTTGCATCCACAAACACATGCATCCAAACATGCAGGTTCTGCCCCCCTCACACACACACACACACACACACACACACACACACACACACACACACACACCTTTCTGGTGGTTAAAGGATTGTTCATTCAAAGGAGAACTTTCTCAGGAGTCTAGATGCCTCTACATAGCTGATGGAAAATTCAGCTTGCTCTTGAATGAGGATGGATTGGAGGATCAGTCCTTCTCCGGAAATAAGGCTGGGTGAAGCACTCAGTTAATGTCCTCTATTCTGAATTCTCAGTCTGATCCCCCAATGCCCTGAGGAAAGGCAGTCCCTTGTCTCTTTACTGCCTCAAAACCTGCTGCCATATCCCTTACAACATGAACACACCACAGATCCTCCCCCTGTTCTGAATAAACTCCACTTAGCATTTCCAATCACCAGATATTTTTATTTTTCAAAAAAGTAAATGATTTTTCCTTGGTCTTGTCATTCATCTGGTGAGCAAACAGCTTGCCTGCAGTGCTTGACCCCAGGGCCTCCTATTAAACACAAAACCTTCAACCACACACTCAAACCACTTCCCCTGTAAAATAGAGACAACCATCCTCATTTATATGTGGGTCAAAAGGATGGCATGATAAGGACTTTATAAGGCATTTATCTCAACGCCTGACTCAAAATAGTCATTCAACGGTTGACTGTAGACCCACTCTGCTTGCTACCCCTTAGACAGCAAATACATTTCAAGTTAGATCTAGTGTGTACACCCTTTCAGCCAGAGAAGATGGCATTCCTGTCATTATTGCTTTGAGTTTTAGGAATGCACTCATTTCTTTTTGAAATATGTTACTATTCTACACTAGTAATAAGCATTTATTAAGCACTTGCCCTATAGTGGGCAATGTACCAAGAGGTTTTAGTGTTCCCTTTCATCTAGCCTCAATATTAACTGAGGATCATTTCAGAGATAGAGAACTTGGATTTGAGATTCATTTACACAGTCAGCATTGCTCAAAGAGCAAATAGCTTGCCAAAAGTTTGTAAGACCACCTACCGACCTGCTTCTAGAAACTTCCTGGTACTCCTTTCCTGCCCACTCTGAGCTCTGCCTCTAGGCTGTTCAGTTCCCAGAGACGCTTAAAGAGAGTGCTTCTCTTACTGCAGACCTTGAGCCCAGCAGACTCAGGGGTAGGTTAAATATGGGCCATGGCGCGCGGGGGGGGGGGGGGGGGTTGATTGACTTTCTGAGACAGTCATTGCCAAGGTATAGAAATTTTCTGGTGTCCAACACTTCTCCTTTCTGCATTGCTAGGTGGGGTTTTGGATCTCCCAGAGTCTCGGAGATCCTTTTGACTTAACCCAACACCTTGCTTGGAATTCTGACTGTCTTCTACCTTTCTGGCCCTGGCCCATGGCACCTCTCTAAGAGCAAATGCAGATCCTTGTTAACTGTGCATGCTGCCTAAACCATGGATGGGTTGATATTTGATATATGCTTCCTGACTTCTGTGGTGATATGTTATATATTTAATAAAGTCTGGAATATTGAGAAATCAACCCACAGTCAAACTAGGCAGATATAGCACATTCCGTTAGTCCCATCACTTGGGAGGCAGACATCATTCTGGATCTCAATGAGTTCAAGGGATACAGAGCAGTGGTAACTCACACTTTTAATCTCAGCACGGGGATCCAGAGGATCTCTGTGAATATTAAACCAAACATCCAGGCAGTGATGGCACACACCATTAATCCCAGGACAGGAGTGGTGACCTATGCCTTTAATCCCGTAACTCCAGAGACAGAGATCTTTCTGTGTTTCTGTGAGTTCAAGGCTGACTACCAAGTAGATTAAAGGCTCACGCTCTTAACCTGGATGGGATACAGGTAAGTGAAGAAGGTATTTAAGGCAGGCATTGGAAGACAGAGGAGACATTAGAAGGAGTGAGGCTGAGGAAGCTAGAAGATAGCTGGGTGAGGTTTGACTGTGGTGTTTTCTCTCTTTGATATTTCAGCCTTTCCCAGATATCTGGCTCTGAGTTTCTTTTACTAGAATTCGTGCAACAGACTTCAGCATCACCAACACAGCAGCAGCTTACAAGATGAGCCCCAGTATTCCTTTGAATCAGAAATAGTTCCATCCATGAGCAGTATAACCCTCTTCCCTAAATCAGTCTCCCCTCTTTCCAACCATCTCCCTCTGCTCTGTCTAAAAATAAATGAGGTTAGAGATAAGCAAATAAACTTTAAGCTTCCAGTGGTAGAGTGCTTCCTAGCATGTCCAAGATCCTGTTAGGTCCAACACACACACACACACACACACACACACACACCAACTACATATAACACACCATACACACACTGCCCATATTCACCTCCCCCCACACACAGAATGCCTGCATATACCACACATACACACAATGCCTACATATACTACACATATACGACATTGCTCACACATACCACTTACACAATGTCCACATATACTATACACACACTATACACATATACCACCCATATATACCACACACACCACCCACATATACCACTCCACACACACACTTCAGATGTACACCACAACATATACCTCCACACAACACACACATATACACATACACACACTGCCCATATACACTGCTCCCAGGAGTCATGTAGCAATGCATAAGGCTTCCTTCCACTGGCCTCCCTACTCAGCTCACAAGACAGGCAGACACTGTCAACACCAGCTGCAGCCATCTCTGGAAGAAAGTGGCAGCTACTATGGAAAATGATGAGTACAAAATAATCCTGAAATGGGGCTGAATCTAGGGGACCCAAACTGTGGTTCTCCCTCCCCAGCATCTGCACAACCTCTGGTTACTGCACCAACACATTCCTGGAAACAGCATCTCTGCCTCAGTGGACATAGTGCTCAGGTCCCCAAAGCTCACACCAAAGCTGAACACGATAGGACAGCATCTGTAACCTCAGTGTCCCCAGGAGACAAGAGGCTGGGATGAAACTCTTTGTAAAAGTTCAAGGGAGGCACAAGGCCGTGTCTCAACAAAGTGGGAAGGGATGAGGACTGACCCCCAAGCCTGACCCCTGACCTCCACAGGGGCATCATAGCTCAGCGGGCTGACTCAAAGTGTTTCCTGCCCCACAGTGATTCTCCTGTTTCTTCCTTGCTGCTGTTCAGATGTCTGTTTGTTTTGTTTTTCTTTAGGACTTATTTTATTGTTCTATGCATATGTCTGTGTGTATGCACACATATGTGCAGGTACCTATAGAATCAGAGTAGGGCATTGGATCCTTGACAGCTGGAGTTATAGGTGTTTGTGAGTCACTCTACGTAGGTGCTAGAAACAGAACTCGGGTCCTTTACAAGAGGAACGCTGAGCCATCTCTCCAGCTCTGCTCTACCTTGGTTTTTATCGTTTTGTTTTTCAGTCTCTCATGAGCATGGAACTCACCAAGCAGACTAAACTGGCTGACTGGCAAGCCTTGGGAATCCCCTGCTTCTGCATCTCCAGCACTGGGATCCAAGCACGTGCCACCACACCTGGCTTTTGTTTTCTTCTTCTAAATATGACTTCTGGAGATGGAGCACTGGTCTTCATGCTTATGTGACAAGTATTTTAGTAACTGAACTATCTCACCAGCCCATGACTGGATTTTCAATATATTTCCTAATTTGATCTTTATAAACACTCTATGAGGTAGATTATATATTTTTTTACAGAGTTCTTCACAAGTTTAGGAGATAAAATCATGCCTAGACTCAAGTAACAAATACATGAATAAAACAGATTTTTAAAAAAGATTTATTTATTATTTTTATTTATGAATTTGTATGTGTGTGTCTGCATAAATTTATGTACATAATATTTATGCAGGTATTTACAAAGGCCAGAATAGGACATCAGATCCGCTGGAACTGGAGTTACAGATGGTTGTAAGGTGCCTGCTGAGCAGACCCAGATTCTCTACAGCAGGAATACATGTTATTAACCACTGAGCCATCTCTCCAGCCCCCAAATGAGATAGATCTTAAACCTAATTCTAAATACAATGTCCTGAGCTGAGCATAATGAAGGACACCTGTAGTCTTTGCTACTTGGGAGGATTGCTTTGAACAATTGTGTTTGGAATCAGCCAGCACAAAAGGACAAAGCTCATATACCAAAAATAAATACATTTTTTTCAGTGTTCTTTGATGCTGTGTTCAGCATCAAAACTCCTCTCAGAATTTTTATTCCACAGATGATGTGTAATAAATAAAAATTTAGTCACCTTACTTCGGGTCATGTCAACCTGAACATAATTATGTTCATTGTAAGAAAAGTGTATCTGCTAACTGGATATTAGTCACAATACAGAATAGAGGTGGCCACAGCTGGGTGGAATTTGCAGTCCTGTGACCCATGTGCCAATGCATATTTCTGTCTTTAGGCTCTCAGAAAATTTATATTCCTGATCTGCCCTTCAACTGGTAATTACCCAGCGTCTGTTCTTTTTAAATCCTTATTATTTTTTATTCTTGCCCAGATGTGGAGTTGAGCTGCAGTGATTCCAGGGTTTCAGTGAGGGGTCCAGCTGCTGGGGTTGGGAAGCATGCTTGTTTTGGTTCTTTTCAGTTTTTCAATTTGAATTTATGATGAGGCGCTGATGAATAGTACCCTTCTTTCAGCCCTGCCCTCTTTGCATGTGTCGGAGTCTGTGATATCTTTGGCTTAATTATGCGGATGTGCCTCTTGCTAGAAAATTTATGTGATGACTGCTGCCAGGTTCCTGGAACCAGGATTAGGGATTTGTGGTCCAAACATCCTTGACTCAACTCTGCAATATATTTGTAGAAAGACTTGGAAGAACAGGTAGCTTGTGAATTTAAAGCTCTCTCAGGCTCAGGGTCTGAGAAAGCCTCAGGCCTGAAGCGGATGGCAGACGTGTGATGGTAATAGGCTTTGAAGAACCAAGGCAAGCTGAGAAGGTGGGGATGCAGATGGATGGGAAAAGGAAGACAGGGTGGGGGATATGCTTACATGTTTTTGAAAGGTAGGGCAGTGCCATCTACAGCTTTGCTATCCAGAGGCTATAAGAACTATCTAAACTTGGTTAAATTCACTCATTTCTAGCAGAGGGTGAGAACTATAATCCCAGCACTCAGAAGGACTGTAAGTCTGAGGCCAACCTGAGCCTCTGTCTCAAAAAATAAACAAACAAAAAACCCAAACCAGTTTTGGAGGCACAGGCCTGTGTCAGTTTCAGTGAGAAATGTCCCCAATAGGTGCCTGTGTTTAAATGCTTGGTTCCCAGTTAGTGATGCTGTTTGAACAGGTTGTGCAGGAGAGTGCAGCCTGGCATATAGATAAACCTGTCAGCAAGAGTGAGGGCAAGCAGGCGAAAGGCAGAAGCTTCCTGCTTCCAGGTCTTGTTGAGAAGTCTGTACCAGCTGTGACCCAGACTTAGGGTAGGTAGTTCTTTACCCCTCAAATAATCCAATCAGGAAAATTCCTCACAGAATTTGTTTCTTGATGTGGTCAGGTTGACAGCCAAGATCAGCCATTACATTTCTTAAGTTGCTTTTGGTCATGGTGTTTCATCACAGCAACAGAAAAATAACTGAGAGAGACCTGTAATCCTAGCGCATGGGGGAAAGGGCAGGCAGATCAGGAGTTCAACATCACCTTTAGCTACATAAGAAGTTGAAGCTGGTCTAGATTCCATGAGACCCTATCAAAAGCAGCAAACTAAATGCAAACACACAAAAGTAAGTTCACCTGTTTAACCTTCTTACTGGCTTTATAAATATTTTTTTAAGTTCCTTGAATCCTAAAGCTATTGTAATTATTTATTTCAAGACCTATCATTTGATCGTATCTTGTTATTTGTATGGGTCAGGATTTTGGGAGGGTCCACACTAAGAAGTTCTAGCCAGTGATATGAAATTTCAAAGTGGCTTCAGCAGGGGCTGGCTGGACATCTTTCTTCAAGTCATTTCAGGGCATCTCTGGATAGGTGAGGCAGGGTACCTGGGAAGAAAGAAAAAAATACACCATGTTGGCTTATGGCAGATGTCACCTACTTGGGAAGACAGTGAATTCAGGCTCCTAGATGTCTGAGGGAGTCACCCATCAGAACTCAGCCTGGAAAGTGAAAACCACTTCATGGAAATAAGTTGCTAACAAGAGAAAGTGCATGTTGAGAAGGTTACATATGAACATGGCAACCACAGATGTCTTGAGAGAGGGTCTCTTCAGCATCCTAGCAACAGGAACAGATGCTTCAGGGTGAGCCTAGGGTGATCATCCAGTGACAAAGAAGGATATGAGCCAAGTGCACTTAGTAACAGTGGCTTCATCAGCTCCTCTCCCTCCCCAGCCTCACACAACAGCTTCTAGTGGCATCAGTCTACCTTGGTGCTATGCTGGCCAAGGATCTGATTGTGGTGTCACCATGTCACCAGTGTTGGGACTCAGAAAAAGGAGGTTTCTGGTATAAAACACTCCAAAACCAGCTCTACACTCATATGACCCTGAGCATAGGTGTTAGTATTTTGCGCAAGGAAGAACTCGCTAGCACGTTGCCAAGGAACCACATTAGATTTATTAAAGGAACGGATGGGGGAGGGGAAGAGAAAGAGGGGGTGGGGAATAGAGAGCAGAGAAGGAGAAAAAGAGAAAGTCTCCCACGTGGTTGGGGCTCTTTAAAGGGAAAGCATGCAGACAGGCACTAGACTTGGGCTTCAGAGGCCAGGCAGAGCCTCTCCAGGAGGGGCGTGGCTGCAGCAACTAACAATAAGGGCATCCCAAAGCCTTTAAACCTCCTACCAGTGGATGTGCAAAGTAGATTTTGTTTTACTGGAGACTTTGTCATGGACTTTTTTTTAAAAAAACAGATTTATTTATTTATTTTATGTGTATGAATATTTTGTCTGTGGGTACCACATGCATGTCCAGTGCCTGCAGAGCTCAGAAAAAGCCATTAGGTCTCCTAAAACTAGAATTGTGAATGGTTGTGAGCTGCCATGGGGTGCTGTGAATTAAGCCTGGTTCTCTCTCTATAAGGATAGCGAGTGCTCCTAAGTACTGATCCATCTCTCCATCCCTGACACACAGGGGTGGGTCTTATTCATGATTCACTTTTGCATACCATTTAGAGTAGCATGATGAAATCTCATGACCATACCATTCTGTCATTCCACCCAGGTTGTGAACTACCTCTTTGTCCAGTGTATCCCCAATGTATATGCTACCTTCTCATTAGTTACTTATCATTCATCTTGGCTATCAGATGCACTGCTATCGTATTTCAGTGCTGTGTTCAAATAGCCTTTATTTTACTTCATGATGGCTCTGAAGTGCAAAAGTCCTTGCCAGGCCTAGTGTATGTCAAAGAGAGGCTATAAAGTGCTTTCTTTACATGAAAAGGGGAGAAGTTCTTGGCATAGTAAAGAAAGAACAGCAAAAAAACATATTCTAAGAAGTCTGAAAAGAATAACTAGGAAGACTGACCTACAGATCAATGGTAAAGTACTTATTAGACTGTACATGGCTCTGAATCAGATCCCTAGCACAAAATGTGGTGGGGGAGAAGGGAGGAAGGAAGGAAGGAAATAGTATATGTAGTAAATGTAGGGTTCCAGCCACTGCCTGATTTCAGGAATTCACTGGTTTCAAAGCATCCTCCATGGATTAGAAGGACTGATCATATTCTAAGGATAGAGAACAGTATATAGAACACTCTTGGAGACCTTTAAGAGCCTGGCTCATTAGCAGGGCTAAATAACACAAATCATTTTTACAGACCACGAACTTCTTATTTCTCATACCAAAGTCTAGTATTTGCTCAAGGCTCCTTAAGGTAAGGGTATAGTTCTGGGTCATGATGGGTCATTCTCTGAGGTCGGTGGATGGAGGTAGGTAGCCTTTCTGAATGGAGATGGGTAGCCCCTCTGTGAGGAAATTGAAGGAAACCCTCAGTTCTAGTGAATGGTGGCTGAGGATATAGCTGAGGAGGTAGCAACCAAGGGCTCCTGCTTGGGTCTGAGAAGACATCAGGTAGAATGGGAGAGAGGAGGTGTTTGGTTCATAACAGAGGGCCTCCTTTCTATGTGGCAGCACCCCTCCAGCCTATCTGATGTTCATTTCTCACCACAATTAGAAGACTGGCCTCATGGGACCCATGGTTCTGCTCCTACCTTCTACTTACTACATACTAGATGTAAGTATGGAATTGGAGCAATGGTTCTGCCATTAAGAGCTCTTCCTGCATTTGTAGAAGGATCCATTTCAGGTGACTCACAACTGCTTGTAACTAGGGAATCTGATACCCTCTGGCCTCCATGGACATTTGGATACATGGTACATACAAATTCATGCAGGCACACACACATACACATAAATAAAAACAATCATTTTTTTAAAAGTATGACTATGACCTTGGCTTCATCAAAACCCATCCCTTTGAGGAAGCTAATGCCCTTTGAGTGGTCTATTGCATTGTGTGTCCTGGCTTCTTCTGACTTGGCCCAGCCACCCACATATTCTAATTTACTTCAAGTTCCTATTCCGTGCCCCTCCCCCTTGTCAGACTATAAGCAACATAAGGCTGTGAGACTTTTTTCATACTTCAGAAACTGCTACAGCTGAGGGCTGGAGAGATGGCTCTGTGGTTAAGAGTGCTTTCTCCTCCATCATGAGGACTGAAGTTTCAATCCCAGCACCCACATAACACTCTGCTCATCCATTGCATGCCTGAAACCCCACTTCCTACAGGAAGCAGGATTGCTGGGTCCTGGTAGCTTCTAGTGTAGCCAATAACCATGAGTCCTAGGTTTTGGGAGAGACCTTGCCTCAAAAGATAGATGAGTATATTCAACATCTTCATCTAGACTCTGAGCACACACATATGCAGACAAAAACACACACTCATAAATAAATAATGAACCAGTCTTACACTGTTATAGCTAATGTAGTCACACAGGAGCCTGAGATTAAAATTAGAGCACATTTTTAAAGAGAAACCTCATCTCTAGATTTTTATGCCAAATCAGATATTTACATATTGACAAGTAATAAACTTTCCTTTTTTTTTAAACATTTTTTTAAACTTTATTTATTTATTATTTATTTATTTATCTTGGTGTTTGCCTGGAACTGGAACTACAGACAGTTGTGAGCTGCCATGTGGGTGCTGGGAATCAAACCCGGGTCCTCTGGAAGAGCAGACGGTGCTCTTAACCGCTGAGCCATCTCTCCAGCCCCTAAACTTTCCTTTTAATGCTGGGTGGTAGTGGTGCACACTTTTAATCCCAGCACTCATGGGGCAAAAGCAGGCAGATCTCTGTGAGGTTGAGGCTAGCCTGGTCTACAGAGAGAGTTTCAGGACATTCTGTCTCAAAGTATCAAACTAATCATAAAAATAATAACAATTCTACTAATACTAATTTCCTTTAACATTAAGCTGGGAGCCTACACTACAGGCCAGACAAGATCTCTAACAGATGGGCCGGCTTTGTCAGAGGCCCAACTAAACAAAAGAGCAATAGCCAGGTTTGTAGAGCAGGCTCAGAGCCTTGGAGGAGTGGAGTAGAATATTGGAAGGGTTCTAGTTTTACTAAAGGCTCCTTTTAACTCAACCACACCGACAGGGGGCACTCAAGGTTTCCAAACCCAACCTTTTACCACACCCACCTCATCATCTCTTATCCTCCATCCACTTAGTACTAAAGACCAGAAGCCAAGGGGAGGTCTGTGTAGGAATGGGTGGGCCCACAGGAGACATGGAATATACTGGCTTGACCTCCTAGTTTCTGGAAACTTTAAGAAATAAATTTCTATTGTTTATAAGCTTCATGGTCTGAAGTGTTTTTCTGTCATACGTACCCCAAGCAGACAAAGACGCATGGTCCTGCCATCTGTGCTTACATACAGCTTCTAACGGAAGGTGGAATCTCCATTTTTGGTGAAGGTGTCTTAGCTTCTTTTCTCAGTGATAGGATAAAACATTCTGGCAAAAGCAACTTAAGGGGAAAGGGTCTCCTCTAGCTCACAGTTCAAGGGGACAGTCCATATGACATCGAGGACAAAGCAAGAGCTGAAGCAGCTGGTGAGACCGCATCCATAACCAGGAAACAGAGGGATAAAAGCATGCATGTGCTCATCTGCCTTTCTCTGTTTCTGCAGTCCAGCCTCCTTTGCTCAGGGAATGGCCTTGCCCATAATTGAAGATGGGTTTTCCAGGTTAGAGAGATGGTTAAAAGCACTTGTTGCTCTTTCAGAGGAACTGGGGTCACTTCCCAGCACCGACATGGTGGCTCACAATCACTCATAACTCCAGTTCCAGGGGCTCCTTGTCTCTCTGACTTCCACGAGTTTCATACACCCATATGGTACACATAGATATTTGCAAGCGGAACACTCATACACATACAACAAAATAAATAAATCTAAATTATTTAGATAGTTCTTCTCGCATCAATTCAGGCATGGCCAGAGGCCCATCTGCTAGACCATTTTAGATTCCATCAAGCTGACAGTTGACACCATCACAGGGAAAACTACGCCATACAAGAAAGGACTGCTATGGTGGTTAAGCCTGACCCTCAATGGACTCAAAGCCTAGCTTCATTCACTGTTCCCACCTCGCATGATTCAAACCAGCCACATCTTCCCCCCCTCAGGTCCCCTGTCTCTCTTCAGCTGAACCTTCTTCTTCTTCACGGTTCCCACCCTAAAGCAGGTTTGCTCTTTGATAACAGATCTGCTGCAGAAAGGAGGGGGAACCCTCTCTGCCCTTTTAACAAATCAAGGATCAGGAAAACGGGGGTTGGGGAGGGCACAGGTGATGGAGGCCCTTTGCAAGAAATGCAGAGCCATCTAGCATCTCTCATCCTAGCAGGGCTCAGGATTAAATGCCAAAAGAAAGGCCTATAAACTCAGTGTCACACTTCTGTAACCCTAGTGCTAGAGAGGTTGATGCAGGAGAATTGACATACATTTGAGATGAGTCTGGGTTACATAGTGTGTTCCAGGCTAGCCTGGGCTACAGTCAAAGACTTGGTCTGATAAAACAAAAGTAAAAACAAAAATTGAGCACAGTGGTAGACTTTTGCAATTCCAGCACTTAATACGTAGCAATAGGAAGGTCCGGAGTTCAAGGTCAGCCTCAGCTACAAGACAGCCTGTCTCAAACAAACAACAACCACAAAAACCCCAAGCCAAACAAAAGATCAGCAAGCCACACTTTTGGGGATATTGAATTTTGTGCTAGGAATCCAATTCAGGGCCTTGTACAGTCTAAGTAAGTACTGCTCCTTTACCTTGCCACACAGTCTTGATGGCCTCCCTCTGCCTCTCCACATCCTTCCAAAGGCCTGTCAGGCCTCCTGGCACTCTGGCTTCTTTAGTTCATTTAGCCAGATGGCTCAGTCAGAGGAACCATTCCTGGCCGGTGTCCATAACAGAGCAACAGCATGTCTGTGCAGATGTGTGGAAGCTAGGTGCAGGAGCCCTTCGGAGGTACAAACGGAAGTGTCAGCAAAGCAGATCCCCATAAATGCTGCCCCGTTCCCCACCCCCCTCCCCACCACCTTCACTGGTTTTGCACACTTTTCCACCATTTGCCGAGTTACATGGAGTTCAGCTGGTAAAGTGTGCCCCCACCCCACCCCCGGAACGCCTTGCTAGAGAAAGCTCTCCCGCTGTGAATGCACTAATCAGATCCGGGAGAAGTAGCTCCCCGCACCTTCCCTGAAATGTGATAATCCCGCTTCTAATTTACTGATTATGCAACAGGAAAATGTCCTGGTAATTTCATAAGAAGAGCACATTAGCCTGCTCATGGATCTCGAGTTTCCTGGTGAAATTGTGAATAATATCGGCTCCCTTTAATAAATGGCACCCGCATGGAACATCAAGAATAATTACTTTGTTTATTAACATGCGGTGATTAACATTTCAAAAGCAATTTAAATAAATACAGGGAGAATTTGAGGTGGGGCCCCAAGGCAGTGATCTGGAGTAAGAGTCATTTGAACTTGGCAACTTTAAAGTCCTGTTTTGAGCCAAGTATCACCTGAAATCCCAGTTCGAAGGAAGTAGAGGCAGAAGAATCACAATTTTGGGGCTAATATGGGCTGTATGGCAAGATCCTGTCTGAAAACTCAACATAATTACTGTAGCATAATAGTAAATGATGATACTCAGTGTTCTGTATTGGCTGTCACCACTATATATGCCTGTGACTCAAACCACACCTGAGAATTCTAGGCCTCGGTGAGTGGATGCCAGACTCTTTCCCTAGATGTTCTTTCTGAATCCTTTCCCAGGTGTCTTTAGGGAATTAGAGGCTTCAGCCAAGGGTAAAACACACTGGACAGCAGTTAGTAGAACCCCCTCCCCACTGAAGTATGAAATGTGCAAATATAGAAGCATTTTGTTTGGAACTGGAGAGGTGGTTCATTGGTTAAGAGCACTGGCTGGTCTTCCAGAAGACCTGAGTTCAAATCCCAGCATTCTTGTGGCTGTTCATAGCATTTGTTCCAGTATACCTGATACCCTCTTCTTGCCTCTGAAATCATTACATGTCTGTGATGCACAGACATACAAGCAGGGAAAACACCCATACATATAAAATTAAAGATAAAATATTGTGTTTGTTTATTTGTTTTTGAAATGAGATCTTGCCAAGAGGCCCAGGCTAGCCATAAACACTTAAGCTAAAGCAACCCTCCTGAGTCTTTCTTTCAAGGGATTAGAACTGTATGTACAGACTACATCACTAGCTAAAATCTTACATCTTAACCTACTATGTGCTGTGCAAACTTCCTGGGCCACTGTGGAAGGCATACTAATTCTAATCATGTGTTTTATTATGTGCAAAGGATGGAAAAAGGAAGGAAGAAAGAGATGGAGAGAGAGAGGAAGGGAGAGATGGAAGGAGAAACAGAGGGAGGAGCAAACTTTGGGAAATGAGACTGGGGTAGGGTCCAGGAATATGGAGATTGCCCTGGGATATTGGGGTAGGTCCTAAGGTCACCACAGGTATCTTTTTGTTGGTTTCTTTCTTTTGCAATACTACAACACAAGCTCAGGGCCTTGCTTTGCATTGAGCTACATCCCCAATCCTTGGGTAGCTTGGTTAGTTGGTGTTGGCTTTGTTTTTGGTTTTGTTTGGTTGGTTGTCTGGTTTTGGTAACAGTGTATAGCCCAACCTGGCCTTTAATTCACCATCTGCCTGCCTTTTTACAATAAATGGGGGAGGGGGGTTAAGGAAATGCCTCAGTAGGTAAAGTGTTTGCCCCCAAGCATGAGGACCTGAGTTTGGATCTTCAGCATGGTTACAGACACTGTAATCTCAGTTGTGGAAAGGAAGAGACAGGTAGAACCCTGAAGTTTGCTAAATCAGTGAGCTCCATGTTCAGTGAGAGACCTTGCCTCAAATCATAAGGTAGACTAAGGAAGATACCCTATGACAATCTCCAGCCTCCACACACCCACACATATACACATGGACAAGTGCACATAAACATGTTCATATCACAGAAAGAGAGGCAGGGGTGCGAGGGACATAGACCAGAGCAGTGCAGCCACACACACATGCAAGGAAAGCTGGAACCCTCCAGGGAACCCAAGAGATACAAATTACTTTTCTTTAGGAGTCTCTATGCTGCAGCCTACTTTTCCTTGAAGATGCTCAAGGAGTGAAGCATTCAGGGAGAAGGAGGCATAGTCAGGCTCCTGGTATCCTTGCCGAACATGTAGAGGAGGGGTCCTGGTGCCTCTGAAAGGAGCAGAAATGTTTCAACAGCTTAATGTTAACCAGAGCAAACTGGTTTTGATGGTTCAGCTTCCTTGGTTGTAGGAGTACGAAAGTACTTGTATTACGTTTTCAGGCACCATGTTTATATTAACCCATTATAACTAATCACAGAAATCAAAGCCAGGACAGTGCTTTCCGCACAATCTGAACACAGGGACTAGTTTTCTTTTTCATTAGTGTGGAGCCGATGTGAGCCATCTAGTCTCATCTTGCCATAGCAACTATATTACTGATTCAATGGACTCCATACACGTGAAATAGTCACCCTAATCTCCCATAAAATCATGCTCATGTCTCCCTGAATTACCCAAGGAATCACCAGAACACCAATACACAGGCTCCCATTTTGAGCAGCCATCACCTAGTTCCACAAGGCATGGGAAGTCTCCACGCTGCATGCAGCTGGGCTTCCCAAACTGCTACATTGAGTACAAATTTCACGTGAAAATGATCAAAAGAAAAAAAAAACAAAAACAAAAACAAGCTCTTTTAAAAATAGAAGCCATGGCTCCTGCAAAATTCCACACAGCCAGATTTTAAAATGCAGAATTTAGCAAACTCATCAGTCTTGGTAGAGTAACTACTATACTGATAGGAAGGGACTTTTACAGGGAGGAGGGGGCCATGAAGTATGCCAGCTAGCAGCTGGATCTGGTGGACAATGCAGCTCAGAGGAGCCTATCTACTCAGTCTGAACCAGAATTACAGGTCTGCTGTTTTAGAGAAGAATTACTCACCAGGTAATACCAGAAGGTATTGGAGGAAGGCTGCAAGGGGCTGTCTGCTAAGAACCGTCATATGGCAGACTCAATAAGGTCCCAACTGGAGGAGAATATGCAAACTGTAACACTGTTTCCCAAGGGCTAGAGAGATAGCTCAGCAACTAAGAGTGCTTTCTATCTTCCTACAGGCCCAAGTTCAGTTCCTGGCATCCATATCAGGAGGTTCATAACCTCTCTCACTCTTGCTCAATGGGAATCTGTTGGGGTGACCCTGGTTTGGGGTCAGGAGTTAGGGTTACCTCTGTGCTCAGGGTCCTATTTCCTCTTGAAGCAGGGTTCAAAGATGGCTCAGAAGCAACAGCACAGCCTCCAGGAACAAAATGAAACAAGCAAATCCAATTTTATTATGGAGGGGAAACCCTTAAATACTTTTTCCTAGGCTCTCCTCCCAGCCAGAAGAAAAGCCTTTGATTTGCTGGTGGTAGTCACTGCTGGTCTAGGAATATTGTATCCAGACTCTGCCCTCATCTAGGCCTCAGGCTCACCCCAGGTTGGTTTATACAGAAGTGCTTAGGAGCACATGTCTTAAGGCACTAATTATCACCAGTTTGCACTGGCTGAGGCCAGGCTAGTATCCAGGCCCCTTAGAAGTCTCTACATTCTACAGGAATCTAATGCCTTCTTCAGGTCTCCAGGGGCATTGCACTCATGTCCATAAATCCACACATATAAAGACATAATCTAAAATAAAATAAACTTTAGGCAGGAAGTGGTGACACATACCTTTAATCCCAGCACTTGGAAGACAGAGGCAGGTAGATCTCTTTGAACTAGAGGCTAGACTAATCTACTAAGTGTGTCCTAGTCCAGCAAGGCTTACATAACGAGATCCTAAAAACAAATCATAGAGGCTGGAGAGATGGCTCAGTGGTTAAGAGCACTTCTTGGTCTTGCAGAGAACCCAGCTTGACTTCCAGTATCCAAATGCTGGCTCACAACCAAACTGTAACTCAAATTCCAGAGAATCCAGTGACCTCTTATAACCTCTGCAGGCACCAGGCATGCACATGGGACATGTACATCTATGCAGGCAATACACTCATAATTTAAAGTAAATAAATGTTTAATTAAAATATAGATGTGATCAAATTTTTAAGTTTTTCAAAAATATTGCTGCATAAGGTTAGGTAGGGCAGGCTCACCTTCACCCAAGATGGGCCGAGCCTGGGCAGTTTCTACCCTGTTCCAGTATGTGTCTGTAAAGCTGGCAGTAGATATTGATTAACAATGAGTTCTGATTTGAATATACCCCCTAGAATTCCATAAGCTGGAACCTTGGTCCCCAATGTAGCTGTGTTGAGAGGCAGGACCTCTAGGAGGTAAGTGTGACTTGAATCTTGCCCTTGTGACTTCATGAATAATCTGGAATGGATAAGAGAATTAATGTGTTGTCTAGGACTGGTTTCCCGGCACTGAGGTTCCCAGCAGGTGACAGGCCTTGCTCTTGGCCTCCCAGACTCCTCTCCACTATGAGCTAACTAGAACTTTCTCTTTTCCAGACTCACAATTTACTGTACGAACTGAGTATCACATGGTGAGTTGACATCAGCATCTGCAGGCATGAGATTTGACATGTGAGGTCAAGTATTTTAAGTCACTTATGTTGATTTTACAACTAGAGTGTTTCTAGTTTTTTATTTTGTTTTAGTTTACTTGGCTAGGGGGTTGTTTGTTTGTTTGATTTTGTTTTGTTTTGTTTTGCCTTAACTTGACGTATATGACGAACAAAGCAATGTCACTGTATGTAGCCAGTACACACAATACATTCTACCTAGGGGAGTATAAGAGTTGAAATATTTTTTAACACCAGTGAACTAGAATTAACCATTGGTTTCTGGGCCCTCCATTACGTCAGTCTTTGTCCAGATCACTAATCTTGTAGCCAGTATCCTTCAATAATCTCAGCTACCAGGACCTCTTTTCTTTATAAATAAGTCTGGAGTATTCTGTTGTAGCAACAGAAAAGCTACTAAAATAACTGGTTCCTGACAGCTAGGTTCTAAATGAAGCCACTCCCCAGAACTGAAAGAATCCCCCCTCTCCTTCCCTCCTTTCTTTGTTTCTCTTCTACTTTAATTTTAATCCTGCAATACTGAGGATTGAATGCAAGATCTCATACTTTGCTGGACAATCACTCCACTACTGAGCGGTATCTTCAATACTTTGAGGTATTGTCTCACTAACTTATTCAGGCTGATGTGGCATCACTATAACCCAGGCTAACCCTTGTGATTAGCCTCTTAAGTGGTTGGGATTAAAGTATGCACAGTTTCTTTACACAAAGTTTTATGACAAGGCATCATGGTATATGGGAAAGGCTGCAGGCACATGTGGTGGCTGGCCTGGCCAGATGGCTTTGTGGATTTACCTGATGACTTAGGCTCAACCCTAGAAACCTATGGTGCAATGAGAAAATAGACTCCTTTCTGCCTTCTTCCCATTCTTTTGGATAGAATTGAGCCAGCATGAACATGTATTGCAGACTAAGGCAATCAGAAATTTTATAGTCTTGGTCAGAATAAAAGTTCAAGGTGGTGGTGGTGGGGAGATAGAATATTCACTTCTCCCCAAGAGGACCCAGGTTCAATTCCCACCACCCCCATGATGGCTCACAATCATCTGTAACTCCAAGTCTAGAAGATCTGATATCTTTTTCCAGCCTCTGTGGGCACCAGGTCCATGTGTATTTCACAGACATACATGCAGATAAAACACCCATACAGATAAAAATAAAAGAACCTTGAAAGCCAGGCATGGTGGTGCACACCTTTAACCCCAGCACTTGGAAAATAGATACTAAGGATCTCTGTGAATTTCAGTCTACACAGTCAGCAGCCTCCCAGTACAGCCAGGGTTCCAGATTGAGAACTTGTCTCAAAACAAACTCCTAGGGAAGGGTCCAAGAGAATCCATCTCAGTGCTATATATCCCTAATTACCTGAGAGACAGACCTCATGCCACACATAGGTTTGTAATTCCTCCTACTGGGGAGGATGAAGCAGGAATCTTAGAAGGTTAAATAGGTTTAAGACCTATTTAGGCACTCCAGGGATTCTAAGGTCAGTTTAAACAACTCAGTGACACCTTGTTTAAAAAAGGAAAAAAAAGAGGTTACTATATAACCCTAGCTGGCCTATAACTCTTTATGTAGACCAGGCTGGCCTCAAACTCAGAGGGATCTGCCTGCCTCGGTCTCCCAATGCTAGGATTAAATTTTGTTAGTAATAATTTATTTTTTAATTACAGGTGTCTATGTATGAGTATGAATTTGTGAGTACAGATACCCTCAGAAGCCAGAAGAAAGCATCAGATCCTCTGGAGCTGGAGTTATAGATGGTAATGAGCCACCAGTGTGGGTGTCTGGGACCTGACCTCAGGTCTTCTGTAAAAGTACTACATGCTCTTAAACACTGAGCCGTTTTTTTCTAGTCTTATTTTTTTTAATTAAAAATATATCAGTGGTTGAGCATTTGCTTATCATGCAGAAGGTCCTAGGTTCAATCTCAGTAGTGCAGGAAAAAAAAATGCAAATGCTTCTGGAAATTTCTATACCTAGGCTGAACCTAAGAATCAGCAGGACTGGAGCAGTCAGGTACCATGGTAACAAGAGAGCTGAAGGAGAGTACATCTGATGTAGAGTTGGATCAAATCAGATAGAAGTGAAATTAAGAAAGAAAGGCCACAGCACTGCTTAAGCTTTAAGACCTAGCCATACCTGAAGCTTTCTCCAGCTGAAATTTTCATTTATATAGGTCAATAATTCACTTTTTAAAAAGTTAGCTTGTCTTGCTGTTACTCACATGTTATAGTATCCTGACAATTTGGGGCTGAGACACAGACATGTTTATGTGGGAACAGTGCATATGGCTTTAATAGACAGGTATATTGTAAAAAGAGTACCTGCCTGTCCTGAGTTATCAAGCTGAATTGGCTGGCAGTCTACACTTGCCCTCTGGGTTTCCTTGGAAGACAATACCTTCACAGCCATACCTGGAGATCCTGTAACTGTGAAAGGATTTTCTCCTTGAAGGAACTTGCTTCTTTGATGATGCTGACTCCCTGATATTCCTAACTTTTGACTCTTCCCTGTGTAAGATTGACTTTACCTAAGGCATTGTAGGTCTGTCCTGCTGGCTTTGGGAATGCTGTGTCTGGAGATGCCAGAGTATAATCGTGAGCACCTCCAGATCATCTGTCATAGTAAATTTTCTGTTGCTGTGATAAAATTCCCTCATAACAGCCACTTAAGCATGAAAGGTCTAGAGACTAAAGTTGGAGGTCGGTACAATCCATTGACAGCATGGCCAGGAAGTCAGGAGAGCAGGTGCCTAAAAAGGCAGCATCTACGATCAGGAAGAAGTGATCCCTGAAAAGGCATGCTGGGTTCCCCTTTTCTTTCTTATACAGTGCAGGTCCCAGCCTGGGAAAGTTGGTATTCTTCCCACCTGGTCTAACCTTAACTCCCACAGTCCTACACAGAGACCCATTTCCCAGGTGATTCTAGACCTCAGCAAGTTGGAAGCTGAGATTAACCATCCTATCACATACTCACAGACCAGTCCATGTGGGGAACTAAGGCCTCGGGCCAACAGCCCTGTGAGCAAGCCATCTTGGAAGTGGATCTGTCAGCTCCAATCTGGACCAGATGACTGTAGCCCAGGCTAAATTGTTGACTGGAAGTTCATGTGCAATCTCAAGCCAGAAGCTCCCAGCTGCTGGCAAATCCCTGCCTGCTTGAGTGTCTGAAGCCAGTAATATATTGGAGCAGAGTCGGTGCCACAGCTATAGGCAACAGATGAACACTGCAGCCTTCTGCTTTCTCCGGGACTATTGCTTTTTCTTGGCAATTTCCCCACTAAGGCATCTCTTTGATTTCCTCCTTAGATACCTCATGACAATGACAATACTGAAGTTTTGCTTCAAGAGAAGCTGGCATCTTTGTTGTTTCTAAGAAAAGGTCTTCTAAAGCCCAGGCTAACTTTGAACTTCTGACAGTCTAATCTCAACCCTTGAAGTGGTTGTGAGACATCACATCTAGTTCATGAAAACTGGTTTCTTTCTTATTCTTTTTAATTTTATTTTTTTTTTCTTTAAGAATGGTTTAATGTAACCCAGGCTGGCTTTGAGCTTACTTCACTTTGTAACAGAGATTGACCTTAATCGATTATCCTGCTTCTGACTCAGTGCTGGGATCCTAGGCATGCAACAGACCCACATCTGACTCATGAAAACTGTTTCTTTGGGTGCCTCAGTAAACTAGGAAGATTCTATCTCCCATGTGAGTCTGATGTTGCCTGGTTTGTCCTGACCTCTCAAAGCAGAGAGGAGCTGGCCACAACCAGGAAGTTGGAAGAGTCTTGTGAATTCTGTGGAACAGCATGCCACCATTGTCATGGCAACAGCTCCCTGGTGGGTCCAGGCTGCACTCCCCTGCAGGGGAAGTGGTTCCCAAGTGTGATGGGCATCTGAAGGAGGAGCTGCCAGGAAACAGATGGGGCCAAACCAGAGGCTTAGCCAATGTCCCGACTCTATGGCCAGGAGAAGAAAATTGACAAACCTAGTCCTGGAGAACAGAGTGCCCTTGACTCTGGGTCTAACCAAAGTCACCCACATGAGCAAATCTATTCCCAGCCTGCACTCTGAGTGATGTGTTCAGATGTGGGCTACAGGAAACTTCCAACTTCTGGAAACAAAGGTTAACAGATTCTCATTAGCCATGCCAACATGCCCAAGCTGGGTTGTACATGCACACCACTTAGAGAGCTTTATAAAGGGGTGATGCCCAGCTCCCGTCTCCAGAATTATGTCCAGCAGATTCTATAGCTGTGATTCTCAACCTTTTAATGCTGTGACCCTTTAATACAGTTTCTCACGTTGTGGTGCCCCCACCCAACCAAAACTTATTTTCATTGTTACTTCATAACTGTAATTTTGCTGCTGTTATAAATCATAATGTAAACATCTGTGGTTTTTAGATGGTCTTAGGTAACCCCTGTGAAAGGGTTATCCAACCTCTAAAGGGGTTGTGACCCACAGGTTGAGAGACTGTGTTCTAAAGTGTAGCTAAGTATGCGGAACAACAGTGCAAGGCCAAGGTTGAGAGCTGTACCCAAGAAGACACCTGGGGAATTTAGAAAGAATGATGCATTCCAATCTGCCTCAGCTCACAAGCCTCTGAGACGACCCTAGATATTCCCTTCTCCCTTTCCAGTTGAATTTCTTTTATTTATTTATTTCTTTATTTAATTTTTTATTTATTTAATGTAAGTTGGTGTGTAAGTGTGTAAGGGCGTCAGCTCTTAGAATTACAGACAGTTGTTAGCTGCCATGTGGATGCTGAGAATCGAGCTAAGGTCCTCCGGGGGAACAGTCAGTGCTCTTAACCGCTGAGCCACCTCTCCAGTCCCTCCAGTTGAATTTCTAATCCTATTTCCTCCTCTCAAACACTGGAATTAAAGGTATGCCCCACCACACTGGGTTTATATGGTCCTGGGGTTCTAACCCACAGTTTCACATACACTGGCTGAGCCAACTACTGATTCATTCAATAGCTTCAGCAAGGTTCCCAGTATCTGAATTTTTCACAAGCTCTCCAGCAAACCTGGTGAGGTTTTAGTGGTGTGATATAGCACTGCCCCAGTATAACAGAAGAAAGCTTTGTAGAGAGAATAGTCAGTCTGGATGGGGGTGGTGTGGGGGGGGGGGGTGAAGACCTACCAAGGTTTTCATTTACCCCCTGGGGTTGGATCTTCAATATAATATTTGCAGTTTCAAGAGGCTTCTCTAAGATTTTTTCCACCAAGACTGAGGTAAGAATGAGTTCAAGGTCTTAAGTAGTCTCATGAGGCTATCAGGCAGCTAGCCAGAAGCCTCTGCCCACAGAGAGGGGAAAAGAGGCAAGTGACTGGAGAAATTCACCCCAGGCTAAAGGCTCTAATCTGCTATGTGACCTGGTAAAGGTATGAAGCATCATGCTTCTCTTTCCCCTGCATTATGAATACTTAATTTTCTTTTTAATCTCTTTCAGTTTGCAAAGGTAATTTGAGCTTACTATAGCTAATAACTCAATGCCAAGACTTATAAAGAAAATCAGTTCTCTTCCCACCCACTTGCTCCCTTCCCAGTCTCTTCTCCCAGGTAACCAATATTCAATCATCTCATTTAATTTCAGTTAGGAAATGAGTTGTTCCCACATAAATAATTTTACCCAATAATCAAAATTGTTCATTTGACTCACAAACACTGGCAATAACTTGGAGAATTTTACCCCCAATAGATGAAGGTCCTTTAAGCTATTCTTCAATAATGAGTTGATTTTTGAAAATGGAATAAGTCAGGACTGGGCATAGTCCAGTGGTAGAGCATATCCTTGGCATGCCTGGGGTCCTAGGTTCAATCACTGGCACAGAAGCCAGGATGAATGCATGGTCATTGTTGTGCTCGGTACACATTCATAATATTGACATTTGAATAAAGTTGTATGGTCTGCAAATCTCTCTCCCTAGAATATTTGACTTTGTCCATCAGGCTTGTAAGATAGAGACCAGAGGTTTTGTTCTTGTTCACAGATGAGGAAATAGAGGCTCTTTCTAGGCAGCCAGAGCTAGGATTGGTATTAATGTTACTTATCTTAGAAGCTCAGTTTGGGACCTGCTTCTTCACCTCTGCCCCAATTGTTTCATGGCTTTATCCATCATGAATATTACCAACTTCTGTGTTTGTAATTTTTATGTGTGGCACAAGGAGGTGGTCCCAGAATCTCATATATGTTATGCATGTGCTCTACATCTGAAGCTATTACCTATAACTTAAGAGGCTAATGATATGTAGTTCTACTTACCATACATTAAGTTAATTAATCAACTGATTTTTGCAGGATTAGAGATTGATCCTAGGGCTTTGCTCATGGTAGGCAAATGCTCTGCCACTGAGCTATACACCAAACTCTTTCTAAAAATCAAAACCCAAAACCCACCCCTTTTATTAATCTATAATTTATACATAATAATGAATTTCATTATGACATTTTTTCAGACCAGGAATAATGTATTTGGGGCCTATTGTTTCATTATCCTACCTGGTCTTCTTAAGAGACTATTTAAACTGTTAATAATTCCATTGAGGAGCTGTGTGTCACAGCACAGACTGGGTTATGACCTCTATTCTCATATAGAAGAATGTTGCTGTGTACCTGAGCTGACATCCAGATATGGTCCCTGTCCTCAGAAGAGAGAGTGTGTGTCGAGGTGACATAACTGTCATGCCAGGTTAGGACAGAAGACTGGTAAGACATTGGAATTCTTTGCTATGAGAGAATCAGAGACAAGAGAGCCCAGAATCTTTCTTCTCTGAAAGAGATTGGCAAGGAAAAGGGACCATGGATGTGCATGAGGCTGTTGGGTCCAGGGGTCTTTTGGAGTGGGATTCTGTGAAAGGAACAATGAGGAAGAGCAATTATTCAGTAAGTAAGGCTGGTGCCGGGGAGGGAGGGTCATATCCTTGGATCCAGTCTGGGTGGATCAGGAGGAGGAGCAGAGGCTGGGGAAAGATTGATCTTTGAGAGGAGGGAGTCTAGGAGAGTTCTGGTCTGCAGGACCTAAGTCCAAGGAAAAAGGTAAATCAGCAGAGGGGCCACATTTAGCAGAGGAGGAGCCATATTTAGCCAAAGAAAGGTCATCTTTAAGGAGGCTGGTAACAAGGATTCTCATGGAGAAGAGAACCCGAGAGACAAAGCAAGACCAGTAAAGACAGGAGCCAGAGTTGACAGTGCCCATTGTGAGGGGCACTTAGAGGTAAGTAACCAGGGAGGAATGAGTTAGAGAATGCGGGTGGTCTAGAGGCAGCCAGTATGGAACCAGGTTAGTAGATAAAAGCTTGCATACCAGGGAGCCTCAACCCACTTTCCATTACACCTGGAGGAAAAGTTCAAAGTCTCTTTGAATTGGGAAGTCAAAGGTGCCACTTTCTGACTGATGTGGGGGAAGAGTGTCCCTGTTCTGTGGAGGTTTGGCATTCCCTTAGAGGAAGAGCGGTATCTTCATAGATTCTCTCAAGGACTCACTGTATGAACTGTGAAACCCTCCACTCAGTGCCAGAGTTTCTGAGAAGTCTATCTTGTGGATGGTCAGAATGGAAGAGCTTCTAAAGGAGAGAAAAAACCCTTAAAACTCACCCAAAGTGGAATCAGCTGGTGGTGGATGCCAGGAGTGCAATGAGATGTCCTCTGTCTGCTTCGCTCCAAGTGGGGGGGTGGGGGGGTAGAGAAAGAACGGGGTCCTACTGTAGAGTCCACACTCTGATTCCCCCAAAGGGGCCACTGTCCTGATTGGCTTTTTGTTAATTAGACCCAAGAGTTGTCTGGGAAGAAGAACTTTGGTTGAGGAAATGCCTCCATCAGTTTGCCTGTAAGGAACTCCCTAGGGCATTTTTGTGTGAGAGGGCCCCCCTTACTGTGGGTGCATCACTCCTAGGCAGGTGGTTTTAGGTTGTAGAAGAAAGGAGGCTGAGCTAGCCAGTAAGTACCGTTACTCTATGGCCTCTGCTTCAGCTCCTGTCTCTAGGTTCCTGCCCTGTGTACATCCCCCTCTTCCCTTATGAAGGACTCTAAGCTGTAAGGTAAAATAAATCTTTACCTTCCCGAGTTGCTTTTGATCATTGTGTGTATCACAGCAATAGAAACCTAAGAGAGCTACTGATTTGTGGCCAGCCGGAAGGAAGGAAAGACTGACAGGAAACCAGCAATGTGAGGACAATGCAGAGTTTTAATCTGGAGAAAAACAGAGCGGAGGAGGCATTTGGTGTAGGAACCAGAACCCACCCCTGTCTGCTTACAGGGACAGAGAAAGGAAATAAAAGGGAGTTGAAAGGATTCCTTGGGGGCAATGGTTGCCCATTGTTAGGCACTTAGAAGTAGGTAACCGAGGAATAGTGAGTTAGAATGTGGGTTGATACACATCTCTAGAGGCAACCATTATGGAGCAAGGTCAACAGTGCATGTGTGTGTATGTGTGTGTCTGTGTGTCTATGTGTCTGTGTGGCAAGGGTGGGGTGTATGTGGAGGGTTAGGAATCTACAGAAAGAGGTTCCTTCATCCTGGAAACCCAGTTCAGTTTCTAGAAGTATCACCCTTAAACTAGAATGAAATGGAAGAACTTTACAAAATGGTGTGACCATAGCTAACAGCTTGTGCCTTGTAGACTGACACCTTACAGGGCATGGTTCTGCAAGATTTTGCTGCTTGGAGCCCTGGGAAGGGCAGCTGCTGTTTCCAACCAACAGGCTCCCATGTGGTAGCCCCTGCAACTCACAGTCTTACCTTCTTGTAACCATGAAAAGGTTTGGGAAATCTTTGTCTAGCAAAGGAAGCCTGACTGGAGGCAAGAGGAGTGTCAAGCTACACTATTTCCTCACCCAGCTTGCCCTCAAAGGCACAAGAGTAAAGATGCTTTCCCTTGTAAATAAAAGAAACTACATTTTCCACTTAAACTTCTGAAAGGCTGATGAGCTGACTAGAAATTCAATGACTATGGAGAGGTTAGAATGTTTCAAGTCCAAAGCGAAGTAATCTTGAGCATTTTTAGTCTTCTTTATGGCCATTTATTGCTTCGTGTGTGAGTTAGCATCTTTGCAAACATTAAGTACATGCTTTGGAATTTACAAATAGACCTACTTCCTTACCCCTGCCAACCAAAATAATGAGTGTCATCAAAAAACCACCAAAGCTTATAGCAGAGATTTCCCCACTTTGCGTTAGCCCACTTATGTGGTGATATATTGTATATTTAATAAAAATAGTCGGGAATGTCAAGAGAACAGAGTCATCTCTTCCTGCCTTTTTGGGTTTGTTTGTTTTTGGTTTTTTGTTTTGTTTTGTTTTGTTTTGTTTTCCACAACAGGGTTTCCTGTGTAACAGTCCTGGATGTCCTGGAACTTGCTTTGTAGACCAGGCTAGTCTCGAACTCACAGAGATTTAAATGGATCTCTGTCTCCTGAGTGATGGGATTAAAACCTTCATGGCTTGGATGTAAGTGATTCTGTTCTCTGATATTCCAGACAAATCTTATTAAATATATAATACCTACCTAATATTTCCACAGTATATTTTATAAGTATCTTTATTTATGACTTTCTTTGTTCTATTACCATAAAAACTTCATCAAGTTGTTACCATAATGGAACATGGAATTGTGAGTAACCTAAATCTGTACTCCCAGTCCATGACCATTCATATTTGGCTCCAGAATAAACTATCTTGTTAGGTTTCTGGCCTGGACTTTCAGGCCTAGCCCTGAGGCTCTGGCCTGTAGACCCACAGTCCCACAGAAACACATGCAGTCCCACAGAGACACACAGACGCTTACATTAATTTTATGCTCATCAACGTAGGGTTCAGACATATAGCTTGTTAACTTTTTACCCTTAAACTAACTCATGATGATTCTTATCTTGTTCAGCCATACAGCTCGGAACCTTTCCTCAGCAGCATTTCAACTTCTTTCCTCTGTGTCTCCTGGCATCTCTGTGACAACGTCTCTGCTCTGCTTTGAGATGTTCCCAAAGTTTTCTTAGTCTGGTAGCCCTGCCCACACTTCCTGTATGCCTCTGGCCAATCAGCTTTTTATTAAACGAGAAGGGACAAATATTTACCAACATAATCCCACTACATTATCTCTCATCTCTTTTGAGGTAAGAGTTATTTTTGCAATGTTGACATTCTTTACCTGCCAGGCCTGGAAATTTCCATAGCCAGTTCTAGCTTTTTATTTCAGAGGTTTTAACCAAGATATTTCTTCTTGTCTGAATCTATGTCCATACACCCTGGATGATCCATGCCTTAGATAGGGTTTCTATTGCTGTGACAAAACACCTTGACCAAAAAGCAAGTTGGGGAAGGAAGTGTTTATTTGGCTTATATTTTCATATTACTGTTTGCTATTGAAGGAAGTCAGGACAAGAACTTGAACAGGGCATGATCCTAGAGGCAGGAGCTGATGCAGATGCCATGGAGAGGTGCTACTTGCTGGCTTGCTTCACATGGCTTGCTCAGCCCGCTTTCATATAGAACCCAGGACCACCAGTGCAGGCATACCACCACCTACCATAGGCTGGGCCCTCCTCTATGATCACTGATTGAGACAATACCTTATACCTGGATCTCATGGAGGCATTTCCTCCTTTCTCTCTGATGATTCTAGCTAGTGTGAAGTTGACGCACAAAACCAACAGTAAAATCCAGAAAGGCAACCCTTGACCTTTTCACCTCCTGCATCTTGCTCATGGCTTCGAAAAACAGGTACCAAATCCCAGTTCTACGGTTGAGGTAGCTAAGTTGTGAAGGGTGAAGCCACTTATCATGGGCTTGTAATTAGTAAGCAAAAAAAGTTGGAACTCAGATGAGCCTCATTATTTGAATCTTCATTAATAAATGGAGCTAATTATAGTCATTGAAGAGATGGTTCATTCTCTGTTGGGATTAATTCTGAATTTATTTTTAGCTTTCAGAAGAATAGAGCCTTGTGGTACGGTTTTGTTCTGAGAAAGAGCCTGTCTATTTCTGACAGTCCTTCTCAGCCAGCCTCCCTTTTTACAGGATAAAGTGGAGACCCTATGACCGGGTCATCACTCTAGGTTTTTTAGTTTTATTTTGGGACTTTAAGATTCTTCCAGGGATTTGTGTCAACCCAAGAGTGGAAAGTTGAATGTAAATGGCCCTCCTAATCTCAGAGGGAGTGGCACTATTGGGAGGTATGGCCTTGTTGGAGGAAGTATGTCACTGTGGGGGTGGGCTTTGAGGTTTTCTATGCTCAGGATAATGCCCAGTGTCTCAGTCAACTTCCTGATGCCTATAATGTAGGACTGTCAGCTACTTCTCTTGAGTGCCATGTCTGCCTGCACACTGCCATGCTCCCTGCCATCAGGATAATGAGCCACTGAAATTGTGAGTGAGCCAAACAATTAAATGTTTTCATTGATAAGAGTTGTCTTGGTCACAGTGTCTCTTCACAGCAATAGAAACCCTGACTAAGACACAAAAGCTACTCAACTTTTTACCCCCTTGGTAAAGGTACAGCATTTACAAGTAAAACAGCAACATCAGCCCAGCGCCATTTCAGAAACAAATTATGCATGGTCTGTGGGAAGTAAGCTGGAACAAACCCTCTGTGTCGTTCCGTGTGCTTACCCGTCTACCATAGGCTCCAGTATGGGCAGCAGTTTCATGAACTGATCAAGTGTCCTAAGTTTTTCTAAGGGGTCAGTTGTCTTAGGGAAGATTTCTCATGCTTCAGATAATGCTAATAAAGGTCTCAAATTGGATCTGGATCCTGACACTAGAAACTTCCTAGGACGTGGTCTCTACTCTGAGCCTTGTTGGATAAGTCTGTTTCTATTTTCTCCCTGAGAGAATAGGAATATCCTTCCAGGCTGAGTAGGATAGGAATGAGTCGGAAGTTCCCTACTCAAGTGACAAACTTAATTCTTTTTCATTTTTGCTTTTTATTTTATTTACTTATTTATTCTTGACAGGACTGTTCATTGAACCCTGGGCCTCCCACATGCTAGGCAAGTCTCTACTAATGAGCCACACCCTCCTCCCCAGACTTTAATTTCTAAGTGTTATTATTGGCCCCAAACTATTTTAGTTCATCCAAGTGCTGTCCCATCACCCCCTTTGGAAGAGAACCCTTGAGGCTGGAATTTGTGCTGTCTTCAGAGTTCTTGTGTGAGGGAAATGAGAGAGTGGGCTTTTCTTTTTCTCCCCAGTTTCCTCCTCATTTATTATTATTATTATTATTATTATTATTATTATTATTATTATTATCAGTCTCTCTAGTTCCTACCATTTTCTTTTCTTTCTTCACCTATCTGTTAATATTACTGTCAACAAAAATCATAAGCTGTCGCTTTAGGTTAGACTCCTGTGCTGACACCAATAGTCCACCCCTCCCTCTAAAAAGAAAAAATCAAAATGGACTCACTCACACTAAAGTTTCTACCCTGACCCTGAAGCTGCTTTACTGACCTCAGAAATCAGACTGATAACAGCCAAAGTTCTAAGCAGCTTTAGTCAGAAAGATAATGGCATTTTCTTGGCCTTAACCACAGGGAATGACCTTCGGTTACCTGCTAGTGACTACAGGTTCTTTTTCTCTTATCTTGGCTCTGTCTCCACCTTAAAAGGCGAATAATTGAAGACTCCAGTCTGCTTCTTCTGTTTGCTGCTCCCTGGGTTGGGGTCTTGCTCTTGCTGGGCAAGCACTCTCCCACCCAACCCCACCAATCTTTTCTTGTTTTACCCGTTTTCTGTCTATAAACCAACAGGAGCCTCTCCTGAATTTATTGAACACATATTGTGTTTTATGAGTGAAGTTATTATCAGTGTTTGCTCTCCAGCTGGGATTCTTTTTCCTCAGAAAACCATGAAACTAAGAAGTCCATAGAGCCAAGTGAGAAATGTAGATATTAATTCTTCCAAGAATAGAAGTCAGGGAGGGACAGGCTCACAAATCAAGACTTTTTTAGTAGCCCAGGCTAGCCTCAGGATTGCTATATAGCCAAGGGTAGCCTTCAACTCCTGATCTTCTCGCCTTCTTCTCCTAAATGCTGTAATAAGGCCTGATGTCTGACTCTTGCAAATCAACACCTGAAAACAAAGTTAAAAAACAAAATAGGAAAAAAACAAACCAAACCCAACTTCTCAACCCTTGGGGTTGGAGGCCTGCTTTGTACATGCCAATTAAAAAAATGAGATATGGAGATGGGCTTAAAAATTAAAGAATATTCATGTATTTTTTCAGAAATGGGTGGGACCCTTGTCAATTCTGTTATGGTTCCTTTCAGTCCTTGCCAAGGCCTCTGTTGACTGTTAGTGGGGTTGGGTAGTGGTGGAGTTTATTTAGCGTGCAGTATATAGTATAATGAAGCTAAAAATGTCAGGTGATCTGTCTGGCAACTGCCTTAGATCCATCCAGTTAGGGCTGACCTACTTGGAGAGGGAATTCCAAGGGAAATTGAGTTTGCTTGTCTTCACAAGTTGGCAAGATTTGGGAAGGATAGAAATATTCAAGGTTCAGAAGATTGCTTACCCCAGGCTGCAAATTCAGCCAAGTAAGGTTTTCAACGAGGCTGGTATGTGCTAAACCCTATGTAATCTCAGCGTTTGGAAAGTGGAGGCAAGAAGAAAAAAGATGTTCGAGGTCAGCATCCTGAGTGCTGGGGTCACAGAATTGAGCCACTGAGCCTGACTTTCCCATTTTAAATGGTGGTGGGCCTGGCAAAATAAGGTACCAGTAGGAAGGTTACCAACTTACAAATGGTTACAAATAGCAGTGTTTTCTTTGCATAGCCCTGGAGGGCCTGGAACTCACAGATCTCTCTCTCTCTCTCTGTCTCTGTCTCTGTCTCTGTGTGTGTGTGTGTGTGTGTGTGTGTTTGTGTGTGTGTGTGTTCAAGTGCATGTGCATGTGGGTACTCTCGTAGGCCAGAAGAGGCATCAGAATCTCTGGAACCAACCACTGGAGGTGGATGTTGGAGAGTAGCTGCTATCTTTGCCGCTGAGTGATGTTTCCGGTCCCCACTGTGATTCTTACCCACAGAGGTTCTGGGATCTTGGGTTGGGCCATCTGGCTGAGGCTCCAGTGGAGGCACTGAAGATGGGGGCCCTTTGTTTTCCTTACAACATGCAGTGCCAGCTTCCTCCTGCACTCCAAGTAGGGAACCAGCCAGTTCCCCTGTTTTGTTTTGCTTCATAATATGCTTTCAGGGACAGAGCCGCAATGTGACCTACACTGGCCAGGAACTTGCAGGAGTCCTCATGCATCAGCCTCCCAAGTTCTATTTACTTTCTCTAAAATCATGATTCTAAAATATGAATGCTGAGCATGGTAGGTAGTATTATTCCAGCACTCTGGAGGCAGAAGCAAGGGGATCTCTGTGAGTTCAAGGCCAGCATCATCTACACATTGAATTTCAGACCAGGGAGTCTTACAGTTGAGACACCATTTCAAAAAAAAAAAAGTTTTTAAATAAGTAAAATAAATATTAAAGAAAGATATCTATCCCCATTCTGTCTAAGTGAAATTATGTTTCTAGTAGAATTGTGATTGGAATGTAATGAATATGCACAAATCTATTCATATTGCATCATTTGTGATATTTGGGACTCAATGACAGAAGTGTGTACATGACACATTTGGTGACTCTACCACATTCGTTACATTTGCTAGCTTTATGTCAACTTGGCACAAGCTACAGTCACCTAGAGGTGGGACTCTCAGCTGAGAAAATGCCTCCGCTGGACTGCCTGTAAGCTAGTCTGTGGGACATTTTTTGGATCAATGATTAATGTAGGAGAGCCCAGCATGCTGTAGATGATGCCAGGGGTCAGTGGTCCTGCAGTGAATTAAAAAACAAGCTGAGCAAGCCAATAAGCAGCATTCCTCCACAACCTCTGCTCTGCTTCAGTTTCTGCATCCAGGTTTCTGCCTCGAATTATTGCCCTGACTTCCTTCAGTGATGGATTACAAACTGTAAGTTGAAATAAACTTTTTTCTCCTTGAGTTGCTTTTGGATATGGTCTTTATCACAACGACAACAAGCAAACTATGCCACCATCTTAAGTTCTTTGACACACAGACAGTATTTTTTGTTGTTTGTTTAACCAAGTGCATTTAAATGCATCATATGCAAAAGAATATACCTATAAGGATAGGATGGGTAAAGAAGTAGATTATATATGTATGTATGTACATATATATATATATATATATATATATATATATATATGGCTCAGCAGATAAAGGCACCTGCCACCAAGCCTGAGGACCTGAGTTCAAACCCCAGGACCCACCTGGTGGATAGATTAGACATGCACTTATATGAGCTCCTGGGCATACATACATACACAATAATAAATGAGAACATAGATAAGTAAAATGTACTAATTTTAAAAGTAGATAATTAACCACGTATGCCAACGGACACCTGTAATTCCAGAACTTGAAAGGTTGACGGAGATAAAATAGGATTTAGAAGTCGGCCTGGGCTCTGTGTCAGAACACTTCCTGGACAGCTTGTAGTGATGCCATCCCTCTCAATGACTGTCCTCCACTTAGTCACTATCCCAATTTCCGGTTACCCCATATACATTCTCTAAAGTGTGGCTTTCTCTGACCCACGACCCATCTGTGGGATTCGTTCTGTCTGGGCAGTGCTTCTCAATGAGTAGCGCTCTCTCCCTCCCTGAACTCGGCCCACTGTCAGCAGATGTCAGGTTGTCTCCAGTTTGGAGCCAGGATGAACGGTCCCGTTGTAAATGTTGCTGACACATCCTGTGGTTTGGGTAAGTGTCTCCCAAAGGCCTATGGTAAAAAGCTAGGGTGACAGCCTGTGGCACTCCTTGAAGTTGGGGAAACCATACAGATGAGGTCCAATGGGAAGAGGTTCGGCCTTAAGAGGGTCTTGGGAACCTGGTTCTTTCTCCCTTCCCCCTCTGCTTCTGGCTGCCGCCATGATGAATGGTACCACTGAAGGGCCTAAAAGCAGTGATGCCAGTGGACCACAGACTGAAATCATGAGTCAAAGAAATCTTTTCTCCTTGTAAATTCACCATCTTGAGTATTTTGTTACAGTTAAACAAAGCTGACTGATAAATGCATCTTGGTGATACATTTATGTATATGAACCCACCCTAGTCTGTTGGATGTCTTCTGGAAAGGGAAGTGATAGATTGGAGATTCCAGTTCAGTTTTGTGAACTATTAGTTTTTTCAAGGGTTGTTCCTAGTGTGTGGGAATCCTAACTAGGCCACATTATCCCAGTTATGTATATTTTGCTTTGTTTCTACCCTCATTGTAGATGGGTGTATACTGGTGTCTCCTTGGACCTTACGTTACTTTTCTTGATGATTAAAGGCTCTCTCTCTCTCTTTCTCTCTCTCTCCCCCTCTTCCTCTCCCTCCTTCCTTTTTCTCTCTCTTGAGATAGACTCTTATGTGGCCTCAGCTGGCCTGAAAGGCACAGGTAAACTAGGCTAGCCCCACCTCTGCCTGAGATGAAAAGCATGTGCAACCACATCCATCTAACATTCTTTTAATGTAAATTCTTTCACTGTACTAGGCAAGAGAGTAAATTCAGTAGCTCACTACCATAAAATGTAACTGATTCTCTCTCATTTGGAAAAATGGCAGAGGTCAACACATCTGGAATACTATTAAATTGGCCTGAAAAAAAAAAGTGTTTTTTTTTTTTTAACTCCTAGGTATCAAATTTATGGCAAGATGCCTGCAAAGCAAGTATTCTGCTACAGAGAAGTAGCCCCAGCCCAATTCAAACTTTTGTTGTTTGTTTTTTTTTACATATATTTATTCATTGTTAGTAGGTGTTCAAATGTCATCATGAACATGTAAAGGTCAGAGAACAATTTTTTTCCACCATGTAGATGTCTGAGATCAAATCTTGGGTAGTCAAGCTTAGCAGCAAGCCCCTTTACCTACTGAGCCAGCTCACCTGCCCCCAGCGAGGTTTGTTGAGAGTAGATGGGTTAGCTCAGGCCTAGACTAGTTGCCTTTAGGGCTGCTGCTAGAGGTTGAGTTTGGCTTCCTTGCCTCCTCCTCTTACCAGGTGATCTCTCTCCCACCCATTTCCTTTCTATTCTGCTTGGAAGGCAATGGCTCCCACCAGAAACCACTAGATGTACTTTCCCAACCTGTGCATCAAAGTTAGTCTGTCAATCTCTCTCTCTCCCTCCCCCCCATCTCCGTTCTCCCTTTCTCCCTTCCATTATGATCTCCCTCCTTCTTATCTCTTTCCCTTTTGAAAGAGGTCGTATTATATAGCTCTGGCAGGCCCAAAATCTACTACACAAGCCAATCTGACCTCAAACTCATAGCAATCCTGCCTCAGCCTCCTGAGTGCTGAGATTACAAATGTGTACCACCTCCATTACTTTCTTTATAAGATAACCAGACCCCATTGTTCTGTTATAGCAAGGCAAAATGGGCTAAGTCATCCATCTTTTTACTTAATTATTAAAGGAGTTCATCCCTTTTTCTGGTTTTGCTTTTAAGACAGAGTTTCTCTGTGTAACAATCCTAGGTGTCCTGGGACTCACTCTGGAGACCAGGCTGGTCTCAAACTCACAGAGATCAGCCTGCCTTTGCTTCCCAAGTGCTGGAATTGAAGTTATGTGCCACCAATGCCCAGCTCTTCTTATATCTCTTTATTCCTTGAGATCATGGTGTTCCTTTTTTTTTAATAACATGTTTGTTTTGTTTTGTTTTTTCTTTTTCTTTTTCTTTTATTTTTTTTGAGAAAGGTTCTTGCTTCATAGGCCAAGTTGTCCTCCAGCTCGTAATCCTCAGGACCCATGATGCCAAGTGCTGGGACCACAGACGAGCCCCCAGTGCCCAGCTTATTGAGTGGGCTCAACAAATCCTCTAGCCCAATGAATGAACTAGTATGCAGAGGTGGAGAAAAATATACTAACTAGGTAAAGGAGGCCTTGATTTGTATTTATTTTTGTTTTATGTTACAGCTTTGAGGTATATTTTATATTCCAAAAATCTGTTTGTTTTGAGTGTACAATCCAGCGATTTACTAAATTGTGCAATCATTACCATAATCTAATTTGGGAGCATTTTCACTACCCCAAAAGAAACTTTGTGTTTCTTTGCTTATTCCTGTCCCCAGGCAACCACCAATCTATTTACTGTCTCTATGGATCTGCCTCTGGGGGCATTTCACATAAAGGAATCATAGAATTCGTAGCCTTTCACATCTGGAAGCTTTTGCATAGTAGCTTTGAAGTTTATCCGTGCTGGAGCACGTGTTGGTACTTCATGCTTTTCACAGCTCAGTAACCACACTATGGCATGTTGTGTAGATATATTCCCCGAATGTTGTCTGGCAAGAACCAGAAGGCGTTTGGGTCACTTCCACATTTAGTTATTAGGTTGCTATGATGTTGCACAGGTTTTGTGTGGGTGTATGTTTTTCTTCCTTTTCTTCCTCCTTCCCCTTTTCTTATGCATTGGGGATTAAACCTAGACCTTTGCACATGCTGTGCTTTGTGGGCCTTGGTTTTCTGAAACAGTTTCACCTCATGGATCAGGTAGATCTTGAACTTGTAGTCTTCTTGTTTATGCCTCCTGTGGTCTGGGATTATAAGCATGCACCCTGAACCATTATCATACTAGGTTTATGAGATGCTGAATGGAATCGAGGACTTCGAGCATTTGAGGCAACACTCTTATCAATTTAGCAGCATCCTCAGCAACTGAGATGCATGTTCAGCGGCTGAGCTGCTTTCTCAGCTCCCTGTGTTTGCTTCTTTGGAAGATAGCATCTTACTTTGTAGCCTAGACTTATTCTGTAGTCTCAGGCTATGTTGCCTTGCCCAGCTGTTCCACCTCTCTTTTGGACATTAGTACCACTCTCTGCTATTCTAATCTTATTTCTATACTGACGGACACTGCACATTGCCCAAGCATCCTCTCTCTTCAGAGTCTTGCCCCACAGAACCCTTCCTTCCTGCCTCTTTTCTTTCCTTTAATGCCTCCCCTCCCTTCCTCTTCTCTCCTCTTCCATCCCCCTGCCTCCTCTCTCTTCCTGTCCTCTTTGTCTTACTGTGTAGCCCAGCCTGGCCTTAGACTCCTAAGTGCTGAGACTGCAGGTGTCCTCAGCAATCCATCTCCAGAGAGCTGGCCAGATACTCCTGGGTATGAATTCTAGGTTCTATATTGCTTTCTCGTGATACTGGAGATAGAACCCACCACCTCACCCATGCCAAGGATCCATCAAACCACTGAGCCATACTTCCATGGTGCTTGCATGGCCTGACTGGCAGTGGAGCTAGAAGAAATAGCACTCCAGGTACAATAAGCCAAATCCTAGTTTGAAATCTTGTTTGGTGGTTGACTGGCTATATGACTGGCAAGTCACACCTTCTGAATTCAGTTTCTTCCCCCTTAATGAATACATTATCACATCACCCATGGTGGGAATACCTGAGACAGGTCATTTGATGCTCAAGATTTTGGATGCTGTGGAGACTGGGTTTTCTATAATAAAGAATTCTTCCTTACATGATGGCCATAAGCCAGTCAGTTCTTTTTAGTGAGCCAGGCCACATCATCAAGTCTGGACAGTTTGCAGAAAGCCATGTTTCTGAGATAGGGTGTTTGAATCTTTTGAAAATTTGATTTCTCTGGTTGATATTTTTAGCAGGCTTTTGTTGTTGTTATTTTTGTCTTTTTGAGACTACTCACATCCTGCAGCTTACACTGGACATCATTATGTTGCTCAAACTGACCTCAGACATTTTGGTAGTCTTCCTGCCTCAGCCTCCTGAATGCTGGGATTGCAAACAGAAGATGCTACGTTCAATTTAGCAACTGTTTTCTATATCATACTCTCAATGACATCTGTGCTGAAGTCTTTGCTCCCCATAATTCTTGAGCAAGCAGAAGTTGTTCATCCATGCCTGGTGGAATATTATAATGTACACTTGTCATACTGTCCAAAATGGGGATTCTACCTAGCTGGGATGGCTTCGGTGCAGACTGTGGCTCAAGGGATACTCTCAAAGCCAGAATGGATCCAGCTGAGTGGTTTTGAGAAGGTACAGGAATGGTTCTAACGTCCTGCTAAGACTGAGAACCACTAAGCTAAAGGGACCATATCCAAAGTTCAAACAGATATGCCAGCATTTAAGGCTTTCTGTGTCTAGTACTAGACTGATTTTGACATGAATATCCTCCCTAAAATGCTGAGAGGTTCATACTCAGCTGACTAGGCCACAGGAAGCTGTACAAGGTTACTGAGCAAGGAGTGGAAATATTTGATGAGAACTATAGGCTGTAAATCCCTTATCAGAAAAGCTTGTCAGGAAGCAGTGGCAGGCAGATGTATGTGTGTTAGGGACCAGCTTGGTCTACAGAGTTTCAGACAAGCCAAGGCTACATATTAAGACCCCATCTCAAGGCAGGGGAGAAGGAAAATTTAAAAAAACAAAAGCAAAAACAACTTGGGGCCAAAAAATGTTGAAGGTTTTGTAATATTTGCATATACATATGTGATATCTTGGGGCTGTGACCCAAGTCTAACATTAAATGAATCTGAAATTAATACACATAGCTCAAATGTAACTTTATACAATATCTTCAGCAGTATATTTTCCCGTTCTCTCTTTCCCTCCCTCCCTCCCTCCCCTCTCCTCTTCCCCTCTGTTCTTCTCTGAGGCCCTCTCACCTGGAAATCTCTTCATCTCCTAGCTCTTCTCTAGCAGGGGCTGGAATTACAGGTGTACTCAGCCCCACTACCCTTTCCTTTGACTGCGAACTCCGCCATAACATCCTGTTAGAACTGACAATATTTGGATTTTGTAGTTTAGATTTTTCAGTTAGAGGTGCTGACATTGATAGTGAAGGGTTCAGCTACTTACAGGTTAGGAATTGTACTTTAATTTTTAAGCTAGCAAAGAAATAGGCTTTCTCTTTGTGTACTCTTGACTTATGGTACACTTCTTGAGGTCTACGAGTGTCTCCAGGGCAAGGTCTTATCCAAACGTTGCAGAGAACGCGGTAAACCCCTACTAATATCTGGTGGCTTACTGAATGGATGGATACTCCTTAGCAGGCCCACCTTGAATTCAGGAGGGCTAGACTATTGCACCCCCTTCCATCCCCCTCCCCCATTCCCCAGAAAGCTAAAAAGGTTCTCTCTCTCTCTCTCTCTCTCTCTCTCTCTCTCTCTCTCTCTCTCTCTCTCTCTCTCTCTCTCTCTCTCTCTTTGTAATTTAGCCTTTGCAATGTTTAGCCCCATCGGCCGGATTCCAAACCTACCAACCCAGACTTCTCTTCATCTCTGCACGGCGTCCCCCTGCTGGTGTGATACACTGTCACCGGGCTTCCCGGCTTCGGCGCCAGCCTTCAAACCTGTCTTTATCCATTCATTGTTCAGTTTCCTGTGAGTCAAGTTCAGCCAGGCTTTATGCACTACAATGATGGTCACAAACACATTCCCTGGCAGACACCTGGGAGGCAGCGCCGCCTGTCACCCTCCACAGATCCGAACAGGAGGAACTAAGGGGCGTTCCCATTCCAGCAGCTCTGGGTGGCGGGGTCGCCTGGGAGCCCCTCTGCTGGGGAGCGCCCGGCCCTCTGCGGGCGTGGCTGGTCTGGCCCGGCCCCTTTGCCTGCCCTGGTCGCCTCCAGAGAGTCCCCTCCTGGCCACCGGCCGTCAGCCCGCTCCCTCCGCGTCTTCCCGGACTCCACTCGCCTCGGAGGAGCCCGATCGAGGGGGATGCTCCGGGCACCATCTCCCGGGGCAGTTGCGCCTCTCATTGCACTCGGGCGTCCCTGGTCTCTGCGGCCAGGGGAAGTTGTCTTGTGAGCCCGCGGCCCCCGGGTCTCCTCCCCCTGAGCCCCGCCCCCCCGCCCGGCGTGGGGACCGCAGAGCCGCCCGGCCCGGGGGCGTCGCCGCTAGCTCTCCAGAGCCTTGGAGCCCACGGAGCCAGCGCGGCCAGAGAGCGTCCTGCAAGCAGAGCTGCCCGGAGGCGGCCCAGGGACTCCTGAGCACCCCACCACGGCGCGCGCCCAGAGCGCAGGAGCCCGGAGCACCGGGCGCCTGGAATCGCGCGCAGCCGCTGGCCAGCCCGCGGGGCTAGGCAGGGATGCGGGCTGCACTGTGAGCCCGGGTGCCAGCGCCATGGCCGGCGCCCGCTGCCGGACCCTGTACCCCTTCTCCGGGGAGCGGCACAGCCAGGGGTTGCGCTTCGCTGCGGGCGAGTTGCTCACGCTGCTCCAGGTCCCGGACGGTGGCTGGTGGGAAGGCGAGAAGGACGACGGGCTCCGTGGCTGGTTCCCCGCCAGCTACGTGCAACTGCTGGAGGTGAGAGGCTGGGGTTGGGGTCGGGGACCTGCTATCCGCCAGACCTTGACGCTCTGGGGAACGAAGGGTGCAGAGGTGCCCTGGGGCGTGGGCAGATCTCCCCACATACCCAGTTAGTCTCTCGAGCACGTCGTGGCCGCTCGGGGGAAGGGGGAACTTGTTGCCTGTACGAGTTCTGGAGCAAGCCGGCGCGCTGCGGAGGATGACAGGGGCCGCCAAGGGGCTGCAGAGCGCGGAGGTCTTGGCAAGGAATATGGATGATTGGGAATGGGAAAGGTGACCCCACAGCCCGACCTTTCCCGCGGACCAGTGGTCAGTCATGCTGTAGCGGGGGCGGACTGCCTGATTGCCCCGGGCCGCCCACTTACTGGTCAGCTGAGATGCACCAGTTAGTTAGCAGTGAGCCTGAGCAAAGAGAGCAGAAAGAGCGAGCTAGACCTCAGGCAGCACCCCCTCTTCTAGGCTCAGTACCCTAAGGTAGCTTGTTCCTGGGGATCTGGCTTGGCCCCAAGGCTACAGAGGACAGCTGAGCCAAGTCAGCTGGTTGCTTATTGTCTGGGTGACAATTGCGAGGCCTCTCTGGCCTCTAATCACTGAGCTAATGGTCGCAGTCTGAGTAAGAGCCGAAGTTTCTAAAGTCCTTTGTGTGTATTGTGTGGGGTGTGTGTGTGTCGGAGTCCACAGTCCATATTGAGAAGCTGTTAACCCCAGAATTATCATAAAGGCTAAACTAACCCTCACTCTCAGTCATGTATGTATTCTTATGTTTTGATAGAAGCCACGCTACATAAGGAAACAAATTTATCTTTTACTGGGACCTACTTAAGAACAAAGTAGCAAATTTTGAATGAAAATGTTACATGCAATTCGGGTCAGGGTGAGGTGAGGGAGATATGGGTGAAATGGCTATAGAGTGGGCAGGCCCGACAAGTGTCCTGTGGCAGCATTATCAAATGTTTGCTTAGGCTTCTGGAAACACATAATAATTCTCTTGGGTCCAGAAAACAAACTCACTCTTAATGGAGCACAATATTCCTCAAAAATGGTTCAGTAGTATTCCTTCCTGGGCAAAGAGCTGGAATGAGCCTCCTGGGATATTAGCAGAGGTGTCTCTAGGAATTCATGGTGTGTTCTGGGTAGCTGTATCCACAGGAGAGGCTCAGGGTTGGCTCTCTGTATTTCCCAGTTCCATTTCTAAGGGTCTCATTAAAAAATAAAAATGGAAGCGTCATTTGACAGGAAAACCTTGAGCCTCCTGGTGTAGTAAAAGCTCTCTGAAAGACATGTTTGCGTTCTTTTGGTAGCCACGTTTCCCCAGGAAATACTGATGTGGAAATTTGCCTGGTGATTGTCTGTCTGGTGAGGAGTGTCCACGGCTGGATTCAGCCAGCTGTTTTGGGTGGGGATTTGTAAGAACATAGCGCCCCTGCTTTTCCCTGGGGGAGGGAAGGGAGCATGAGCAGGCTCAGGAGTCAAAACAGAATTATCATCTGTCATGGCCTGGGTGTGCCTGTGGCATCCCTTGGCACTTACAGAGTTGGGAAGTCTCTGTACATAGGGACCTTTCAGACCCTTCCCACTTATTAATAGCAACTCAGTGCCGCCAGAGGATCCTCCAGTTGTAGGGTACCTATACAAGCCATGTGCACCATCACTGGAACAGTTCTGTGAAGGAAAGGTGATGTCTTCCCCTTGGGAAGCTCTATTTGCTTTGAGCCAAAGTCTTGCTGTGTAGCTTAGGCAAGCTTCAGATTTGTGATTCTCCTGCCTCTGCTTCTGAATGCTGGGATTCCAGGCTTGGGTCACAATGTCTGACACTGTGTTCATTTTACAGACAAGGGAAAACATTGCGGCATGATAAAAGCTAGTCTGTATTCCAAGGGGTCATGTTTGCATACTAGACTAACAACTCAGGTAGCTGACTAAATTCCTTGAGTGTTTTGAAGCCCAAAGGTCAGTAAAAGAAGGACCTACAATGATGCATGTGAAGAAGAATAGGTATGCCCCTCATGCTGGCATGTTGGTAACAGTGTCCTTAATAAGATCTGAAATGCTGGAGCCAAAAGGAATATAGTTACAACCTGGGAGCAACCTGAAGTATTCCTGCTGCCAACCCTGAAGTTTAAATTCACCTATAACCAGCTGAGGTGGTTTTTTTTTTTTTTTTTTTTTTTTTTTTGATATCTCCCAAAGGTGGAAGCAAGGCTAGACCTGCCCCCACTGCCCAAGCACTGACTACGATTTTTCTCAGCACCAGCATGGCGGTTCATGGATCAGGTTCTTGGTGGCTGGCTAGCTCTTACCAGAATAAGCTGGATCACTAGGGAGAATGCTGGGAGGGGATATGCCATGGAGTCTCTTGGAATGGGCTGAATTCTCACCGACAGACTAGGGTAAGTTAGGGAGTAACCAGTGGTTGCAGTATGAAGTATATGAATCCTGAGACTGCAGAAGCTGAGCAGCAGCTAGGGAAGAGGAAGGCCCGCAGGCTCTGAAGGTGGTACTGCTGTAGGGAAAGAAGTCCAAATAGAGTGGACCCCATCGGCCTCCTGAGGAAGAAGGGGTGATGGGCAGCCAGCTGAAGGAGGGGGTGTTCCGCACAGTGTCCCTTTTGCTCTCTGGTGGAAAGAGGGATAACAGGAAGTATGGTAGAGGGGGGTGTGAGACAATGACAAGAATGTGCAAAGTGGACTCTCCCCAGGAATCTCTTCCTGGTTCAGACAAAGAAAGGGAAGCTAGAGACCTGCCCTTGCAGGAAACACACACTATGGAGGGGAATTGACAACTGACCCTGAAAGGTCTGCTAGATCTGCCCGAGGGATGGCCAGCCTCAGACAGAAGCAAGGTCTTGGAAGACATGGTCATTGGGGCAATCTCTTTGGTCAAGACTCTTAGAACTGGTAAAATGATACAATGAATATCTGGTTTAAGAAGATGGTCTCTAGATGATCTAAGCACATATCAAGAAATATGGGACCTGGGGATCCTGGCCGCAGAGGTTCTGGTTCCTTAAGGTGTGGCCCAGTCTCTCCCAGGGTGCCTATTCTCCCCAAAGGAATGAGAGCTAAGCTAGTTAGCATCCCATTGCTGTGACAAGGCACCTGAAATAAAATTTGCAAGGAGGAAAGGTGTATTTTGAACCTGGCTTTGGAATTTTCAGTTTATAGCCAATTCTTGGTCCACTAAATTCTGAGTATTTGGTAAAGGAGAGCTTCTCATACTGACCAGGAAGGATGGCTAGTGTCCAAGCTGTACCTCCACCTCCCCACCCTCGTTCCCCAACTGGGACTTACCTTCCAAAGGTCCTACCACTTTCTAGGAATGCCCACAGGCTGATTACTGAATCTTTAGTATATGGTACTTTGGGGAACCTTTAAAATCCCAACCATAACCAGGTCTAACCACCAACAAAGCTGGCTGTGTTTGATAGAGGCCCTGAGATGAAAGCAGCTGAAAAAGCCTTTCTTGGTAGTTCTTTCAACCAGGAAGAAAAGGAGAAGCAGAGAATCCACTGACATTATTTGTGAAATTAAAAACAATGAAGAGTGAGTGAGTGGAGAAGGCAGGACCAGGCTGGAGGATGTGGGATACAGGCCAGCTCCAATTAAGGCTGAGTCTTCCATAGACTTGGGGACCCAACATGAATTCAAGGCAATTTCCACCAGCCCTCAAGGGTGCAGGCACAGCTCTTGGGAAATGTAGATAGGGATGGGCTCTCTATCCCAAGGAAGAGTTGAAGAGTCAGGTATGGTACCAGAGTAGGCATAGGAGCTGATCAGGCCCAACCTGGAAAGCCTAACTGGACTCAGGAATTCCTTGTGGCCTGCTCTTACTTTGGAGAGAACTTAGGGACCCAAAGAATAGTGTAAGATCTCAGTAGAAATACCCAGAATTTGGGGAAAGTGATTTTAGGATGGTGAGAAGATTGGAATACAGACATGCCAGAGCTTTCCTTTATGTGGTGCCAAGGTCCATGCCAGTGAATCTACTCCTGAGAGATACTGCTTGGGCTGTGTCCCCAGAAGCCTGTGTTGAAAACTTATCACTAAAGCACAACCACATCAAGTGATATTTAGGTTATGAGAATTCCACCCCATGAACAGATTGATGCCAGTTATAAAAAGGCCTGAAGGTGTATAGTTGAGAGCTCACTCTTTTCCTCTCTGTCTTCTACCATGGGATAATATTGTAAGAACTCAGCAGTGGCTGACACTGCCATATTGAGAGTCCTTGGCCTCCAGAGCCACGAGAAACAAATTTACATTAAAAATTACCCAGCTTGTGGTATTCTGTTATAGTCATTCAAAATGGAGTAAGCCAAACCCAGACTGTGACAGTGCTTGTCAGTGGGAGGGAGAATGCAAAGGGGGATTCTTGAACTCCATGTCTTCTCCTTTCTCTCTTCTCTCAGTCTGGGCTCATGTGATTATGTGGCAGGAGGTTGTACAGGCAGCTGTGGGGGTTGATGGGCTGTGCTATGGACAAGGAAGAGGTGGTTTTTCTATTGCTAGGTAACAAAGCACCCCAGAATTTATCCTATGTGACTGAGTGGACAGAGCTCAGCTGAGCGGGTCTTTGTTGGTTCACCTCGGCAAACTCCTATGCCAAAGTCAGAAGGCAGATGAGGGTTGAGCCTGGAGACTCCAATGGGTTAGACTCATAGAAGGATTGTGTTCACTAAGCTGGTTGTTCCTTCTGGCTTTCTTTCCACATGATGTCTCCTCCTTCAGCGCATTGTCACATGGCCTTTCTCTGCAGGGTAGTTAGAGTTCTTATGTAGTCGGTGGCCAGCTTCCAAGGATGCAAAGGGATGGCTTGCTGACTCCTTAGGGCTTATCATATCACTCTGCCACATTGTGTTGGCAAGGTGGATCACAGGAACAGTCTAGGTATAGCATGGAAGGAGATAGATTCAGGTTTGGAAACAGGAGCAGGATTCATGGAGGACCACCTTGCACATTTCCTGCCTCTGAAGGATGATAAAGAAAGACACCATATGACACATATTAGAAGCAGGCAAATATGCTTAAACCCAACTGTTGGACCAATGACAGAGAGAGAGAGAGAGAGAGAGATCCTAGAAGCAGAAAAGGTGTCATGGATGTGGGCTTTTGATTTGGAGAATCTCTATTCCTCTATTTCTATCCTAGGAGTTAAAAAAAAATTTTTTAAAGGCTCCAGGGCTTTCTTTATAGAGGCACATAGTAAATGATACCGCTGGAATCTAACAAAATGTTTGTCTGGCCCTAAAGCTTGGGCCTGTCCACTAAGCCACCAGAACACTAGCCTTTTCATGACAGAGCTTTGGTAACTAATGGACACAGTGCCTCTGAGCTGCCTGACATTCAGGAGATGTTTGCTATGGTACATAAATTGATTTTAATCTAGGGCCATTTCTCTGTAACATGAAAATTACCTAAAATGGGTGTGACTTTGACCTTCACACCAATATTTTTTTTGGGCGGTCATTGACTCTGTTCACAATTAGTGTTGGTGGCTTCCCTGAGTGTGTAATTGGAACTGAAATTGTGCCATTTTCAGAGTCATCCTGCTATTCAATTAGGGGGCCCACATCATCAGCTGCTGCTGTTTGAACATCTACCATTGGCCATAACACTGTATAGCACTGTCTGTTTCTGCCCAGCAGGAACCACCTTTCAAAAACTCTGCACTGGCCTGGCCAAGCGGCCACTTGCAAGACTTTAAAGCATTGGGCAGAGCTTCTGGATTTTATGGACTCTAGGCATCTTCACAAAAGTTCCCTTAGCAACAAGTCGGCAGGAATCCCCGACATCTGTTAACCACTGGGCAAATCCCTGAAATCCTCTTCCACCTAGAAATGTGAATGAGTCACCACCTACCTTCCTGTATTTTCAGCCTAAAAAGGCCCAGCATGTGTCTGGCAGCTGGGTAGACCTTCATTATGGAGGCTGTACCGACCCACACGGGTGAAAGGACATGTTGTGGTAAGCCAGGAAGCCCTGAGTACATACAGGGCATTGTGACTGTTACCAGGCCCCCAGGGAACAGCATTCCTATAACCTCCCTTTTTACCCCCAGCAGCAAGGTAAAAATGACAGGTCTTTTTGGTAGAATGCTGGGATGAATCCCTTATCCCTAATTGCCATATTAGTAGATTTCTCTCTTCCTGCAGAGGCCAGGATTCTGGGTGTTTATACCTACAGGGAGAAATAGAAATGGTAGCCAGCAGGTGTGCCTGGCTTTTCCTTCAGCAGAGCAGATCATGAGGTGATGTAAATTTGTGGTTGTGTGTGTGAACTGTGAGAAGTCTGTGTGAAGTGTTTCTGTTTATTTGTTTGTTTTTTAGTTGGTTTGTTTGTTTTGGTGATGAGGACCAAACCCAGTGCCTTGTACTTGCTCAGCCAGTGCTGGACTTCTGAGCTTCATGCCTGCACCTCAATGTGGAGTATTATAAAGATCTGCTTATTTCCTTCTGTTCCATTTGGTATCTCCTCTGTGTGCTCTCTGATAAAGGTCTGTTTTTATCCACCTCACTTCCTGGTTCACTGTAACTACTTCCTTTCTCAAGCTACAAATTCAAGTCCAGATTCAATTCCCAGGCACTCAGATTTCACACATCAAAACTTAAGCCCATAATCTCTGCTCTGCCTATTGTCTTCTGCCCTCCCCCATGGCTGAGGGAAGGTCTCCCCATCTGTCCAGCCAGTCCCCCATGCTTGAGCCTCTTCCCCTTCCTGCACTTTAGCTAGGAAGTCTGTCCATCCTCCCTCAGGAGCTTTCCTGGGCTTCTCTTTTTGCACTTGCCTTGGCAAACCTTTTCTAGCAACGGCCAAGAAATGTTTTCTAGGCTTTGTGGGCCAAGAGGCAAAATGAAATTAAAGCTGGTGCAGGAGGCTGTGAGAGGTGAGGCCATATGTACTCTGTTACACACACACACACACACACACACACACACACACACACACACACACACACAAACACACATACACACAGGGCTGCTGTGATAGTAGGAAAGCGACCATGAATAGTCCAGAGATCAGAGCTTGTGTTGTGTTCTGAGAAAACTTAGATTTGTTGTATTAAGACAGGGTCTCATGTAGTCCACTCTGGCCTCAAACCCAGAATAAAGCTGAAGATGACCTTGAACTTCTGTTCTTCTTGTGCATATCCCCACCACCACCACCACCAAATATAGCCCTGGCTGTTCTTGAGCTCTGCCTCAGCCTTTCAAGTGTTGGGATTACAGGTGTGTATCACCATACTCAGCTTCTCATTGGAGCTTAAGTGTCCTCACAGGTGGATGTAGTAAAGAGCTGGTCCAGGGAAACCTTAAAAAAGTAGAGCCTATTGGAAGGTCTTCAGGTTATTGGGGCATGCTCTCCAATCTCTTTTCCTTATTATCCAAGAAGGTTTTTTGAGACAGGGCATCGAGTTATAGCCCAGGCTTGTCTGGAATTCAATAGGCAGTCAAAGCTGGCCTTGAACTTACAACAGTCCTTCTACCTCAATCTCTGGAGTGCTGGACTTGCAAGCATAAGCCACCACATTCAGCCTCAGATGAGTGATTTGCTCTGCCACAGGGTCCCACCATATGAAAAATTTATGCTCACAATGCACAAAATTTAACTTATAAGCTATTATTTAAAATCTGGATGAGAGGTAGCTGATCTGTGAGGAACCCTTGCTGCTCTTTACAGAGGACGGAAGTTCACTTTCTAAGCACCCATGTTGGGTGGCTCACAGCTTCCTTTTAACTTGAGATCCGATGCACTCTTCTGTCCTCCAAAGGCACCTGTGCTCACATACACATATGCACTCACACAGACACTCCCAAAATCAGAGAGAAAAAGATTGGTATTTGAAAGAACAGAATATCTGAGTAGCCCCTTTCTAATAAAGAACACAAATCATCACCAACAGATCCCATCTCTCTATATAACTCAGGTGCTGTAACTGTAACTACAAATATTTATGATTTTTTTTTGAGAAAAAAATCTTTTTTTGGTTTTGACTGTCTAGGAACTTGGGACCCTTCTCCTATCCTTGCTCTCTATTGCTTGGGGTTTTAGGTGTGTGCCATCATGCCTGGCTGAAAAAAGACAGCCTTAAAGAAAAAGTAACAAAAGGGGTTTTTCATTGTTGTTTTGTTTTGTGTGAGACAGGATTTCTTTGTGTCGCTCTGGCTGTCCTGGAACTCACTCTATAGAACAGGCTGCCTTGAACTAACAAAGATTTGCCTACTTCTGCCTCCTAAGTGCTGGGATTTAAGGCATGCACCACCACTGCCTGGTTCATTGTTCTTTTTAGATAGGGTCTCTCTACGTAGCCCAGGTGAGCCTGTAGCCCAGGCTGGTCTTGAACAATCTTCCCATCTTATCCTTGAAGTGCTGGGTTACAGGATGCAACACCATAACTCCCCATCACTGAAAATCATTAGATTATATGCCTTCTGACCCCTGAGCTGTAGTTCAGAGGCCTCGTTAGATCAGGTGTGTACATCACCATGCCAACACAGCATTTCTTAACAAGGGCAAACCTAACTACCATCTAAATCCTCAAGAGGAACAGGTTAAAATGAGGCTTACCTATACTTTTTACTTGAGGACCAGGAATGCAGAAGGGCTCAATAACTAAAGTAAAACAGAATTTCAAATTTTAAAATGTTGTTTAGTGACATTTCATATTTCTGTGGAGTTAGCAGGGTTTATACTTCTTACAAGGAAGCAAGAAAGATGGTGTTATATCCAGAAATGAATTACAGTTAAAAAAGAAAAAGAAAAAAAAAAAAGAAGCAGAGATGATAGGCACTGTACTCTTACAGCCCTCACAGCTGGATTGAAGGACTATGCCCTGGCCTTGGTCCACATCCTTTTAGCCCCTTACAGCAAATCTTTGCATTTTGAGAGGTAGATTTGACTTTTTTTCTTTTTTCTTTTTTGAAATAGCTAGATTTCTTCTGCAGCCAAGTCTAGTGTGTCTGTGCATGTGACTGCTTGTCTGTCACCTTGTTGCAGAAAGCATTGAAGGCATCTTACCAAGAAGCATATGGTACAATAAGATAGTTACAAATATACAAGGAAACCTGGGAAAAAGAAAAAGAAAGAGAAATAGGGGTGAAGACTGCTGGGGTAAAGTTTGAAATGTGGAGACTGGATCGAGGTGAATCATGTTTTTCAGGGGCCAATGAGAGCCTCTATCATCGGTAATGATGTTTTTGAGCAGTTTGTTATAAAGAGATGTTCTGGTGATGGTCCTCATTACGAGCTTGGGTGATGTCTGGACAGGTGAGGACAAACAGTACCAAAAAGTTATAGAATTTCAGTGACTAAAATAAACATAGGTTTGCCTCTTGCTTGTGTTCAAAGTCTGCTGGAAGGTAGTCTGCTACAAGCGTCTCCAGGACCCTGAGCCTTGCCTGGGAATGGCTTTGGTGTCCTGAACCTCTTAAAGGCGAGTGAGAGTTCTCTGACCTTTCGCCCATCTCTGTTCTCTGTCTCCACCATTTTTCTTCCTGAGCCCAGACTTTCATTCTGAGACACTCCTCATCCACATAAAGGGCAGCTCCTTCACAGTCCCGCTCAGGAGGGAGGGCTAGAGTTGGCACCCTGCTTGGTCCAGCTGAGGTTTTGTCCTGAACATTCTATAGATCTCTTCCTTAAAAATCGCCTCCAAATCCACAGCCTCCACTTCCCTCTTCCCTGAGAAGGTGTTAAATGTTCAACCATGTGGTCTTTCACTGAAGGAGACTCCAGAGTCTTTGTATGTCACCAAATTTACACACACACACACACACACACACACACACACACACACACACACACACACCTTCTACTCCCCTATCCCCCCATCTCTGGTAATCTATCTATTGTCATTTTGCTTTTCTGGACTCAGATCACCAAACCTCCATGGAGTAAAGACAGTTGCTCCTTCCCTATAGGCTCCATTTCAGAAGCTCTCCTGGCATCAGGTACTCCCTGTGCTTGGCATAAACATGATCATTTCCTGATTCTAGCCTCTGCAGTTTTATTTCTCTTTCGCATGAGCATGTACTATGTACTATGCAGCCACGACCAAGGCATTTGGGGTTAGCAGTTATAAGCTCCCCTTAGTGTGGAGAGCAGATGGCCCAGTGGATAAAAGTTATCCTAGAATGTAGAGACCGGAGTTTAGATCCCCAGCTCTGCTTGTTAACCCCTATGACTGGGAGGTAGAGATGGGATCCCTGGAGAAATTATCTAGCAAGAGTCATCTAGTGGGCAAACCAGGTTCATTAAAAGACACCCCCTCACCGTACCACAGTAAATAAAGTGCAGAGCAACTGGAGAAGATACCTGACATACACACACACACACACATGCTTGCACACATATGTACTTGTACCTGCACATATGTGTGTACACACACATAATTATATATATATATATATATATATATACATATATATATACCCTCATAAGCACATCCCCACACAAACATATAAGCAAAAAATAAAAATAAAAAACTTCCCTTAGGGAGTCTTTGGGGACTCTCCTGTCCTGCACAACTGGGAGGTAACCTCTTTGGAAAGATTGTGGATTCACACAGGTTTGACCCTTCCAGAGGTTCACATCCATTGCTCTGTCTATGAACCTGGATTCCTCCTCCTTCCTTGCTGCCTGTCAGATGCAGAGAGAGCCAGGGTTAATAAACAAGAAAACTAATTAAGTTGTAAAAATTCTTCAGAGATGCTATTTTAAAAACTCTACCGAAACAGTTCCTTGTCCTAATTTAATCATCGGAGAGAGCATCCTTATTTCAGCGGTGGCTCCTGGAAGGCCGTCATGGAGGCATCTGCTGCTGATTTGTAATATAATTTAGGAATAGAAGTAGGAAAGCGGAACTTTAAATTTAGTTCAAGTCAACCATTCTCATTTAGCAAGTGTTTTATTGATAAATAACTCCCAGTGTTTGTTGTGCATGGAGGGAAAATACAGCCCCATTGAGTGGCTGATAACCAAAGGCTCAACACAAGATCAAATCTAGGACCCAGGCTAGGATTCTATAAACAAAGCTGAGTACCACCATTGAATGGAGTCTCATGGCTGCTAGGAGAGCCTTCTGTACCCAGCTACACCATAGCCCTTCCCTGGACATTAGTTGTTGCTCATGTTGGACTTCCTCAAGGGTTTCCTTTTCTCTCTCAAGCTGTTCTCCATTGGTGCCAACTGGGTCTGCTCTCACTCCACTGAGCATGACATCACTGGCTTTGTGGTACAAATGAGAACTTGCCAGTGAAAAGTTCAGTCCCAGGAGATTGCCCTGCCAAGCAATGTCACCTGTGCCCTGGCAGTCAACTGAATTCATCTTTCACCACATAGAGAGACTGCATTTCCATCTAGCTCCCAAGAGATTGCTGCTGTTGCTGACCTCAGGGCCCCAGTTTGAGCATCAGGCACATATCAGTACATGGAGGGGGTATATTTTACTTTATCTAGAAGACATGTTAAATCCTAGAATTAGGTTGGATATTGGATTTGTTTTTTAAGTGGATTATGTGGAGCTATGGGAGGTCATGGAAAGAACACATTTTGGAATTAGACCTCTATAAGTATATTTAATCTGTGGAAAGAGTTATGTCCACAGCGGGTCTCTGACCACAGGGTGAAGGCAGGGGTAAAAGCCTGATGGTGGACAAAATCACAAGGTTCAACCCACAGCTGGGCAGCTGGCAGGATGGAAGGTGACAGGAAGCAGGCCCAAGCTTTGGATGAACAAACAGAGTCACAACATTAGGGAGCAAGCCTAGAAGGGTCTGGCCCACTGTCCCCAACATCAGAAAATTCATACACTCAAGACATGACCTCCACCTCAGGAGGCTGTTAGTTAACCCCAAGGGGAAGCTGGTGGTTTGTGTGTACAAGGTTGAGGGCTGCAATGTGTGTCCTGCTGCAATGTGTGTCCAGCCTCCAGCCAGTGATGGGACCATCTTCCAGATGTGGGCAGCAGAGTGCAGGGCAAGAGACTAGCTTCTACAGCTATGGATTCTCAACAGCAGCTGCGGCTGCCTGCTGGACTCCAGGCAAGTGCAGAATTGTGTTTTGTAGAGCTACTGTGAGAGTCAGAGGAAGAGCTTGATGCCTGCGCACACCCTGTTAGCAGAATTCAGGGTTCTTCATGCTCTGGTTTTGAGCCAAGATGGACTCAGTTAATCCTGTTAACTGGGGTCCCCACTATAGGGCTGCTGACACCCCTTCTGAGCACATTGTGCAGGGATGTTTTGGTGCAACTTGTCAGTAAGACAGATATCCTGGGCTTCTCAAGAGGTCCAGGTTCAGATTCTAGGACTTAGGGTAGAGCCCCAGCTTCTGCATTGTTTCACACCTCTCCCCCTTGGAGACAGGGCAAGCATAGCTCAGGCTAGCCTTGAGCTCTCCATGCTTCTACTTCCTCCTCTCCAGTGCTGGCATTACAAGAGTCTGCACTTTTAGCAAGCTTCTGGGGATGCTATGGATTTGGGGGAGACCTCTTGGAGTCCCATGCATGCAGAGCATTTTCTTAGGAGCCGTGGGGTACATACACATAGATAGGTCTTGCTGATCTGAAGCCACAGAAGCTGTTGCTGATGCTCTCCTTAGTTTGATGGAGTCTTTCACATAAGAGTTCCCATTGGGAAACTCAGGCTGCACTAATTGGTCTTAATTAGGTTTTTTTGTTTTTTGGGTTTTTTTTTGTTTTGTTTTGTTTTGTTTGTTTGTTTTTTTTTTACCTGGCTTGATGGACTTTTGGCTTTCTGGACACTCTTGGAAGGCTCTTTTTGTAATGAGGAAAAGGTTAGTTTATAGGAGAGGTGAAGTTCTAGATTGCTAAAGGATGTGAGAAGTTCTTTTCTCCTCTTTTGCCTGATCCTGGAGCAAAGAAAAGGTCCCAAGTGACTGAATGGAACACACATTCCTCTCTCTCCCTTCTTCTCCCATCTCTCCAGTGCTAGGGATGGAGCCCAGGATTGTACATGCTGGGTAATCTCTCTCTGTGTCTCTATCTGTCTGTCTCCACACGCATACACTAAATTACTTTTGAGGCAGGGTCTTTGTAACCTGGGCTAGCTAAGAGCATGACAATTTCCCTACCTCAGCTTCCCAAGTCCTGAGACTACAGGAGTGGACCAGCCCATGTGGGCAGGAAGGATCTTTCAAGTGTTTTTGTGGGCTCTGAATCAAGTTCCAGGCTAGCATTTGAGAACTCCTAACTAGAGATGACGTCACCAAACTGCTACCTCCCCGAATACAAAGTGGGAGATGCAGGTCCTGACTGTCCTGGACTTTATTGCTTAGTCCTTGGGTTCAGATGCTGGTTGGTTATCTTCCATGGGGACTTTTAAGGCTGATTGACCACAGCACTCTCCTGTTAAGGGTTCTGGGGTACTTCATTGCTATAACAGTACACTTGAGCATTCTCTATCCAAAGTGTTTGGATCAAAAGCATTTAAGATTTCCGGATGTTTGTACATACATAATGAGATATCTTGGATACTAGACCTAAGTTTAAATAGAAGTGTATGAATGTATGCTTGTGTGTATGTGTGTGTGTGTGTGTGTGTGGTGTTACTGAAGATTAATCTCAGTGTCTTACACATCCCAGGCTAGTATGCTAGTACTAGTGTTCTTGGTGTACCACTGAGCTATCTCCCAACCCTACTTCAATGTTTTATTTTGAAACTGAATCCCACTAACTTGCCCAAGCTGGCCTCCAAGTTCCTCTGTAGCCCTGGCTGGCCTTGAACTTCTGATCTTCCTGCCTCACCCTCCCAAATCCCAGGGATTACAGGATTGCACCACAATGCCAAGTTCCTATGGTATTTTTAATCTGCTTGTTTTTCTTCACGACTCATCATATGAGGTCAATGTGGAATTTTCCATTTGGGGTATCATATGGGTGGAGCATTTTGGATTCTGGGCTTTCCAAGTTAGGAAAGTGTAGAGCATGCCTTAGCTGTATCTGCTGTCTTCTTCCAGACCAACCCTGTCTGCCGCCAGATGTATTCTTAGCTGTTTCCGAATGTGTCACCTTATCAGAAACACCTGGAACTTCCAAGTCTTGCAGTGACTTTTGTCTCCCTGCTGTTTTCCTCCCTGTAAGGGGGGTGGGGTGAGGGGGATCGCCTTCCAGGCTTACTCTCTTTCTTATTCCCTTTTTTTATTTTTCTTTCTTGGGCAGCTTTATTGAGATATAACATTCATTAGAAGCAAACAAAACCATTCTTGTTATTTGGTTTGTTTTTAACATTTATAGTGTTGTGTACCTGTTACCATGGTTACTTCACTTGCTCTGAGTTCCCACCACCTCAGGCTCAGGTGACCACACACTTACTGTTTGTAGATTGCCTGTTTGAGTGATTTTCCATAAATGAAGTCATACCTGGCTTCTTCCACTTAGCATAATGTTCTTATTTTATTATTTTTGAGATTATAATATAATTACATCATTTTCCTTTTCACTTTCCTCTCCCAAACCCTCCCAAATGTTCCTCCTTGCTCTCTCTCAAACTCATGGCTTCTTTTTTTCATTAATTGTTATGCATATATGTATATCTCTAGACATATATATTCCTAAATGTAATCTCCTTGGTCTGTATAGTGTTACTTGTGTGTGTATGTATATACATACATATACATATGTTTTTAGGATGTATTGGTGCCCTATTGGTGTGCTCTTCCCTGGGGAAGGCTATTTCTCCCATGTCAACATTCATCAGTTGCCTGTAGCCCTCTGCAGGGTTCAGGCCTCCTGGTCTTACCCCTCCCACCTTAGCGCGTCTATTCTTGCCCTTGTTCAGCCATGTTGATGCAGTCATGTTTGTGAGACTTGATGGGTGTAGATTCTGACATTAATAGGAGACACAGCCTCACAGCGAACTCCCTGACCCTCTGTCTCTTGCAATCTCTCTGTGCCCTCTTCTGAAACGTCCCAGAGCCTTAGGTGTTGCTGTATCTCTTGGGACTGGGCTCCACAACTCCACATTCAGATTGGGTGTGGTTTTCTATAATGGTCTCCATCTGTTGTAAAGAGAAGTATTCTGATGAAGGGTACTGCACCTACCTGTAAGCATAACAACAGCCTTAGAAGGTAGTTAGGAATTATGCTGCCTTCCTTTGTAAGGTGATTGTTGTAGGTTCTTTTCCAAGATCCATGACTTCATTAGCCCTGGGTAGTTGGCTAGATTTCCAGGACGAGCCAGATTTTCCTCTTATTGAGTGGATCTTAAGACCAATTAGAGAGCTGCTGGCTACTGCCAGAGTCTGTGTGCCAGTACTGCACTCTTGGGGCTACTTGCCCTGCTGCTCATTGTTGTGGTTCATAGGCAAAATAGCTGGGTAGGACTGTTCATTGCTTCTATGCCTTCTTATACCATGAAAGCTGGTCCCCAGGGTAGGGATATTTAGTTCAGTTTCAGCTCAGGGGCCTCTGGGCCCTATGTCTGAAGTGCATGGTGTCTTCAGCAATATGAACTACAGCAGCCAAGAGTAATAGCAATAGCCTAAAATGTTTGGGGAGTCTCTTGTACAACCCTAACCAACAACTCAAAAGAGGAATTCTCATGGTCTTGAGTTTTTCATTATGTGATCATTAGTTCTTGAAGAGAATATTTCAGCCTAAGTATCATAATGTTCTTAAGACCTGTCCATGTTGTACCTTGCATCAGCTTTTTCTTCCTTTTCATAACCAAATAATATTCCATTATATAGACATGTCACATTGGACTTACACATTTGCTGGTAGGTGAGTTTCTCCTTTTGCATCTGGGTGGTTTTCTCCTTTTTTGGTCATTATTAACATTGCTTCCATAGACATTTATGTAACAAGTATCCGTGATATGCCTGTCTTGGATATATATGTGCTATATCACATGATTCTTCTATTTTTGGCATTTTGAAAAGCTTCTTTCCCAACAGTGATGGAAGAGAGTCCCAGTATATCTAGGTCCTTACCAACACTTGTTTTTATCTGTCTTAAACTGAGAAACTGCTTCTTTTGTGGTGTAGTTGCAGTCACCTGAGGACTCATCATGTTGGGCATCAAATCACGTTTTTGTTGGTTTTGAGATCTGGTCTCATGAAGCTGAGGTTGGCCTTAAGCTCATCATGTAACCAAAGTTGGCTTTGAACTCAATCCTCATGTCTCCACCACCCTACTCCTCAGTGCTGAGCTTACAGGACCATATTGCCAGGCTGGTTATTTCCCCTCCACATTTTATTAACTTTTATGTCTTTTCTGGAGAAATGTGTGTCCCAGAATCATTGTCCCTTGGCACATGTGTGTCTTTTTGCTGCTGCCCCTTTTTCTCTCCATCGAGATGAGCATTCTGAGGACATCAGTTGCTTTCACACTAGACTCACAATACAGACCTCTTCTTGGATCATACAGAAGGGCACAAGGGTCTCTCCTCACCACAGGTGTCCTCTGAGTATCCTCAGACTCAGGTTAATTCTGATACCACTTGAGGATGGTATCAGGCCTCCCTGGTTGAAGGTACAGTACCACAAGACAGCCCCTAATTCCACTGCCAATCTCAAGCCTGTGCTTCCAACCTGCTGGCTGCATTTGCTTTCCTGGGTTTCCATCGTTGATTTCAGCTGATTTGCTACAGCATTGGAAGTCAGAGAGACAATGATATACCCTATTTGAAGGAGCGTAATGATGCCGATCATCAGGTGTTGAAGGAGTAGGGGTTCCATGGCCTCTTCAACCATTTTCCAGGAGCCTCTCCACCCAGACCTTTGGGTTTTTGTGGAAATTTCAGTCTGTAGGCATGACTGTTTTTGGAGTCAACTAAACCCTCATTCCCATTTCCCTGGAGTTGGGAGTAAAACTGAGAAGTCTTGATTCTCTAATTCTCTGTTGGTCTTTCTTGTGACCAGATCTTACCTGAAGCTAGGAATTTCAGGCCATCAGTCACTTTAATAAATAAGTGTGGACGAAATGATACAACAGTTTGGAGAATCCCAGGTTTTTAAGAATTGTATGCCTGGAGCTTTGGCTTATAGCCCACAGCCTCACTAACCTGTTCTCGCCTTGGGTGTTGTCCTCAGCAGATTTTACTGACACATTGCCACTCACCCTCTAGGCCTATGCCTCTCCATACTCTGGGGTCCCTAAGACCAAGTGATCTTCACAGACTCATCCTCTAGCTCATAGGACTAGGGATGTAGAAGACCAAGAAGAATCATTCATTTTGACAGTGGGGCAGGTGATTATGCTTCTGTCCTCCATAATGATGGTGATTTTGTTTCATACACACAAAGAAAACAAAATAACGAAGAATTTGATGACACTTGTAGAATTTTTGTTTCCACCCAGGCATCATACACCCACAGGCTGTGATTAACATGACGACTGGGAAGAGAGTGTGTGACTCAAGGCAAATCATGTCTGTCAAGAAGCAAACCCGCCTACTCAGCTTCCAGGATCTGAATTGTGTCACCTCATGTCTGTGAGGGCCTTAGTTGTTATTGGTTACCACTGAAAAGAAAAACAGGTACTAAAGAAATGGCCTCTCTTGGGACTGACTTGATTACTAGGTCACTCTTCCAGTGGGAAGAGTTTCTGTTGCTATGACAGAGCACCCAAGAAAGTCACCTTAAATAAAGGGACATTTCTTCAGGATCATCCTTTTCATTCATGGTCTTGCTCTGTTGCTTTGAACCTGTGATAGCATATTGATTTGTGACAACATGGTGAACAGGCCAGCTACTACAGAAAAAAAGAGAGTGGAATCTCATTGTCTTCATCAAGGGCAAAGTTCTAACCTTCTCCTATTAGGACCTACTAACTCCCTACAGCATCACAAGCCATTAGCACACTGCCATGGGAGGGTATGACCTAGGATGGGAGGAGAGTGTTCTGTCTTTGGTGCTGGTAGGCCGACTGGTATCATGATAGTGACCATGACTGTTCTTAGCTGAACCACCACAGTTTGGAAACCTGGGGCATGTGCATACTTTGCCTTGTACCTCAGTTTCCATGTCTTTGAACAGGTCCAGTGAGGCACAGAAATGTGCAAAGTGAGCCTTGTATCTTTGGGCGCAAGCATTCTGCAGAGGGTCTGGCTCACTGCTGATGGCTGTCTATTTCATTTTTCTTTTTTAGTCTCAGCTTTGATTATTTCTTAGTCAATGCTATCTATGTATTTGATTTTTCTTGGCTAAAGAAATTTGCCTTCTCAGAGTCTTTCCACACCCCTTTGTCACCATCAATTTTTGTTTCTGTATAGCATCATCACTGAAGTTTGCCCAAGAAAGTCATTGGCCATTCTATGGCCCTTTGAAACAGTCAAAGTGTATTTGAATTATTACTTAAACCAGAGTCCATTTTGCAGTCTCCTCTCATCCAGAGCCTCCTTAGGGATTATAAAATATAACACAGATTAGAATTTTAACAGCAAGTCAGTAATTAAAAGAGGTCTTATCTTAGAGTAGGTGACATATAAACCATCTTATAGACAGATTTTTCTACAGCAGGTGCATTCAGGTGCCCTCACTATTTCTCTGTTCAGGAAAGGTTCCTGAGTTGGGCAAATTCTCTTGATCTCGATGTCTTTCTCAGACATAGTCTTATCTGGCTAATGCTAACCTCAGCTTGCTATGCAGCAGAGAAGGGCATTGCACTATCCATCCTCCTGCCCCGCCTCTTCAGTGCTGGGATTACAGGTGTGTGTGCTACCATACCTAATTTTCTTTTCTTTTTTTTCTCCTCCTCCTCCCACACTTTTTTTTTAAATATAACCTGTCCACATATCCCAGGCTGGCCTCAGACCCAGGATCCTCTTGCCTCAACTTCTTGAATGGTTAGGATTCCAGGCATGTACTACCATGGCTGGTTATGGTAAATACTTTTTTTTTTTTTGAGAGAATGGAAGGAGACAGATAAATGTCTTCCAGTCAGGACAGGGCAGAAAGGATGTTGATACCTTCTTCTAGCCTCTCAGACACAGTCTTTGAAGTCCTAATCAGCCTTGTTAATCCTCTTCTTGTCATGTGGCTTTTATGGTAGCACTTACAGGCCCTCTGTAAAACCTGGGTTTGTTTTATTTTTTTTTTTCCGGTTTCTTCTGTCACCAGGACACAGAGATGTCTGTCTCTACTTGGGCTTGTGACAGCTGTTTAGGCAAGAAGACAGAAGGACCTTCCCCACCCTCCAGTGTAAATATCAGGAAGTGTATGGTCTTGAGCACACAGAAAAGGGGAGGTTGCGTCCCTCTAGCTGATGATGACAGCTCCTCAGGAGGAATGTGGGGTTGTCTCTTGTGGATGCTCAGACAGAGGGTTCTGAGCCAGGTTTTTTGCCTGCTCTCTAAAGGCTGGCAGAGATCTGAGGCACTCTGGACTTCTTGGATCTCACCCCAGACGAACTGTAGCTAGCTGCTCTGTGGTGGGACAGTTTCTCACAGAGCCACCATGGGTAGTTACTGGGGTGAGGAGAGCCCAGTCAATGGAGCAGATGTTAGAATGCAGCCAAACACACTGTGGGAACTGAGGAAGCTGTGTTGGCCTCTGCTCTGTGCCTCTGACCCGGCTCTTAGCCCAGTGTATTAGTGATCTCTGTTGCTGTGACCATAATACCTGACTGAAGAACCTTACTGGAGTGATGTTGACATTGGCTCATGGTTTCGGGTATTCTGGTCCATCATGATGGGGAAGGTATATCAGCAAAGCTCTGCACATGAAGCTGGGCTGGGGAAGTGGAAGCTGTTCACATCATGGCTAATCAAGAAATAGAGAACTGAACTAGAACCAGGGACCAATGTAGCTCCCAAAGGCCTGCCCTTCGAGGTCTACTTCTGCCATTCTAGACTTCAGGACAGCATTATGAGCGGAGGAGTAAGTTCAGACATGAGTTACCAGTGTCCTTATGAAAAAGAAAGTAAATAGAGACCATGTACATAGAGATGGACAGCACCTGGGACAGACAGGGAGAAGATGGTAACCCGAATCCCAAGGAGAGCCCCAGAAGACACCAGCCTTACCATCTGGGCGTGGTAGCCAATACTCAGCACTTGGGAGCTAGAGGTAAGAGAAGACCAGCCTGGACTACAAAGTGAAACCTTGCATTAAAACAAAACAAGACAAAACAACAACAAAACCCCCTTGAAACAATCTTGAAATGGCTCAGTGGGAAAAGCACTTTCTGTTTGAGCCTGACACCCAGAGTTCTGAGTCTGATCCTCAAAAGCCACTTCCTACATTGACAGGAGAGAGCTGACTTCTGAAAGGTGTCCTCTGAACTAATATGTGCTATGTACTCACTTACCACACACACACACACACACACACACACACACACACACACACACACACATACACACACACACTCACACCCCTCAGATCAAAGAAAACCAGCCTTGCTGACAACTTGATTTAGGACGTGTGGCTCTGAACTGTATTGTTTAAGTTTCGGCCTGCAATGTTTTCTTACAATAGCAGCCTTAGCGGATTTGGGCTGGTGTCATATATATATTTGGGTTGAGACCATGAAAACACATGCATACATGTAAGCATATATACATATATACACATGTACATATACTCATAAAAACATGCAGACACAAGCATGCACACAATTGCATGCATGTGTGCTTACATGCACCCACACTTGCACACAGAGGACCCTGGTCCCTAGTTCTCCTTTAGGAACTAACAGCCTTGTAATTTTCACATTCACATGTTTGCTGTTTGTCTCCCCCATGATACCAGAAGTTGAATAAGGCTTTGTATATCTCTCGATGTGCTGTGAGATCCTACAATGAGGCTTTTGGGGTCCTGGATACACATGAGGTATGTCCAGGGTAAGTTCTTTCTAAAAACAAGGGCTGGAGGTCACAATCTGTAGTCTGGACTAAAGTCTAGAATTTTTTATTAAAACAACTGCATTTCCATATCAGGATCCCCCTTAAAGCTCACCCTGAAGAAGACATGCTATTTGTTAGTTCCTAAGGCTGTGTCCTGAGTCTCTCAGATTCCTGTGAACAGCACTGAGAAGAGAGGTTTTGATCTTAGATTTTAATTTATTCTTTGTGGCACAAGTCTTGGATTCTATTCAGCCAGGTCACAGCCTGATCCTTAACTGAGAGTTAAGTCTTGAGGCCAGGGATTAGGTGTCTATATGTCCTGGTACCTGTGACATGGCCTGGCCCAGAGCTGGGCATGTACTAGTCTTTAGGAAATTATGTTCTATCAGCAAGAGGGTCAGGTCAGTGGTGTTTCTGTGGAGGTGTCAGCCTGCCCCCACCCCCCACTGTCTTCTTTCTCACTCAGGCTTGAGTCACTGTTTCTTTCCCTGTCTGTGTGGCGTTAGACATTAGGCACCAACTGACATCCTGTGGCCTGTTCCCTTTGAGAAGTGACAGATTCCCTCAGTACCTCAGTGTTCCTGGAAACCACTTCTACCCTTCAAAGTTTTTCCAATTTTCTCTGTCTTCTCTTTTCAAAAGTGGGGATCACACAGCATCAGATCCACTGTTCTGATAGACAGAACAGTGGTACCTGCTACGTCTGGGGTATGGTGCCGCCATCCCCAATGTCTAGTCCAGAAAGGTATCTGCTTTCATGCTTTGGAGATTGGGTTTTACAGTGTAGCTCAGGGCATCCTCTAACTTGTAATCCTCCTGCCTCAGCTTCCCAAGTGCTGAGGTCACATTCATGGCATCTCGTGCCTGACTCTAAAGTCTCCGAGATTTTTTATTCCCCCACCCCAAGAACACCTTGTTCTTAATAACTAGTTCCTCCACATTATTCTCTTTCCCTATGCTCCCATCCTTTGGCCATTCTCTATCTGTGGATCTGCCTATTGTAGGCATATCATAGAACTGTAGTTGATGGCTGCTTTCCAGGGTGTTCGGGGTTCACTGATGAGGCAGTCTGTACCAGTACCTCATTTCTTTCTATGACTGAATAATAGTCTATTTCCCTCTATTGGTTAGTGGATAGGCTTTTGGGTTGGTACTTTGTTGAGCTGTTGTGAGTAGCACCCTGCACTACATTTTTGGTGGCTAATTCTGCCACCACATGTTGGCTCTTCAGTGGTCGGTCACGGAAGCCCTGAAGGTTACTGGCTCTAGAAGCAGCAGTTGAGGAATGAGACAGCTGACGGATATTTCCTGGCCCGGTCCTGGGATTTGTTCATCTTTAGTTACCCATTTTTTCAATGGCTCTTCAGCTCCTTGCCTTGCTCACTCAGCTGTGCAGAATGTCTTAAGAGGCCCAGTCAGGGAGTAAAGGCTGAGTGAGTTCTCCAGCACTACCATAAAATGCCAGATGCCAGTGGGGCTTTTCCTCCTCATCCTTTCTTTGATTTCTCCTTTTCTGTTTCGTTACTTCCTCTTCTGTGGTTGCTGCCTGCAGCGGCTTGATTCCACTTTCCTTTCTTCTTTCCTCTCTTTAGCTGACCTGCGGCCTGCTGTGCTCCCGGCTGTATACCTAGAAACAGTGTGGAGAACTGTCTCTGCCACCCAGCCATACTCAGCAGCCCTGAATGGTGGCAATGGCACAGTATCAGCCACAGATGGGCCTGGGGACAGGGAATGTGGGCCATGGCGATGTCATTCTGTCTGGCTTGGTTTGCAGACAAGTTTGAAGCCTTTTTTATGCAGTCCAGGAAGGAGGCAGATTGATGGGCACTTGGCATATAGAAGAATGCAGGCCAGCGGACCCAGGGAAGACTTCAGAGCAGCAGATGTGTGTGTTGCTTTGAGATTGCTGTGTCCTGAAGCTTCTGGAATGAAGGTCTTTGGTTTCTTACAGCATGCTTGTTCATGGTATCTCTCATAGGTTTGGGGTTTTTTGTTTGTTTGTTTTCTTTTTTTTTTCCTTCCTCATTTAGCTCAGTATGGCTTGAACTTGCTATATAGTTAAGAATGACTTTGAACTTGCAATCCCTTTGCCTCTGCCTCTCATCTGTGCACTATGCCTGATTTCTGCAATGTTGCAGATTGATCCCAGGTCTTTGTGTCTACCAGTCAGCACTTTACCCTAGCCCACTTGGGTTTTATGTTTAATATGTCTTGTTTTAGAGACAGGGTCTCCTTGTGTAGCCCAGACTGGCCTCCAATGTCTGGCAATATCTGGCAATTCTTAAACTTTAAGTCCTAGATTACAGATATCAGCCATGATAGCCAGCTTGGCCCTAGTAGATTTTTTAATGTAAGCAGTACAGAACTTACTGTGGGATGTCAAGGGCTTCATTTGTTTAGTCCTTAATGACTGTAGGGAGTTTTCCCATCTAATCTTCCAAACAGCCTGAAAAAGTGGATTCCAGTTTTTAGATAAAAAAAGCCGAAGGCCCAGAGACAGGCTATGAGGCTTACTCGGACCACACAGCCAGAGGTTCCAACACTGCTTGGAAACAGTGTTCTCCGATGTTTTATCCTCCCTTGCATGGGCTGTCTGGTTTTAATAGCAGATAAGAACCATGTGGCTGGGTTTATTTAGGGAGATGGGAAATGAGTCCTGCTGTCGGTCTGCATTCACTTTGGAGAATATTTTTCCCCTAACATTTTAGGATTCCTCCTCCTCTTCTTTCCTGCCCCTTTCTCCTTTGAGGAACTAGCTTGGAATTTACCATGTATGCAAGACTGCTGACCTCTAACTCAAAGCAATTCTCCTGCCTCAGCTCCTCAAGTGCTGAGATGATAGACACAAGCCACAGTGCCCCACCACATTTTAGGGTTTTTTGTTTTGTTTTGTTTTTTCAAGTCAGGAAGAAGTTTCGTGCAAGTTGCAGGTGGCTTTTCCTGTGACTCAGTCAACGCAGAGGCCTCTTTCTCGCTAAAGTTCAAGCCGATTTCCCTCTAAGTTGGCGTGTTCCTCATTTGCTTCCAAGGGTCTGGTTTAAGGAACTGCTGTCCCTGTTTCTTGGCGACAGGCATGGAGCCAGCTGTGGAGGATGCTGCAGCCTAGGACTCAGTTCCTGATGCTCTGCGGGAGTACTGCTTTGGACAGAGTTCTAGCAGCCTGGCTCTGGCTCCATCTGGCAGGAGAGGCTGCTATGTTGGAGGGAGAACCCAGGGAAAGCTTGCCTGGAGGAAATTCGGTCAAGATGTTCGCTTTTAACACCTCTGGTCTTCTTCCAAACCAGAAGAGAAAAAGATTCTTAAAGAAAGTTTTAGGGTTTTCTGTGAATGGAGCCGAGTAGGGCAGATCCGAGGCCCTTTGTGGCTAGGATAAAGCTAGAGTGGGAAATGCCTGGGAGCTGGAGGATCTTTTATCTTGGATGGGTCCCAGGATTAGAAGACAGTTGATTGCCAGTGGCTTTTGCTGCCCCAACAACAGAAAGTGCCCACTGGCTTTAGAGTTGCTAAGATCTGTACTGGTACTGGGAGTCGGGTGAATGAGTGTTGGCAGAGCTGGGATGCTCTGAGAGGAAGAAATCCTCTGAGGTGACTTCAAGTATGGATTTAAAGGTCATTTATTCCTTTACTTTCTATTATTATTATTTGGTTTTTCAACATAGGATTTGTCTATGTAGCCCTGTCTGTCCTGGAACTAGCCTTACAGATTGGCATCAAACTCACAGAGATCTGCCTGCCTCTGCCTCCCAAGTGCTGGGATTAAAGGTGTGTTCCACTACCTTCCAGCTTTCTTCCCGTTTTGAGGACCTCTTAGACATCTGATAAAATAAGGGATTCTTTAGCCTAGACATGACTCTAGTCCTGTTACTCAGAGTTTGAGGCAGGATGATTTCAGATGCAAAGCTGGCCTGGACAATAGCTTTTGTTCACAAAACAAAAACAAAACAAAGCCAAACCACACCAACAAACAAAAAAGCTGAAAGGCTTCCCCTGAAATAGTTGTTCATTGTGCAAGGTAGAGCCCAGGAGCTAGAGAGCCTTGTGAGCAGCATCCACTGGGCCCTTGCCTTGCAGCCCCAGATTATATGCTTTAGTCAAAAATAACAAACAGCCATCAAAACTAAGTAAACTGTTTGGTGGTTTGGAGGTTTAGATAAATTGGCAGGCAATGTCTCTGTTCCCTGATTAAATGTACAGTATGTCACCACAGATTTCTTTAGGAGAGGATGTCCGAGCAATGACCCCAAAATTTTAGGGAACAAATGTGTAAATTTCTGGAAAAAGAGCACCTTGCCAGAAGGCATTGAGATTTGAATGTGCAAAGACCCAGAGGCCTGAGCATCCTGGGAAAGACAACAAGATAGTGTGGTCAAGGCAAAATGAATGTGTGTGAGAGTACTATTGAGGGACATTGAGAGATGATAGGGGCCCTGGTCATGAGGACCACAGAGACCTGACCTGATGTTTAATTAAAATACTTTTAAAAAATGGTTACTTATTTTAGATAGGGTCTCATTATTATGTAGGCAAGACTGCCCTGGAACTTACCATTCAGACAAGACTGGCCTCAAATGCACAGAGATCTATCTGCCTCAGCCTCCCAAGTGCTAGGATGGAAAGTATGTGTCACTGTGCCTGGCTTTAGATCAGATTTTGATAAAGGAGATAAAGTATCATCTTATAAGAGACACTCTGCTGCTTTGTGAGGTTGGACCATGAGGGAAATGAATGAGTCTCATCACAGGGATGCAAACAAGTGATGTTGGCTTTGACCAGGGTAGCTGATGTTGACAGGGCTAAAACAGGAGGGGTTTTGAGCATAAGACTGTGGGATTTGAGATGGGTAGAATGGACAAAGCTTGAGAGGTAGCTGAGAATGGTCCCTAAGTTATTGGCTTAAACAACAAGAAGGAAGATGTGGATGCTGTGTGATGAGGGTCAGAAGCAGCAGGTTGGGGAGATTTGTAGTTTGTTTTGGACATGCTCAGCCTGAGTTTCCTGTGTTCCCTGAAGTAACAATGTTGAGGAGGCATTAGAGTGCTGAGGATTGAGTCCAGGGCCTTGTGCATCCCAGGGAAAGGCTTTATCATTGAACTGTTGCCTCTGTTTTGAGTAGGCATTTGGAAAGTCATTTTTGAGTATAAGGGAGAAATTAAATTGAGGCTGGAGAGATGAACTTGAAAGCATCATAGTGAAGATGGGCTTCAAGCTGCCATGTTGGCTAAGATCACCTAAGCTGGCACAGAGAATGAGGGGACTGAGCAGGTTGGAGGACCCAACCTGGGCACTCTCACAGCAATGGAACAGGATGGAGGGCAGCAGGAGAAAACTAAGGACCTGCAAAGGAGAAGGAGCCATTGGGGAGTGGGAGGAAAATCAGGAAACTGCACAATGACCACCTGTGTTTCAGTGATGAAGGCTGGGAAATCACAGATGCACGGAGACCAGATTGAGACCTTTTCCCAGGGCTCCTAGGTTTCTGTCTCCATCAGAGAAGGAATGCAGGTGAGACAAAGTGAGGAACTGGAAAGAAGTCTTACAGATAAAGCACATACTCAAGAAGTAGTGTAAACTTCTGGAGGGTGATGCCTCACTGCTGGCATCATTCTCCTTGGTCAAACTGAGTAGCAGAGAGGGTTATTCACAAGTTAAGGTGGGACATCCCAGGCATAGGTTAGGATTTTCCTGGAGGAGGGTATCTTTTCTATCCCAGTGAATAGACCCTATGACCAAGACACTTTATTTTAGAAAAGCATTGAATTGGGGAGTTTGCTTACAGTTCCAAAGAGTGAGGCCATTAGTATAATGGTGTAGGGAACAGGGCAGCAGACAGGCAGGCATGGCGCTGGAGCAGTAGGTACGAGCTTGTCTTATCCTCTGGTGGCAGGCAAAGAGGGAGAGACTGAGTCTGGTGTGGGCTTTTGAAACCTTTTGAAACCTCAAAGCCCATTCCTAGTGACACTTTCTACAAGGTCACACTTCCTAATTCCCAAGACAGTTCCACCAATTAAGGACCAAGCATTCATATTGATAAGCCTATGTGGGGCCATTGGTTGCATGAATCCTAATTGATCTTATAATAAAAAAAAAAACAGAGACAGATATTGGGGAAAAACTGAAAGATCAGAGAGACAGAGGAACAAGCCACAGCCACTTCTCATCATTCTGAATCCTCAGGCTGAACAGGGTGGAGCCTGTCTCTATGAATCTTCAGACTGAATAGGGGAAGCAAAGGGAAAGGCGGACCGAAATGGAAAGGCTGAACTCTGTCTCCTCCTGTTTTATATTCCTTTCTCTGCCCAGCCATATCACTACCACTTCCTGTTCCAACCTTCCTAGTGCTGGAATTAAAGGTGTGTGCCACCATTGCTTGGTTCTATTTGGCTTTGTACTCACAGAGGTCCAGATCAATCTCTGCCTCTGCCTCCAGAGTATTAGGAATAAAGGCTTATGTCACCATTCCTTGACCTCTATGGCTAACTCTGACTGACTCTGTCTTCTGATCTTCAGGCAAACTTTATAAGATACACCCTGTATCAGGCAAAATTCTCATGCATATATATATATATGTATATATATATATATATATATATATATATATGGAAAAAAAAGTTTAGCATGGGTCAGGTGGCTTGTGTTTCCCTTAACACCACACAGCCTCCATGGCAGACTCTGTGTTTGGCTAACTTTATGCAGAGACTGTCCCCAGGTTTTCATTTCACATTGTGCTGAGTGCAAATATGCATTTATTTAAATAATTTTAAAAAATATTTATTGTTTTATTACATTTGCTAACTATTTATTGTGTGAGAGTGTACACATGCGGTGACGTGTGTGGAAATCAGAGGATGCCTTGCAGGGGTCACTTCACTTTTCCCTCTATGTGGGGCCCAGGGATTTACCTCAGCTTGTCAGGCATAGAAGCAGTGAATTTACCCACTGAGCTGTCTCACAGCTCTATTTTATTTGTTAATTTTTAATCATACAAGTAATATATGAACTAGATCATGCATCCTGAATAGGGATGCTATCACCCCACGGGGGAGGAGATTGGCCCTTGGTTGGCAAGAGCAGTGATTTATGGTCCTCCAATGGACCATTCCATATGAACAGGTCCATGGTACATCTGTGACATTAAAGTGTGTGCATGATTGTGTGTGCATGGTTGTGTGTGCCTGGTTGTGTGTGCCTGGTTGTGAGTGCATGGTTGTGTGTGCATGGTTGTGTGTGCATGATTGTGTGTGCACACTTGTATATTTAGAGTATGGAAATTAGTTCTGTGTGTCCAGACCCCTTCGCCAGACCAGGCATGGTGGTAAATGCCTTTAATCTCAGAATTTGGGAGGCAGAGGCAGGAGATCTTGGTGAATTTGAGGCCAGCCTGGTCTACAGAGCGGGTTTCAGGATACAGCCAGGGATACAGAATAACCCAGTCTCAAAAAAAAAAAAAAACCTAAACTTAAACAAGCAAAAAGAGTCTTCCATCTCACCGGAACAGGGAATCTGGGCCTTCCTACCTAGTTGAGGCTTACTGGCCTGAGAACCCCAGCAATTCTCTTGTCTCTGCCTCCTCAGCACTGGGATACAGAAATCACACACACACACACACACACACACAGCTTCTAACATGGATGCACACCATCAGACTCTATTCCCCAGACCTGTGTCCTGTGTGGGAGGTACATCACTGGATGAGGGAATCTCCTAGAAAGTTGTCTTCCGGGCCTCACACATGCTGTTCTCCCCCGATTATATACATATATACACACTCACATGTGCAATGCACAACAATAGTAATAATTTTAAAATGTGGCTTTTAATAGCCCACAGGAGGGTAAAACGTATGTAAGTGGCTGGGGGAGGGGCGGGTGTGGGTGTGAAAAGGCTGCAGAATACCATGAATATAACAGCTCTGAGCTTGCAGAGTGTGTGTGTGAGTACACACATGTGAATGAGACTCCAGGAGATTGATCAAAGTGCTAATGGTAGCTGTTGCTGGGCTGGGATTTCTTTCTGGAACTTTCTCTGGTTAACTTTCTCCTCTACTTTTCTTCAAAAGACCTGAGCGAATGCTGCCACCAAAAAAACAAAACCGTAATTTATTGTAAAAGAGAAATAGATATTTTCTTTAAAATCAAAAAGGAAATTAGAGAGAAAGAGGCACCTCCTGGCTGGTTTTGTGCAGACTGTGATGCCCGTTATTAAGCTGAGTGCTCCCTGGATATGACTCTCCATCCAGGGAGGGGACCTTATGACCCTGCGTGTCTTTGGCTATGGGAACTCTGAGCCTGGCTAAGGGTAGCATGACTGCCTCTGTCATAGTACTGTATCCTGGGGCCATAACGGGGCCCTAGGGTCAGGCAAACTAAAGGATGTCTGAACCAGCCCTCCTCACAGTGTCCTATTTCCAGCTATTCTACCAGAGGAGGCTTGTCTCTCACCTGTATGGGAACTCAAGGGTGGGGCTGTGGTGGGGAGGGGATTCAGGCTAGGCAGAAGCAAGCAGTGGGCCCTTTACTTACACTTTTTCCTATAATAGGTAAGTCTATGTGCCCCCCCATGTGTGTGTGTGTGTGTGTGTGTGTGCCATTGTGTAGCTCCTGGTACTCACTATGTAACTTATACAAGCATGAGACTCATCATCCTCCTGCCTCAGATTCCCCAGTGCTGGAATCACAAGCTAGGGCCACCATGCATAATTCTATTTTAAGATGTCCAGAGGGAAAAGATTTGACTTTCTTTGTGAAGGTACTTCCTGTTGGCAAAAACGCTGCTTTTTAATCACTGAGTACAACTGGCCTACCTAACAAGCAGGCCACAGAGCCAGATGCCTAAGAGGCCTTGCCAAGTGAGATGAATGAGAGGACCTCGTTATTGCTGTAAGAATTCTCCAATCTATCAGGCCAAAGGCTCCCCAAGCGCCTCAGGGGGCTGGGCACTGCCAGCAGCACATATGTGCGGCTCCTTTGGCTTCAGCAGCACAAATGAAGCCATGGTACATGCTGAGGGAAAGATGATCTAAACTGTTTCTAAGGTCGGTTTCTCTAAGAGAAACACCAGTCCAGGCCATGGTTTCTGCACCTGACTGGATACCATGAGTCAGAATTGGGAGGGGATGTACAGGCTGAGCCCACACCTCACCCAGGCCAATGAAGTCAGGGTAGGTGAAGTTCTTCAACTAATGGTGATAGACTGAAGAAGGTGAGAAACTGAGAAGACTTGAGTTTGGAGGATGGGCATCGTTCATGACACATGTCACGTCCATGCAAGTCTTTTGCAGCAGGCAGCCTGCTGAGGGTGTTCTTGAGAGGGAGAGGCTTGCTTATTTGTCAAGGAGTGGAGAAATCTGAGGTCACCCAGGTAGAAAGCACTGACCCAGACCTGTGTGACTCACATGGGCTCCAGCGTCAGCGAGCTGAAGCTGTGGGGAATGTCAGGGCCTTGGGAGGATGGGTGGAAGCCAAAGACTTGTGGCACTCAGAGTTCACCCTGTGCCTAAGCTGAGACAGAAAGAAGAGTGAAACAGACTCCAGATGCCACCCAAAGGACATCTAGCTAGTGTTTATATTTCTTATGCCTTTAATCTGTATGTTCCTCTCCAAGGCATTTTGAAGTATTTCATACTTTAAACTGGCTTTTGAAAATGTATTTATGGGAAAGGGGCATGAATGCACATGTGGATTCCTTTACACATGTAGAGGTCAGAGGACAAGATTTGGGAACTGGTTCTCCTTTCTCACCACATGAGACCTAAGGATTGAACTCGGCTTGTCACACTTGGTGGCAAACACCTTTATCCACTGAGCCATGCACGCTCCTAATGCAAGTTCATACCCAGATATTTCTAGTTATTTAACCATTATCCTAACCTATTTCCTTTCCAAAACATATTTGCCTCATCCACTTATTATTTTTAAGATCATGGTAAAGCAGCCATAACATAAACTGTGTCCCCTTAGCTGTTTCTGAGAGTATAGCATTATGAACCATGTCTGATGCTCTGTATCTGTCACCTTCACCTACCTCCATACTCTCATTTTGCAAAACCAAAGCTCTGCCCCATTCAGCACTGGCTGCCATTCCTCACCTCCCCAAGTCCCTGGTGGCTACTGCCCAACCTTCTACCTGTACAAATTTCACTCCTCTACATTATAGAAGTGGAATCCTAATATTGTTCCTTTTGTGATATAGGCTTTATTTGCTGAGTATAATAATAATGATGATGATAATAAATATTTTTATCAGACAAGGTCTTATTTAGCCCAGGCTAGACACACACATATGTAATATAGTTAAGGATGACCTTGAACTCCTGATTGTTCTTAATATCTCAAGTACTGGCACTGATTACAAGTGTACACTATCACCCCCAGTTTATGTGGTGCTGGGAATTTGTGTATGCCAGGTACCCCTGTCCCTAGCAATGGAGCCACATTTCCAGCTTTCTTATTTTTATTTAAAATTTTCTGGCTGGGATGTAACTCACAGTGCTTACCTAGCACATGCAAGGTCTTGGGTTCAATTGCCAACACTGCAATAAAAAGAAAATCTAAGCATGCTTGTCAAGAATGAGTGAGAGAGACCCAGGAGGTCTGAAGGGTAAGTTAAGTTCTTTAAGGGACTCCAGGAAGTGATGGCTGCAGCAGCTCCATGCTATGCATAATATGCATTGCCCTCCTGGAGGAGGGGAGCGATTTCCAGTCCTCAAAACTGGTCTGCTACATCTGAGCTCAAGCTGAAGCCAGTGCTGGGCTTTGCTTTCTCAGGCCTGGCTGCCAGGGTAGGGATGGCCCAAAGCTGAGTCACAGCTCTCAGAGAATCTCCACAGAGACCTGTCCTCTGCCTTAGGAATATGGACAACTTCAGAGCTAGAGCTCATGAAGGGTCCTGCTGGGATGCTGCAAAGGCGCCTTTAAGGGCTGAATTGTCAAACTGAGATTACTGTTTGGCTCCCTCGTCTTTTGCTGAATGTTTTTGGCCGGGACTGAAAAACATGTTTGATTTGAATGTAATATTTCATGACCGAGTGGAACAACAAATCTGGAAGATTAGCTGCTGAGTGGTCAGCTGAAGGGTGTGAGAACTTGAGCCTGCTGAAAGTTCAGGTTCAAAATCTGCAGCTTTCTCTTTTTGTTGACGAGGTAGGATCCTGTTATGTTGCTAGAATTCTGGGCAAAATGACACTGATGAAGATTTGTGTTGCTTGTATCATTTTTATTGTTTGTTTGTTTGTTTGTTTTTTGAGACAAGGTTTCTCTGTGTAGCCCTGGCTGTCCTGGAACTCACTTTGTAGACCAGGCTGGCCTCGAACTCAGAGATCCTGCTGCCTCTGCCTTTGGAGGAGTGCTGAGGTTAAAGGCATGTGCCACCATACCTGGCTGTTGCTTTATCTTACTTAGCTTGTACTTATAATAATACTCCAGTTTCCTTCGGGAAGACCAAAGAAGTTGTGGAGTCCCAGAAAGTGAATGCCTCGGTTGAAGGAAGCTGCTTTGGTTTATAGTTGGACCTGGGCTTGACTCAAATCCCTGTAATCCCAAGCAAACTGAACTGGTTCATGATCTTCCTTCCCATTTCCCTGTGCAATTTGAAAAAGATGTACTTTCCCTCTTGGGTTATGAACTTAAAGCTGCCATGAATATCTTTTTAATACATGGTAGCCTATGATAATGAAGCAGAAAGAAAATAGCTGTGGCAGCATTGTTGAGGACCTGTGTACAACAGTATCTGAATGCTATACTTTACTCCTTAACTTTCAAGTTCATGTGCCAATAAATACTTCCAACTCTTCATTTTTTGGGGGGAAGTGTATGTGTTAGAAGCAACTGGAAAGAAGCTTTGTGGTTCTCAGATTCCTGTGTGCCTTCCAAAGCAACTAAGTATAATGTGAGTTGTCTATAAGATAGAGAAAGATACCATGTTGTGACCTGGGCTGTAATTTGCCCAGGATGAACCAGCACTAAGGCATAAGGTTGCAGAGGTCAGAAAGGGCTCTTAGTTCCTCCTCTGGAATAGGAGTTACAGGTGGTTTTGAGTCACTACATGGATGCTGGGAACCAGACTCAGACTCAAGTCCTCTATAAGAATACTAAGTGCTCTTAATGGCTGAGCTATCTCTTCACTTCCTGACCTTTAAAATATAACTTTTAAATAAAAGCATAGCTTACATACAGAAAACTGCTCAGACCATAATGTGCAGTATGAGGTGTTTTCACAGACTGAGAATATTCATGATAACCAACCACACAAGGACACACACACCCTTATAGTACTGCAGAAATCCCTGGCACCGGTGGACACAGGGAGCCAAGCACTGAACTCTGTGAAAGCAGACAATGATGGTAACTGTTTAGCTATCTCCAGATCCTTGTCTTTTAAATGTTAGTCATTTGAATGAGTTTGCGATGATTCACGTTGCATGTGTGTTTTATAATAAAAAACATTTTATAATATGATATTACCAATACTTTATAATTAAAAAGTCTAAAACAGTGGGAAAGTTGGAAGAATTCTATGGTGCACTTACACACTCATCATCCAGACATTGCCAGGAACATTTTATTGCACCTGCTGCTAATGTGTTTTTCTTTCTGTCTTCTTCTTGAAGCTTTCAAACTTGAAACTAGCCATGCCCTTCACTTCAAACACTTTAGAACCCAGAGATTAACTGCAATGTTTATCTTACTTATTTTTTCTTGTCAGGTTCAGGGTAAGTATCTTTTGTTTGAAATGCTTAGGGCCATAAGTATTTTAGATTTCAAGTTTCTCTGGGGTTTGTAATACTTGCATCTACATAATGACATGTTATAAGGGTGGGACCCAAGACTAAGCCTACCGTCTATTTGCTTCAGATGTAGCTTGCATGCACAGCTGGCTCTGAGTAGTTTTCTACAACAGTTTTAGTAATATTCTGCATGGGAAAAAAAATTGTCATTGTGTGGAATTTTTCCATTTGTGGCATCATGTTGGTGATCAGAAGGTTTCAAAAACTGGAGCGTTCAGGGGTTTGGATTTACAGACTCAGGATGCTCACCCTGTGCTAATTATGTACCATCCAGTGCACATATTTCAAGGACCATTTCTTGTACTTTGACAAATGCATACTTCTGTGTGGGCCAAACACAGTCAGCATGAAGAGCATGACCGTTACTCCAGGAAGTCCCACAATTTCCTCCTGGGCACCCACAGCCATGCTACTACAGAGAAGCACTTGATTTTTGACTCTGGTGCCACTGGTGGTGGTGATCCTCCTCCTCCTCCTCTTCCTCCTCCTCTTCCCTTCTTCTCTTCCTTTTTCCTCCTCCTTCTCCCTTTCCACCTCCTCCCCTTTTATTCCTCCTTCTAAAATATTTAACGTGTGTGTATGTGTGTGTGTGTGTGTGTAGTTTGCACATGTGTGTTGTGACTAGAAGAGGGTGTTAGATCTCACAAAGCTGAAGTTACAGGTGTTTGTGAGACACTTGCTTTGTCCTGTGGGTGCTGGGATCCAAACTCCAATCCTCTTAACTGCTGAACCACCTCTTATTATAATTAATTCACATCTTCCTGATGACTGTTGATGCTGAGTATCTTTAAATATGCTTATTGACCACTTAGGTGTCTTTGTCAGGTCCAAGGATGGCTTTTACATTAAAAACATTTCTTTATTATTTGATCATTCATATATATACATATATATATATATATAATATACTTTAGTCATGCCTTACATTAAAAACATTTCTTTATTATTTGATCATTCATATATATATACATATATATATAATATACTTTAGTCATGTCTACACTTCCATTACCCTCTCTTCGCCGCTGACTCCCACTCTTTCTCTGTCAGTTTCTCTGTGTGTGTCACCCTCAACACACACACACACACACACACACACAAGAAGAGGGAGGAGGATGTCAACTCATTTTGTTTAATTAAGGTTGCCTGCTTGAACATGGGTGGGAGGTTATTTACAAGAGTTTGGGCAACTTGCCAGTAGCTGCACTACTGGAGGAAATGACTCTCCCATCTCCACAACAGCAGTCAATAGACCCCCAGGGAGGGAGGGGTGGAGCCTCAGGAGCCCCATCCTACTCTGTGATGGGATGTTGACAGGCCCCACTCAGCTTGGGCAGGTAATCATGGTTACTTTGAGTTCGTGAGCACAGCAGCCATGCCATGTCCAGGAGACATCTCGTAGCTCTCCTCTCCATCCTCTGCCTCTCCCATTTCCCCCTTCTCTTCTTTCACTCCATTTCCCATGGCTCTGCTGCAGGTGATGTGAAGGAATGAGGGCAGCTGACTGGCAAGTACCAATGATCTCCGCTGCCATTCTGAAGAGTCTGCCTTTAACTGAAGGGGAATTTTCCCACCTGTGAAAGTTCCCATGTTCAGGAGCAAGGAAATGCTGATTTGTTAAAAACTTAGCCGCAAATTGGAGAGCGCAGAGAACTTCGGGAAGCATTCTGCTTGAAGCCTTGTCCTCTGATCATCTCCAGTTACATAACTTTCTTCCTGATGTGTGTCAGGCACCAACGGAACACGAAGCCATTAGCAGATTTTGAAAGAGATTTGACCAGCAGCTGCCAGAGAAACATGGCTCTGAGCAGATGTGTCTTCCTATTGGAAGGTAAAGGTGCTGTGACAAAGGAGAATGTTCTCAGGGCAACTGGCAGAAATGAATACTTAAAAAAAAAAAAAGTGACATCTCCTGTCAACCTTCAGGGATGGCAGGCCTCTCATTTTGGGATTCAGGCCTGTCCCAAGCCATTTGTAGACTGAGGAGTGTGGGTCCATTGCAAATTTACAAACAGCAAACATTTCCTGCATTTTCCAGGGGCCTGTCTCATAAAGTGGCTGGGTTCAGGTGATCTGTCTGTCACCAAGATGGGCTAGGGTCAAGGTAAAAGCTTGGTCTTTTGCCTCTCCCTTTAGCTATCTGTTTCTTATCAGATGTTACAGGGGAAGAAGCTACTGACCACGCTAGAAGGAAGTGGTCAGCAAAATATCATCATGTCCTGGGTTTGTTACCAGCCTGGCAAAAAATAACACTCTAAAGATACGCTTTGTGTCTCTCAACATGACTGTCAGACTATCGGAATAATAGACTCCCAAATGAAATGGGAATTTCCTGAGAAATCTCATACTAAGAGAAAGAAACAGCACCAGGTATAGGAAAATTTGTCTCTCAGATGAGTTTTCACAGATTCTAATGGCTTGTCAGATCATCTTACAGGAGGAGACTGAAGCCCAAATGATGACATGTCAGTGGTGGACAAATCACACCTTGACCAGGATGGCTCAGGTTGTGCACATCCTTGGCTCTCTATTCAAACTTTGACTTCATTTTAGTATCCCAAAGACAAATTTATTGGATCTATGTGTCCCTTTTCTTCATGTGGCCACATTGAATACATCTATGTTGTCTGCCTACTACCTTTAGTTTGGCTTTTTAGTTGGCTGTTGAGGAAGAATGGCTAGACATGATTTGGACACAGGTTGTAACCCATAGCTTAGGTAACAGGCACGAGAGAGTTTGTTATCAGTATTGTTGTGTCTGAATACTGCTGCTGGAGCTGGATCAGCACAAGTCCATGGGAGACAACTCTGGGGAGAGGCTGTTCACACAGTTAGGGTGAGAGCAAGGATGGGGAATTCCAGAGGGGTAAGAGGAAGGTCTCTACTGGGTCAGTGAATTCCTGAAAAAGTCATGGCCACTGCCATGCAACAGTCCACAGATGTGGAGCAGGCAAGACACACCTCCGTCACCCATAGGTTGAGTTCACTGGAATAGAGGGTGAAGTCATCGTTTCATGAACTACAAGACAAGGTAACCAACCATGAACCATATCCAGATATTTCTGGATCTTTAGCTCACATTAGAACATGAACATATTGGTCTAGAGAATACATTACAAAAGTCTCTTGGTGAGTTTGGAAGCGAACTTTGACCTGGGAACCTATTGTATGAGGTAGTATAGGCTCTAGGATGCAGTGCAAAGGCATCCTTTCCCAGAATAGAAGTGAGGGGTTCTTGCAGGGTACAGCACCACCATGGGGGCTTTGGAGGAACTGGAGCATTGAAGGTAGAGAAGCCAGCACAAGCTTGGCAGGAGCAGGCACTTTGAATCTAAAGAGGTATGCTTTCTAAGGAAATGCTACTCAGGACCAAAAAGATGGAGGAGGTGAGATTGCGGTAGATTTGGTGATGGAGAGTCAGATAGGACAGGTGTCAGTCAGGTCGAAGCTGGGAAACAGTCTGGGCCGCAGCTTTCAGGCAGGGGCACAGAACAAGAAAGGAAATAGGAACAGAGCTTGGGGTGCAGCAACTCAGTGGCAGAGTGAGTCCAGATTCTGGTACACTAATGCACACCCTATCTCTCCACACACACAGGAGAGATGATGTGATTCAGTGTGCCAGGTTTGAATACTGGCTCTGTCACTAACTGTGAAACTGTGAGCAGATGATTTGGCCTCTATGTCTCAAGATTTCTCAAAATAGGACCAATGTACTGTGTGTTTCTTGAAGCTGTTTGGAGGCTCCTTTGAGTAAATATGTATGAAACTTAAAACCTGTCACTTTAGGGTTTAGCCTGTGACACCACTGCAAAGGCTGTCTCTGAAAAGACAGTGGCCCAGGTATGGGAAGTGGGCAGAAGAAAGAGAAGAGGACCAGCAGGCAAGGGAAACCTTTATCCAAATGGATTTCTACGGCAGCAAGAAATGAGCCAAGGACATTGGCTGCACTGGTTTTTAATTGAAGACTAATAATTTGTTGTCAGGGCAATTGTTTGAACCTTGCCCATCACACATTCATCTAAATAAGTATGTTAGATTCTTTGAGCTCTAAATAGGACAGAGTTGGGAAAAATTAGTAAAACATGAATTTTGGGCACATGAGGACTGGGAAAAGAAAGGTAGAGATGTGTGTATGTATGCATGTATGTATATTCATATGTGTGTGTATGTATGTGTGTGTTTGTTTCAGACAGGGGACCATGTAGCTCAGGCTGACTTCTGATCCTCCTGCCTCAGCCTCCTACATGATGACATTACAGGTGTGCACTAGTACATCTGATTTTAGGGAGTGTAGGGAATGGAACCCAGTGCTTTGTGTGTACTAGACAGGCACTTAACTGAGCTGCCGCTCCAGCCCTATTTCCACAAGTCCATTTTCTACATTTATATGTTTAAGGATCTTAGCCTTCTTGGCTGATTTAAAAGTCTTTTTTGACCTATTATTGGGAAATTCTAGGATCCTACTGTCCCTTTAAAGGGTGAGTAAATCTCCATGTGGATAGGCTCAGCAGTGGGGTCAGAACTCACTTGCCAAACTTACTGGGTGTTCTCTTTGAGTGGCTTGAGCATGTTTCACTGATGTGATGTGTGTTTACACTTCACTGTGGTGTGATTAAACTCATAGACACAGACATGCCACCCTCACCCTCAGCTAAGCCCCGCTGTGTGACGTTGCCAAGAAGTGAGACAACACTTGTCTGTTGAACACACCACACAGTGGAACTTCTGAGAATGAACTCAGTGCAGTGTTCTAAGGCTGATTACATAGGTCTGGAGAAATAGCGCATCCAGAAAGAGAAAGCAGGGTAACTAAGCATTGGACGTCTCCTGTCTTCCTCTTTGCTGTTTATAAATCTCAACTTAGTAGTTAGATCTTGGTTTGGTTGCTGGGAATTGAACTCAGGACCTCTGGAGAACAGTCAGTGCTCTTAACCTCTGAGCCATCTCTCCAGGCCAGATCTTGGTTTGGTTAGAGCACAGATTCTGTGACAGTCCTACTTGCAGGAAGTCAGTGCACTCTCAGCTCCTAGCCCTTATTGCGACTGGGTTTATTCTCTTCCTAAGGGGTCAGTTTTAAGCCACGGTCTTCTTAAGTTGAGCAAGCTCCCCTTTCCTTGAGAGAGGGACCTAACTCAGATTCCTCACTCGATAATTATCTTTTTGGTCACTGTGACATAATAACAGAATACATGACAGAAAAAGTTTAAAAGGAGGGGAAGTTATTTTGGCTCACAGTTTTGGAGAATTCAGTTCATCATGGCAATGGTGTTGTAGCAAAGTTTATGGTTGGAGTGTGTGGCTCGGATCTCTCCTGTCTTACTAGATCAGTGTATTAATCTCTAAAGGAACAGAATTGACAGCATGAACACTGATATTAAAAGGGGATTTATCAGACTGGCTCATAGGATGGGGTCTAGGTCATCCAACAATGGCTGTCTCACAACAGGAAGGCTAGCTGTCTCACAGTGCCCAATCTTGCACTGGGATCCTTACGGACTCCTAAAAACTTGTTGGTCTTCAGTCTGCCTTGAAATCCCAAAGAAGTTGTTTTCATATTAGTGAAGGAATGCCACAGCAACAAGAAAGCTAGCTGGTCTTGCCTGTGAGAGTGAGGCAAGCAGACAAAAAGAAGAAGAAGAAGAAGAAGAAGAAGAAGAAGAAGAAGAAGAAGAAGAAGAAGAAGAAGAAGAAGAAGAAGAAGAAGTGTCCCTCTTCTGTGCCCTTTTCTGTGGGATACTACCAGAAAGTGTGGCCTAGATTTAGGGTGAGTCTTCCTGCTTCAAATAATTTGATTAAAACCTCCCTCAAAAGATGACCTAGAAAGTTGGGTATTAGTTGATTCCAGATGTAGTCAGGTTAACAATCAAGAATAACCTTCACAATCAAGAAGCAGAGTGCTTGAGCTAGAAGGGGCTGACTCTAATCTCAATGCTATCTCCTGTCCCATGCCTCACCCAGTGACCCACTTCCTCCAGCTACCTTCCTCAAGACTACCCAGACTTGCCCAGACAGGGCCATCAAGTAAGAATCAATTGATAAAAGAGAGGAGATTGGTAGCACTTTACTTTCAGATAGTAACGTTTCAGCTCCAGCCTCACATGCTATAATGCAAAATGCATTCAACCCAACTTCCAAAGTCTTGACAGTCCAAAGTCTCTTCTGAGACTCACAGCTCTTAACTGTGAGCTCCTCTACAGTCAGACAAGTTATTGTATATGCTTGCAATATCCAGAGGTATACAGTAAACACTGCTGTTCTTAAGGAATGGTAGCATTGCAAAGAAAGGCCCAACCCAAGCAAGACCAAAACTGCCAGAGGCAACTTTAAGCCCTGATGCCTGGCATCTGTCCCTCTTGGCAGCCCCAGCAGTCTCAAAATAAGTACATTTCCAGTTTCCCCAGTAATAAGTACATTTCCAGTTTCCCCAGTACAACGCGCTAGGTCTCTTTTTCGCGATTCCAGTTTCTTTAGCAATTAGAGCCCCATTGTGTAGCTTGTCTGCACCTTGTCCACAGCTTTAAAACTTCGACATAGTCCTTTCCTCATTAAACCACACACTCTCTACATCTTTCTGTTCCACCTCTTACTGAGATTCCTCACTGTAAACTTGACTAACCACAGTGAACCATAACTATGCCATGGTCCCAATGCTAAGCCACCTTGAAATTTCCTCTGCCAAACATATTTATTAGTCCATTGGCTTAGGCTTCAGCCTCACTCAGATTTTTAGGACATAGGTGGAACATCTGGATTGTATGCCAGAATGCAGCCCAAGGAGCCTCTAGCTGAATTCCCCACAGATCCCCCATTTCCTTGTGAAACCTCATGAATTCAGTCTTTACTGTGCTCTAGCACACTATGGTGTTTCCAGGATGGCATTAAACTCTGTCTGCAGCTCATCAAGGCTTCTCTAATAGACAGCTCCAAAGGCTTCTGTGTTCTTCGGTTCTAAAGTCCTGTGAATCTGATGATCATATTTACTGCAGTGGTGAGTCCACTCTTGGCTTCGTTTCTTTCCTCTTCACCTTGACAGGATATAGAACATTTGGCTGGTGGTTTACGGGAGACCAGTCCATAATGGTAGGGAAGGCATTGTAGAGTTCATGACCACAGGAGCCCAAAGCTGGAACTCCTTATCCTTTAGTCAATGAGGAAGCAGGGAGCTATAATCCTCAGTGCCTGTACCCCAGCGACCTACTTCTACAGCTAGGCTCTACCACCTAAAGGTTCCACAGCTTCTGAAAACAGAACCACCAACTTTGGACTACGTCTTTAAAAACATGCTCCTGTGGAAAGATGTTTTGTATTTAAGTCAGAACACTCACAGAATTTTGGATTTCGTGAGTCTGAAACGGGGCCTGAGATGTTGTGTTTCTGATGAGCTCCTAGGTAATGCTGGTCTGTGTTTCATATTTTGAACAGCAAGTTGTGAGGGGATTCACACCTTGTCTCTCCAAAGGAATTTGCCTCATCAATAAAGATGTGGCCAGCACTTGCTCCCTGGGGATCTTTTTGTGACCTCTTTAAGAGTTGCTTTTGGAAGTGGATTCAAAGGATGAAATGGACACACAGAACTATAAAGAGTAAACACATGGATTTCTCTCCTCTCTCCTCCTGTTCCCTCTCCCTTCCTCTCCTCTCTCTTAATTTCCTCTATTTCTTTTCTGTGCTAGGGATCAAACCCAAGACCTTGCTCATGCTAAGCAAGCATTCTACCATTGAGTTATATTCTCAACCCTGCTCCCTCACTCTGCTTCTCTCTCTCTCTCTCTCTCTCTCTCTCTCTCTCTCTCTGTGTGTGTGTGTGTGTGTGTGTGTGTGTGTGTGTGTGTTGTTGTTGTTTTTGTGGATTTGTCATTATGGTTACCATTCTTCTGCAGTTCATCAGCATAGGAACTATTCTGTGACAGAATCTTCTGGTTCCCATTCTGGTCCTTACCCTTGGCTCTGAACCATCAGGGTCAAATTATCTTTGCTGAGGTGTTTCTTGATCTCATGGAAACAAAAAGGTGGGCCTTTCCATTTTACTGAGTCCCCTTTTGGAAGGATGAGCAGTATCCCTCATTTTGAGGGTGGATTGTCTTCAAATTCACTATTCTTCCTATTTCCCAACCCCTGAGAATATTATTTTTCTTCATAACCTGCCCAAAGCTGCAAAGCCCACTATGATCCAGCAGTAGGTTGGTGGTGTCCCTGGCAGGAGCAGAGAGCCTGCTGATGTGTCCTGTCTTTCTGCCAGGATCAGCAGTAGTAGGGCTGCTATGCCAGAAGGGTCTTGGGTCTTGGTCCAGGGATCTGGAGTACTGTTCATCCTCAGTACTGTGTACAACAAGAACCTGAGCTGGACTTTGGCAAGCTTGTTAGCCCTTCTGATTTTCAGCTGCCTGGGCTTTCCTAGTAACCTTTTTATTCAAACCTGGAGTGGTATGGTCCAGAGGAGCCTGGAGCTCTGTTCTTTCATGTACCTTTCCAACTGTGTCTTTGATATCCAGGGATGGTTTGTTTTCTTTCCTTTTGATGTGCATTTGAGCATTTGCCGCCATGTCCCTAGGGCTCTGCTCTTCACCAGTGTTCTCCTTGGTCTGGCAGTTAGCCCCAGACACCAGGGCATTTGCAGGTCCAATCTGAGGCAGGCTGCCTGCCAGTGAAGGACCATAGGCCTTCCAGATGGTTTCTACTCTTCTGCCCAGGGCCAATAGACTTCTTTGTACTGTCTTCATGGCATGGCCCTGCTAAGAAAAGCATTCGCTTTTGAGAACTAGTCGTGTATCTCTGGAGAACACCCCTGGCTGGCTGGGGATGGGAACAGGTCTCCTTGAGCCTTCTCACTGTCAGATACATTCTCAGTCCATATGATATGATAAGTAGCTGGGCACTAACTGTGGTAACACTTTCCTTGCCTGTGTGGCCCAGCTGAAATGCTCTATAACTTTGTATTGAAAGGTGCAAAGAAGAGAAGAATTTTACCCCTCAAGTTCTAAAGACCAGAATATGATTGCAAACTGTCAGCAGGGTTGGTCTGTTTATTATTTCTTTGTTTGTTTGTTTTACCATAAAGGTCTTGCTATGTAATATAGTCCAGTCTTGAACTTGAGAACCTTCCAAATGCTGAAGTGACAGATTTATATCATACCTGGCCTCTGTGAGTCTCTTCCCTATTGAAACCTTAGCTGTAGGTTTCTGTTCCATTCTGATCACTAATTCATACATTTATAAGTATGCTCTGGGCTCGTTTCTTTAAAAGTCACTTGTCTTAACATGGTCTTCCCTTTGTGCCTGTTTCCCAGTCTCTCTTGTGAGTTTCTCATGAGTGTGTATGCATGTGTGTTTGCATGCATGCCCAGGTGCATGTATGTGCATGGGCATATGTGCTCATACTGATGCATGCAGGCAGAGGTCTACGTAATATATCTTTTTCAGTTGCTCTCCCCATCATTAAAGTATGAGATTCCTACCTGTATGTACTGTTGTGGGAAGCACTGGAATGCCATGGATTCGTGTGAAAAGGAAAGGACAACTTGTGGAAGCTGCTTTTCTCCTCCTCCATTTGGGTCCTAGGGATTGAACGCAGATCACTGGCTTGGCAGCATGCACCTTACAGCTGAGCCTTCTTGCAGCCCCTCCACTTCACTTACTTATTTTGTAGTGCTGGAATTGAACCCTTCGCGCATGCGCATTCGAGGTAAGTGTTCTACCATTAACTCTACCAGTACTAGTCACCTTAGTTTTTGAGACAAGGCTTCTTAATGAACCTGGAGCTCACCTATTAGGTTGGGCTGACTGGCCAGCAAGCACCAGAGACCCTTCCTAATGCTGGGGTTACTAATATGCTCCCACATTTGGTATTCTAAATTGGTGTTGTGGACTCAGGTTTCTCCTGTTAGCATGGCAAATAGTTGGTAAATCTAATCTCCCCACCCCCACTGCCATCTGCACCTCCTATGGCAATTGAACCTAGCACCTCATGCATGCTGAACAAGTTACTGAACTACATCTCCAAGTAATCAATCTTTCTCAAGGACACTCGTCATATTGGATTAGGGCCTAACCTCTTCACTTTATTTTTGCTCAATTAATTTATCTTTGTGAAGATCCTATCTCCAGACACAATCATGGTAGATTGGGAGATGGCTCAATCAATAAGTGCCTCTTTTGCAAGCTTGAGAACCTGGCTTACATGTCTAGTACCTATGTAAAAGCTCAATATGGAGGCCCGAGTCTGCAACCCCAGCACTGTGGGGTTAGACAGGAGAATACCTGAAGCTCATTTGTCAGCGAGGCTAGTCAAATCAATGGTCTCCAGGTTCATTGAGGGGGGGTCTGTCCCCCAAAAGAAACTAAAGAGCAATTGAGGGAAAAACAGGTCTTCTCCTCTGGCTTCCACACATGCATACACACATTTGTGAGTGTGCATACACCTGAGTGTGCACATACGGACGGACACACACACACACACACAAACACACACACAAATATACAAAACAGATTTAAAGACCAAACAAAACTACAGCCATACCCTGAGGTACTGTGCATGGCTGGGTGGGATAGAGAGAAGGCACACAGACACAGAGCGTGACACTCACTCTGCTATTTATATCCAACGCTTCCTGCATTTCACGCAAACCTCCATATAAATCTACACAGCTAATGAGCAACACATAAAATTGAAAAAAATTATATAGGCTTGACATGTACTAAGGACATTGAGAATCTTTTCCCTAAAAGTTATGGTTGGTTTTAGTGTTCTCATTTTATGTTATGTCTCCTGTGTTTTAAGCCTTAAAATATGCTGCTTACTTTACTGTTTCCTTGACTGTATTTTGTTTGTGTCTTTGGGTGATTGGAAAGGTTTATAATCTGATTTTAGTTTTAGTCATTATCTTTGTAATGACCATATAATCTTATATTATCACCTGTCCTGATTTCTTAGAGTCTGCTGTATCACTGCTAATGAGTAGTGATACAGTTATTCTGAAAGACTGTCAATTTTTTAAAAGAAGTATTACATTTATTTGTGTGTATGTATGTGTTTATGTGTGTATGTGTGTGTAGCTGTGTGTATGTGCATATGTGTGTGTATGTGTGTGTATATGTATGTGTATGTGTGTGTATGTTTGTGTGCATGTGTGTGTATGTGTGTGTATATGTGTGTGTATGTATGTATATGTGTGTATGTGTGTGTATATGTGTGTGCGTATATGTGTGTTTGTGTGCATGTGTGTGTATGTATGTGTATATGTGTGTGTATGTGTGTGTATATGTGTGTATGTTTGTGTGCATGTGTGTATATGTGTGTGTATGTGTGTATATATATGTGTATGTGTGTATGTCTGTGTGTGTGTGCGCGCGCGCGCGCATGCTCGAGCCTTGGCACATATCTAGCAGCCAGAGGACAAGTTGAAGAAGTTTCTTCTTCCTTCTGTCATCTGAGTCCCAAGGATGCACCATGGGGGTTGTCAGACTTGGTGGAAAGTCCCTTCCCTACTGAACCATTTTGCTGCCAAATGGTGTTAATCTTAACAACATTTGTCATATTTTATTCTGACCCTCTTCACAGTTGTATACTGGAAGGTATCTGTTATGCATAGTTTAAAGATGAGAAATTGAAGTCCCTGAGAGAAACAGGAATTTGCCCAAGGCCTTTTGGGTTGGCATCTAAGGAAACTGGAATTCAGCCTGGAAATTGTTTAGCCTGGAGGTTATGTGTACAGAGACTCCAGGTCTTCATTTGAATCAGTAACTTGGGTAACTAGTATCACCACCTTGTGCTTCATTTTTACATCAATGTAGGTAAGGAGTTTTTACATTTTTATGCCAGGAGTAATTTGGAGCTATAGGTGACAGAACACAGACTTGCTCTTGTGTGATGAGGGGTCCCTGGACACTCATTCACACATTGGCTCTAACTTCCCCCATCTATACCCTGTGTGGCAGGGAATTCCAGCGGAGAGTGAGCCAGGACTCTGAGCCTCCTTGAACCTCCAGAAGTAGCACTTAATGGTTTTAGAGGGTAACAGATGAATACAGGCCCAATGAGGTCACCTAGTACCCAGTGGTGCTGACAGACCCCTCCAGGTCTGTGCACCTCTCCCTTAGGAGCTGTAAAGGCATGATGAGATGTTGACCACTGTTCACCCTTTGTTTTTAGCACTGTGTCTACAGAGCTATGCGGGACGCATAGGGACAGAGTGGCATAGTGCACAAATTCTATTCAGTAAATAATAAAAACCTGGAGCCTGATATTGGGGAAAAGCTGAAATATCAGAGAGACAGGGAACAAACCACAACCACTTTAACTTACCCAGCAACCTCCTCAGGCTGAATAGGTTAAGTCCTGTCTTCACGGCTTCACAGACTAACTGGGCGCTCAGACATAATACTGAACTTCTGCCTTTTCCTGCCTTATATTTCTTACCCTGCCCAGCTATTTTACTTCCTGGTTCAACTCTCCTAGAACTAAGATTTAACATACGTACTACCACTGCCTGGCTGGTAGGCCTTGAACTCATAGAGACCCAGGTGGATCTCTGTCTCCTTGAGTGCTGATGTTAAAGGCTGGGTCATCACTCCCTGACCTTCATGGCTTGGCTGTGGGTGATTCTGTTTTCTGATATTCCAGACTATTTTATTAAATATATATCACCACAGTGGTCAACTGAAGTCACTGCTGCTTTTCTCCTTGATGACTTTCAGTGTTCCACCCTCAGCATCTCTTGTGATACCCTCATTCTATGGACACCTGTCCTCTGGGCCACCTCTTAAAGAACATCTTAGTACCTATGTGAGGCAGTGAACCAAAGCAAGTGGGAGGAACCTGTAGATCCAGATTTTGACAGACATCATCAAAGTATACATACATACATACATACATACATACATACATACATCTCTAAGCATATGAACCCATACACACTAGACATAGACACACACATATACACTCTCACACTTTTAAAGGGAATCTTTATAGGAACTGGTTTTATGCTACATGAACAAGCTGTCAGGCTCCATGTCTAATGACCAACTCTGAAGTTATAAAACAAGCTGCTTCCTTTTGTTTCTTCCAAGCCCCTTCCAGTGATCTGCCTACCCAGGACAGACAGGTAAGGAATCAGGAACTTTGAATGGACACTGTTAGGACATGGGGTGAGTCAGTGGAATGGCAGTCAGTTAGAGGGTCAAAACCATCAAACCCTTAACCCCAGCTGCCTTGCCCTCTGGCTTTCAGTTAAGTTATCCAGTCTATGCCTCTCCCATTAACAGGTATAGCTACTATAGTGCCCTCTTTATAGAGACTTACTACTTAGGAGATGAAATGAAGACCACCAACTGCCTTGCTTTGCCTCTGGACCTGGGGGAGAAAATCTTTGACCTCTTATAGATCTTGATGCTAAAAAAGAACCTTATGTCTCAGTATAACTAGCTTTGCCTCTGTCCCCAGACAAATGCTTTCTTCTCAAAGAGCTGGAACATTCCTTGAGTTAGGCTTATATCCAGCATGATGCTATTTTTTTTTTATTATTGAGAGTGAAATTTAATTAAGTTTCCAGTAGGTTATTGGTGATATGTGGTTCCAGAAGGATGCTTGTAAAAAGCCCTCCTCCCATCTTCAGTAGGAATTCCTCTGGAATTTTCTTGGTTGTTGGTTTTAGATTAGCATTCATATTTCCCAGTTAGCATTTTAATATCTATTATATTCCTGTTTTTCAGTGTCTTCATGGAGAGTCTGAGATCAGCCTAGGCTTAGTACCATGAGGAGGTGTTTTTAAAACCTTGAACAGATGTGGAATATCAGCAGAGAAGGCCTGACAGCCTTTTACAATACTTTTTGTTTCATTTTTAGATATTAATAGGATTAACATACATAATAGATTTTTTCTAGCAAGATAGAATGATGATGCCAGGGGCACCTCAGTGGAAAGAGTAAAGGGTAGAATGTCTGGGAACTTGGGGTTTTGGTCTGGTTTGGTTCTTATTTACAAATTTGACCTTGGACATCCCAGTGGCCTTCATTATCTTGCTGAATAGATGTTACCTGTACAAGTGGGATGGCCATGGTTGCCTCACTTTCTTCCTAGTGTGTTACAAGGACAAAGATGAGTCAATCAATAGTGCTGCCTTTTGCATTTAATAAAATGATTTCCAAGCTGTAAAGGAGCCATTTAAAATCGGTATGCAACCTTTATTATTGTATATAGTCAACCAAGAACTCTTTCATTTATTTATCCACCTATCTAAGAAGTACCTGCATTAGACCAATAATGTTTTAGAAACTGCTCTGGACTTTGAGATAATAGAACTTACTAGGTAGACCAGTTCTCCACATAGTATAGCCTACAGTTCAGTAAGCAAAGACTTCATGCGTGTGAGCTAAGTGAGAAGTAGACAAAGGGAATGGAGTGGAGATTGAGACACATTGTACTGACTTTAAATGGCATAATCAGAGAACTTAATGACAAAGGTCGATGAGCTTTATGGAAATCTGAGGTAATAGGGCCTGAGGCAGCAATGCTTATAGAGCATGGTCAAGCAGGTAGAAGAGGCGAGAGTTGAGGTGTGGGAGTCCCAGGGTCTGGGCTACTGCAGAATGCTATAACTCATCCTGGGGACTCTGCTTTTTTCTAAGTATTAAGGAAATCACTGGAAGGCTATGAGCGGTGGATAGTCCAGCCAGTTCCCTGTCTTAAAGGATCAGCTGAATGGAGATTTATTGGTACTGGTTTTGAGTGGAGATAGGCAGGTAAAGGTATGATGGCGTAATCTGGGACGATATACAGGGAAGCTGTGAGGGTAGATTTGGGGAAAACTTTATACGCAGGGTTTCCTGACAAAGTGGAGATGGCTGTTTGACTTTTCCTGTGAGATCAAAACATGTCCTCTGCCTTGCTGTTCACTCTGGGAACCTGCCTGCATTTCCCACAGCACTGCCTTGCTGAGTCAGGGAAACTCCACCACCACCCCTTCCCCCAACAACTTCCCAATGTTCTGGACTGAGGAATGAGAAAAGCCCAGGAAATCCGGAGACTCAGACACTCTCAGTGTGATCCCTGAATTGTGGACCAGTCAGATGTGAGGGATGACAGAGTTAGCTGCCACTGTCACAGTTGGTGTCATAGGAAACTCGCCATGGGCGGCACTGTGATTAGTTAATAAAAGGCAGATGCAACATTGGACCCCTTCCCTTGTGTTTCTAGGTCTCCTCAGACAGCACTTTGTGGTACTGGCTTGATCCCCTCTCAGCCCTGGCAGCCAGTTTACTAATTTGTGCCTAACTCTTTAAAGCTTGCCCCTCCCCCAACTCTGAACTGAAGCAGCATCTCATCACTTCTCAATAGTACAAACTTCGTGGTCCCTCACTGTTTTCAGATAGCCTAATTCTTGGATCATCTGGAGATTTTCTCCCCCCTTTCCTTGTTCTTATTCTTATTATCTCTTCCTCATCTTCTTCCTCTTCTGTTTTGTTTTCTAAGAAAGAGTCTCAGGATTGAATTCTCCTTGGTCTAGAATACTCTATCTAGCCCAGGGTATTTGGTCCTCTGCATCAGTCCAAAGCATTCTGGGCTCACAGGTGTGAACCTGCACACTTGGCACTTCAGCTGGAAAAACTTTTCTGAGTGTTTAGGGATCCAGGCTGTGGGCTGGGGACACCATTCAATTCCTCATTTCTGAGACTGGGGTGTCAACACATAGCTCAGATGAGATACCCAAATGCTGGGTGTTTAGGAAGGAAGAAGGTTGGAGTCGGCTTGCCCAGAGATTCCCACTATAAGTAGAGGGTAAAACCACAGTAAAACCAATGTTAAAGAGATAAGATGATTAAAGAAGTGTAGACCAGCAGAGTGCCAGGGCAGGCATAGCTTAGCACCCAGTTACTAGGAGAAAGCTCTCCAGCTAGCCCAGCCCCTGGTTTTGGTAGTGGAGAGTTCAGTGGGGACTGGACAGAGTGACAGCATTGATGAAACCTGAAAGGATAGACTTGGGAAGAAAAAAGGGATGAATCATCATATTGGAGAAGAGGAAGCCTAGCACACTGTGGCTAGGGTGTAAAGTGGCATAGCCTTATAGCATTCACTACTGGATATGTATCCAAAGGAAAGGGAATCTGTGTTGAAGAGATACACCTGCACTCCTGTGTTCATCAAATAGCCAATGAGTGGAATCAACTTTGGTACCTGCTAATGGATGACTAGAGAAAGAAAATATGCTACATGTATAGGCTGGAATAGTATTTAACCTTAAAAAAGAAGGAAGGAAGTCCTGTTGTTTGCAGTTACCTGATGCCCAGTGACATAAGTCAGGCACAGGAAGATGTAGCCAACACGATCTCAGCCACATGTGGAATCTAAAGAACTTGAATAAAGCACAGAGCAGAATAATGAGTACTGAGGACCAAGATGGCTGGAGTAGGGAGTTGAGCAGATAGTGATCCAAGCACATAAAACTTAAGCTAACAGAAGGAGTCACTGAGTGACATGCTATCTACAGGTGACAAGAATATATGATATTTTGAAAAATTGCTGAGAGTACATTTTGTGTTCTTCCCACAAGTTATAAACATCTGAGGCCATGCATGTTTACTCCATGGAGCGATTCCCCAATATACACAAAATTCAGAGCACTACACTACGTGACAGTGTGTACAACTTTAACTTTTAAAGAAAAATGTAAAGTTGTGGAGAGTAGATGTCAGGAAGTACTTCTCTATAGGGAAACTGTGTAGATGAGAGTTAGGCTATTGGACCCTAGTCACAGGGGTCTGGGGGACACTTGGAGTCTTCTGGAAAAGGATCAAAAGTTTTGAAGGATGGCTGCTGTTTAAACTGTGAATCAGGATAGAAGAAAGGGATCAGAGTTTGGATAAACATCAAGAATGAAGGCTCTACTCATTTTAAAGAAACTTCATTAAAGATTATTAGTATTATTTTATTTATTTAATCTATTTTATTTATTTATCTTAAATCAGATCTGAGTATGGTGGTAAACACCCATGATCTCAGCTCTGAGGAGGCTGAGGCAGAGACTTCCAGCCCAGACTTGGGCTACCTAGCAAGAAACCCAAACTAGAAGTCTACTAAACAAAAACAAATCTGGATGCCTAAGTGTGACCTTCTCATATTGTGACACTATACAGAGGTAGAGCTATGGCAGCCCGTGTCTTGAGCACGAGGGTGGGTAGGGTCAAAGGCCAGGAGTTCCGAAACAGGTGTGAAAGCATGTGGTTTTCTACAGAAGGAGGGAAGAAGTCAGGGGCTATGGCGCCTGAGCCAAGACTCAGGGAAGTCTGACTGGAAGCTGGTAGTTCGCTGCACTGACTCTCTGTGGGAATGTGAGGAACCAGAAAACAAGATGTATGAGTGACGAAGGTGCATTCAGACACTGAAGTACCAGGGACTCTCCTGCTCTCCTGGTCGTCATTCCCAGACTCTCCTCAGTTCAGAAGCTTAGAATCCAGGTGAGGAAGTAATCATGGGCAGGCTGAAAACAACCAAGCACACCCTTAATAGTTAGGGAGGAAGTGGAGGCAAGAGGCTGAGAAAGAGACAAAGTGCGAGCAATTTAGAGGGGCCACAAGTAGTGTGTCCAGTTCAGTCCTGGCCCTGTTTGGGGACAGAAATCACAACAAAGTACAAGATATCATGGTAGCCAATCAATTGTTTGTTTTTGACACAGTGTCCCTATGTAACTCTGGTTGGCCTGGAACTCACTATGTAAACCAGGCTGGCCCCTACCTCCCCAGCTCTAGGATTAAAGACATGCCTGGCCCTACACAGTTTTTTTTTTTTTTTTTGTTACTATGACCACATGCTTGTCTTTAATTCCAGCAGTTAGGCAGAGAAGCAAGAGCATCATGGAGTTGAAACCAAAATGGGTTAGCCTGGGCTATGAAGTGAGAACCTACCTGCAAAACAAAACTAAACCAACAAACAAAAGTACCTAGGAGAAATATCTTAAGGGAAGACGTGTTTCTTGTAGCTTTCAGTCTCAGGGTGAAACTACTTCGTTTGGGCTCATTGCTCCCAGGCTGGTGGTGAGGCAGAACACCATGGTGGTGAGAACGTGGCAGAGCATAGGTGCTCATCTCAGGGTGGCCAAACAGGGGCAGGGGTCAGGGTCAAGGCACACTTTCCAAGGGCACCCCTGTCTTCTTTCCACTAATGCTGTTAAACTATGAGTCTGTCAGTCAATAGATTTTTCCATTGATTAGGTCAGGGCCCTCGTGATTCCAAGTGCTCTGCTCTGAACTTCAAGGACCAAACTAATTTAACACAAGTTTGGGGAAGATGTTTCATATTCAAACCATGACTAATGACTTTTGTTTTTGATAACAACTTTATTGAGATCTAATCCATAGACGGTCCATTTCTTTATTGTGTGATTCAGTGGGTTTCAGTACCCACACACAGTTGTGCAACTACCACCAGAATCAATTTTTGAAATGTTTATCTTTTCTAGAAGAAACCACAAGAAGCTGGAGAGATGGCTCAGAGGTTTAGAGTGCTTGCTGCTCTTTCAGAGAACCTGGGTTTGGTTCCATCAGCTCACAATAGCCTGTGACTCTAGCTTCAGGGGAATCTGATGTCTGGCCTCTGTGGGTACCTGCATCTGTACACACACACACACACACACACACACACACACACACACATACACATAATTAATTATAAGAAATAAAAAGAAAACTGTGCTTAGCAATTTCACCTTTAGTATTTCCCTTATCACCCAAGACCTCCACAATCAGTTCTCTCTCTCTCTCTCTCTCTCTCTCTCTCTCTCCTGAGCATCACCTGTGAGTGGGATGATGTGTAGCTTTTGAGTTTTTGCTTCTTTCACTTAGGGCACACTTGCAGTCTGTCTGTGTCAGGACTTCATTCACTTTACTTTTGAATGATGCTCCAGGGGAACGTCTAGGCTGCATTTTGTTTAATCAGTCATCGATTAATTAGTGTTCAGGTCATTTCTACCTTCTGGCCTTTATGAAGGACATAGCTATGGACATATGCTTTCAATTCTCTTAGATGAATACCTGGAGTGGGACTTCGGGCTCATATGGTAATGATGCTTAACCTTTGAGGACCTGCCAAGCTGTTTCCAACACTGCTGTATCATTTTATTGTCTCAGCAGGAGTCTAGGATGCCTCCAACTCCTCCACATTCTTGCCAATATTTGTTATTATCTGTTTCTTTACTATTGCCATCGCTGGTAGGTGTGGTATGCTATCCGCTGTGGTTTTACATTCCCCTAAAGATTAATTGTGATGGACATCTTTTTGTGGGCTTGTTGGTCATTTATATTTCCTTGGAGAAAGGTCTATTTAGAGCCTTTGACAATTAAAATATTTATTTTGTGTGTGTGTGTGTGTGTGTGTGTGTGTGTGTGTGTGTGTGTGTTTGCTGTGATGAGGGGGTGGGTAGGAAGGGCAAGAGGGCCAGAAGAGAACATAAGATCTTCTAGAGCTAGAGTTATAAGTAGTTTGAGCAACTGAACTGGGTTCTGGGAATCAAACCCAGGTCCTCTGGAGAAGCAATCACTGTGGATCCCCCTCTCCAACCCCCAAATAAGTTCTACATCAATAGTCTGTCTTCCCTTCCCCTTTTTTGAGACAGAGTCACTATGTAGCCCTCACCTGAAACTTATTATGTTGACCAAGTTGGTCTTGGACCCACAGAGAACTTGTATGCTACAGTTCCAGATACTTCCACGACTGGCATGCTTTGGTCAATTTTTAAAATTTGGGTTAAATAACAAATATCTTCAGAATTGAGTTGTAATGAAGATAGAAGTGATGGGTGGGGGTGGAAAGAGATGGTTCAACAGTGAAAAACACTTTCTATTCTTGCAGAGGTCATAATCTTGTTTCCCAGCACCCACACAGTGGTTCACAACTATCTGTTAAATCATTTCTAGAGGATCTGACACTCTTCTGGCTTCCATAGGCACTAGCATAGTGCATAGACATATGTGATAGAAAAACACCCATATATATGAAAGTAAAATAAATATTTTTAAAAGAGATTTTTGTCAGTTACATGATTTATAAAAATTTTTCTTCCTCCTTTGTCCTTTAGAGAATAAAAGCTATTGATTTTGGTAAAAATCAATTCACTTTTTTCTGTTTTTGTTGTCCTAAATTGTTTGATCTTGGCCATGAAGAATTACACTTGTGTTTTCTTCTAAGACTTTTAAAAATGTATGTATGTGTGTGTGTATGTGTGTGTGTGTGTGTGTGTGTGTGTGTGTGTATGCACCCCTGTGTCTGTACATGCGAATGCAGTTGCCTACAGAGACCAGAAGAGGGCATTAGATCCTCTGGGGCTAGAGTTACAGAATAACAAGTGCTATTAACAGCTGAGCCTTAAAGAATTTTGCAGTTTTAGCTCTGCCACTTAGAATTTTGAACCTAATGATGGTGTGAAGGATGAGTCCAGCTCTATTATTTTGCATGTATATACCTATTGTTCCAACATCCTTTGCTGTGAGGTTGTCCTTTCCCTTTTGAATGGCCTCTGCATTTTGGTTAACACTTCTGTGCATGTATCATTTAAATCAAAGGATGCAGATCAAGCTGCCAACCCACAGGGAGGAACCAATCAAGCATCATTTGCATTTATAATATTATTCTGCTTGGAATTAAAAAAAAAAAACAACTTTCACATTTTTTTATTACCATGCAAGCAGGCAAAGAACAAGTGTTATAAATTAAATACAAGCAGGAAGACACCATGTTTTGTTTTCTGGCTCAGTGAAGGGGAAGGGGGAGCCTTGGCTTCAGCTGGCTCTGGAATTCCATGGGCTGTGGGCTGAAAATCAAAGCTGAGATTATCAAGTGTGTGCTCATTCCCTGAACCTGTGCGTATAAGAAGTTGTGTGTCCCTTGCCACCTCTCCCCTGTACCCTGTCTCCCCTAACTTCTTAGAACTTCCCACAGCAGGAGGCCAGCACAGGAACAGACCATCAGAGCCAGCAGTAGCCTCTGGACTCTGGGCAAGGATGTGATTTAGGAAGGGATTAGAGAACTGTTTCCTCCAGCACAGAATGGAATCCTGGAGCATCTTGGCCTGCACCTCCCACGTGTAGGCTGGGTGTGGAGCTGCCCTGGAACTGTTGGTGTGGGCTGTGAGGCTGCATGGGCTGCCTTAGCCTCTTGTATGACTCAGCCTAGTCTGAAACAGGGTCAAGGACCTGGCTCCCAGACCTGGCCAGCTTCCCTGGAAACTGGATCAGAATCTCCCACTGGTCTCCTCTCAGAGTCCACCCAACTGACCCAGAGAACAGAGGATTTACTTAAGCCCCAGATGTTTATATGTGAGTCAGTGTTTGCCTGTGCTCTGCAGAAAACTTATGTGGCCCATGAGGTGGTCATGGAATTTGCTCAGATCTCTGTGAGGGTTCTAGTGTTGAATCAGCATCTGCAGGGAAGGGCTGAGGGGGTGGAGTTAGGGGTTAAGAGGGTGATGGCATGTCACACACAGCCTGCTTGGAACTGGCACAGGCTAGACTGGGTTAGTCTGCTTCTTGGAGGGGACCTAGTGTTTCTGCTTTCTCATCACCACCCTGAAATCAGGAGAAAACCCCACATCTAGAATTAATTTCCCTGGTCCAAGTTCATGTTTGCAAGATCAAAGTTCTCAAAGTGTATTTGTGCCTTTCCACCCTGGATTGTAGCTAGAGTGTGTATCTAAGGGAGAGCACAGCTGGGGTTGCTTGGTAGGATATGGATGCTGACATCTGGGGCAGAGAAAAACCAAGCTTTTAATGACATCTTAGCCTATGGGACCAGGTCGAAAAGCCCCTTTTCCCAACTCTGGCTAAGCCCAGCTGCAGACATGCCTTCTTGTCGATGTTCAGCTTAGGTTCATGCTGAAGGCGGTGCAGAAGTGAGAGGCACAGTACCTGAAAACCAAGGGACTCCAAGACAAGCTAGGGGGCATTTGAGGAGGGACTGGTGGGGTTACTGATGAGTCTTCCTCGTAGAGCTCCCCAAATCTTCTCATTATCTTTATTGTTCAGAGCGAAGCTGCTGCCTACCATCATGGAAGGTTGAATCGTCTTGAGTGGGGCTTACAGGTGCAAGTGCCAGGGCCCAGCAGGTACTTGGTCTCCCAAACAGCACCATAGCACCAGCCACTTGTCAGAAACATGTGCCAGGCTGGAAGCTTGAAATTTCCTAGTCTTGAAAGATAGCCAGTTGACTCAAATGGAAACCAGCACAAATACTCCAGTGGGCTGGATCTGCCCAGTCTTTGGGTTTTAGTGTTCTTATTAGATTAGACATTAAATCCTAAACACATAAAAAATTGGTGGAAAATCTAGTACATGATTTGCTCTCACACCTGGGATTTTAGGTTTCAATTTTCCAGTGCTGTCTCCTTGCAAAGATAATGGATTTCCAGGAGAAGAAACTGATTATGGAAGGTCATACAGCTCAAGTGGTAGAGCTGGCATTTGAACCTAAAATCTGCTGTCTGGTTGTCCTATTTTTGGAAACTAGAATCAGAGTCTGTTATCCCTAAAGTGTATTACCTTCTTGACACCCCACATTGGAATTGATTTTCGACTCCTAAAGGAGGGCAATCACTTCCCTGAATTTTAGATATTTCCCAGTGACAAGAAGAGATTCTGTATGTGTGTGTGTGTGGGGGGGGGGTGTATGTGTGTATGTGAACATGTACACCAAACTCTTGTGTACATGTGAATTCTTTCCCTCATTTCTATTCATTCATTATTCAAGTGTATCTACACTGAGAACTCCAAGGGGTTCAGAGGAAAGGAGCCAGTCGGAACAAAGACTTCTCCATCTGAGACACACCTCCTCTTTCCAAAAAGGGGCCCTTTAACCTTTGCTTTTCCTTGAACTCCTGGCCACTCCCTGGTGGCTATGAGAAGGCTATGCAATTGGAGCAGTGTTGCCATCCAGCCCCTGCATATCTAGAGGCTGCTCTGAAACTCGGAGGGTGGGCAGCATTGATGGACAGCACCCACTATGGGCAGATCTCACCCAGGGCAGCCCTTTGCAGCTCACTCTGGCTCTGTGGGTTCCTGAGTGTGTGATAGGACCGGGCATGGGAAGGTCTGGGAGCAAAAGGGAAGTGTTAATAAACAAAGCAGGGTGGAGGGATTGTTGAGCGATTTATTAGCTAAATATTTTCCGGATGTTTTCACAGCTCTTTAAGGCTAATCCAGGGGGAGGCTATGGTACTTAGTCAAATGCCTTCAGTGGCTCCCACCCTCAACTGAACCCCTTATACTCTATCCTCATTTCTAGAACCACCCTACTACATCACAGTTCACTCCTCTCCTTCAGGCTACTTCTTCTTCCCCTATAATTAAATACATCACTGGTCATCATTCTTTTCAACTTAAAAGTCTTCTTTAATTTTTTTTTTAAGATTTACTTATTTTTATTTTATGTGTGTGGGCATTTTGCTTGCATGTATGTCTGTGCACCATGTGTTTGCAGTGCCCATGGCAACCAGAAGAAGGAATCAGATGCTCTGGAATGGGGGTTACAGACTACTGTGGGCCACCATGTGAGTACTGGGAACTGAACCCAGGTCTTCTGGAAAAGCAGACAGTGCTCTAGACTGCGGAGTCATGCACTTTTCCAACCCCTTCATTTGATATTCTTTAAGTGTATTTTTTTAAGGTAAGGTAGGATTCATGAAGGGTTTCTTTGCATAGCCCTGGCTGTCCTGGAATTCTTTTTGTGGACCAGGCTAGCCACTGACTCACAGAGATCTACCTGCCTTTGCCTCCTGCATGCTGGGATTAAAGGTGTGTACCACCACTGCCTGGCTCTTTAAGTGTATTTCTCTCAAGCTAGGTGTGGTGACACACATCAGTAATCACAGCACGTAGGAGACATAGGCAGGAAACCATAGGTTTGAGGCCAACCTGGGCTATGGAGAGAGGCTTTGCAGGGCTAAAGGGGAACATTTCTATCAGCAAGTGTTTTTGTTCCAATTTTTACTATTTATATTTCAACAAATTATTACTGAAGTCCCCTAGTGATAGATACTGAGGTAGCTTCCTTTTAGGTTTATTATTATTATTATTATTATTATTATTATTATTATATTAAGATCACTGAAAGCAACATTCTCTATGATGCTGTCTTTCTTTCTGCCTGAGGTTCATGTAAGTGGTTGAACCAATGATGTTCCATTGTTCTTTAGAAAGGTCAGACCAAGCTGTGGTCTTCTACAGTGCCCTGGTCCTTGTTTGCTTGTCAAGACAGGCACTTTCAGACACACCACTGAGGACATTTAGTGATACTGTTGCCACCTGTAGAAGGGAGGCTAGGGGAGGCTGCAGGCATACTACCTGCCAGTGCGGAGTTGTGCGTATGCTCAGCATGCATTGGATATCTGAGAACTTTCCAGGGGTTGCAAAAAAAAAAAAAAAAAGGTGTAGGGGTCCCCAGCTTCTAAGTAGCCTTCTATGACCAGCATGCAGCTTCTGCTGGCGTGTACTACCTTGTCTGAATGTAAGCTGTATTCCACCCCAATAGGACTAAGACTGGTATGGATTAACTTTGGATGCATCAAAGCCGGCAACAGGCAGGGCACTATGTCGTTGAGGCTGTATTGTTGCCTCTTGGGACCCTGCCCTACTAGATCTCATTGGATGCCTAGGTACAAATTTCTGGTTCAGTTTTTCTGGCCCAGGTCTGGCAGTAGGACCAGGGCTGCCTGTTCTGGTCTGTGCTCTGTCCATTTCCCTGCCTGCCTTCAGCTTGGGCCTTTTCTTGTTGGAGGCTTGTGCAAGGCCCCACCACGAGGGGCTGGTTGGAGCCGGGAGCCGCGTGGGGAGCCCTCTTGGGCACAGTGATGGCTCTGTTTTCTCCTCTGCCTTGTCAGGGACTCCCATTCACTGGAAGGAGAGTCACACATTCCCCCTTGAGATAAGAATAGAGCCCAACTGTGCCCCAGGACAGAGTCCAGCTTCTTCAGCCGTTCCTTCGAGGCCTGGCAAGGGCTCCCAGATGGTACTGGCATGAGTGGGCCCTGGCTCCCTGCCCCACCAACCTCTTGTGCATTGTGTGGCTGAGACACTGGATCCAGTGTCCATGTCTGTCCGAGCCCAAGGAACCCACCATGACCTAGCTCTACACAGGAGGGAGGGACTTGTCTTTATATTATCTGGTCTAGGACTCTGCAATGTCCCTCCTGTTACCAGCTTTGATGTGCTCAAGGTTTATCTACACTTTTGGAAGGCTAGAAAGAAAACCATGCTTGGGAAGGGTAGCGCATATTAGCAAAAGCTAGAGGCTGAGTATTAAAGGCTGCTAAGCAGCTGGGGACCCTTGAAGCCCTTTACTGCAACTTCAAAGGATGATACAAGACCCTGTGGAGATTAGAGAAGGCAGATGTGGTGAACAGGGTCTTGGGGCATCCACATTTAGCCTTGAATGGATTTAAGGCATGAAAAGGAGCATCCAAGAGTTCTCCAAACAGCAAAGCCCACAAGGTGCCATTAACTAGGTAAGAGGCTCAGAGTAGGGCTGGAGGTATGAGTCAATGATAGGGTATTTGCTTAGCATGCATGAGGCTCTCTGGGTTGGACCTCTGACCTAGCAATGGCCAGGCAGCAACAGAAAAACATATAGTGTTCCTGTAGTGCTCCTTGGCTCTCCTCAGGGTCATTTCAGGTGATGATCTGGATTGCAAAGCATTTGCTTCCCTAAGTGTGTTCCCTGTACAGCTGTACTTATAGCTCCTGGAAACTCATTGGCTGGAGTTACATGTTCTTGGGCCCACACACAATGGCCAAATTCAGACTCTGGAGTAGACTTCAGACTTACCCCTGGGGACCCTGATATGGATCTAAGCAGAATGTATGTCCAAAAACACCCAAAATGCTTTCCTGGGTCAGACAGATTACATGTTTGTTGACATCCACAGGTATCAAATAAAGGAATACAAACATTATTTGCTTACCTTCCAGTTTATCTTAAAGGCATTCACCCTATAGATTTTTTTTAACATATTTCTGTTCAGTTTACATCCATGTGAGATGAGTTTTTTGAGTTTATCAGTGCAAATACTCAGGCTCCATAGAGGTAAATGTTTCCCTGTGTTGGACAGCTATAATTGCCATCTGGGATCTTCACCTTGACTCTAGAACATTTGCTTATCTTTGTGGCTGTAACCTCCTCTGCAGTCAGCTCCTAGGTCAGGGTTGAGGCTGCCCTTGTAGTGGGAGTCATAGCTAGGCTCCCTGCAGTCTCACTTAGTTTAGGAAGACACACATGGTTTTGGGTATTTGAGCAGGACCTCAATTATTAATATTTGTTTTGAATTGACAGTATCTAGGGCTATGTCTTTGTAAATGTGTCCCTGGTAAAAAGAAGGATTCTGGAAGAAGTAGGTTTGGACACTGGCTGCCTTTCCAAGGAGGAAAAAAGAACCATTTGCAGGCCTTCAGTGAAGAGGAAGGATGCACGCAATTACAGTGACAGGTGCCTTTGAGGCTTTAGGACTTTGTGAGGTATCATTCCCTGCCTGAGTGAGTCTGGGAATGATGCACTAGGCCCTGTTTACAAAGGATGGGCTGCTTGAGGGGCTTCTGGACACTGTACAGCTGAGCTCAGGCATCTGATGTCCTCTTCCTTCCTACCTGCTGCCTCCAAGGGCTATGGTGTACACTCCACTTTGAAGATAGGGCTTTATTTAGTGCTGTTTGAAGCATCCATTGCATGGTCAGCTTCTGGTCATGTCTCCACATCCATTGGTGAGAGGTGACACGGTTGTCTTGTGCTCTTGGACACTCTGTGACAGGGGCTTGGAGACTCTAGGCAGCTGTGGGACACCTCAGAGACTCTCCCATGTGGGTTATTCAGGATTTCTGAAGTAAGTGAAGCAGTATAGAATACCATATTCTGTACTGGGGCACTGAGAACCTGGTGGGCCTCTAAGACTTGGTTGGGAGGAATAAGGTTGTATCGTGATAAAAACCCACCGTGAGATATGTTTTAAATGGGGTTTATTTTGTGAAAATCACTTACAAAGCAGAGAAGGTTTTAAGAGAAAATGAAGGGATAAGGTTGCAACGCGCCGGGGGCGTTTCTAAGGAAAACTCCTCATCCCCACGCCACACCGCTGGCCCAAACTGCGCACCCCAGAAGCCACGTCATCAGTCCGAAAACCCGTGCAACTGGTCGGGAACTCTCACGAGAGAATGCCGGTTTCCTGTCCTGGTCCTCTCCCTCGGAGGTCTACTTCCGGAATCCTTTCCAGTTAACCACACCGGGCTCGTCTCCAGTCCTCTGACTCGATCGTTCACATGTTTAGTTCCTGATTTCCCGCTACAAGGTTGGATACAGTGGAGGTTGATACAAAGCAGAAAGGTCTGAGGCTAGCTCCTCAGGGCACCCTCCTCAGCTTATACTTGCCACAGATTCTTAACCTATTCTCTTCACATGTGGGAAGATTGTTTTAAATTGCATCTGTCTGTTCAGAAATATTGAGCATTTAATCTAGGTTCTACTGTTTTCCGAGCATTGTTGAAAATATTTGACTTTTATTTTCTCATTTAAACCACAAACAGACTTGTTATTGATATTCATTTTACATATGGGGAAACAGAATCACAGAGAACTCAAATAACTTCCCCATCCATTGCCCAGTGAGCAAATGTCAAAGCCAGAGTTTATATTTAGACCATTTTTCTCCAGAGCCCAAGTTTTTTTTTGTTTGTTTGTTTGAGAACATATTTTATTTTTGATGTGTGCCTGAATAGGTACCTGAAGAGGCCAGAAGCACTGGTTTCCTTTGGAGCTTGAGTTATAGACAGTTGTGAGAGTCTAATGGCATGGGTGCTTCCTAGGAATTGAACTTGGGTCCTCTGAAAGAATAACACACGCTCCTAACTCCTCAGACCTTTCTCCCACTCCTCCAGGGCTCAAGGTTTTTAACTCCTGGCTGCCATCTTAAGATTTCCCTTGTGTATTCTGCTGGTTAGACTGGATTTAACCCCACCAAAACTCACATGGAAACTCTGTTACCAAGGCAACCATATAGGGACATGCTGGGTCTCTGGCCTCATGGATGGGCTAATGTCTCTCTCTTGAGAGAGAGGCTTGGTTAAATTAGGTCTTCTGAGAAGGGACTAGATCTTGGGGATAGAGAGGGATATTTTGTTTGTTTTGATTTTGTATTTCTTTATGTATTTTGTATATGTGCATGCGTGTCTGCAATAAATGCCACGGTGTATGAGTCAAGCTCAGAGGACAGCTCCAGGGGTCGGTTCTCTCCTCCCACCATGTGTGTTCTGGGAACTAATCTCAGGTTTGGTAGCAAGCATCCTTACTTGCTGAGCCATCTAGCTGGCCCAGGTCGGTGTTGAGGGACTGGGTTAGTACTGCAGGAGCTTGTTGTATAAAGCAAGGTAACCCTGGTGCTGGCCTCTTCAGCATGTAGCTGTTTGTCACCCATGTACGTATGATGTCATCCTCCATGATCCCCCTCCCACCCCAAGCCAAGTATATCCTGATTCCATGCTTTTGAATTTCAGAATTAAGAGAGAAAATAAACTTATATTATTTAGTCCTATAGTTGGATTGAGCCTGGGCCTAGCAGGACTGTTTGAAAGGTCAGCAATAGGAAAGAAAGAACAATGGTGTTCCACTTTCCTTGGCCATCATGGCTACTTTCGAGACCCTGAAATTCATCAAAGGAGACAACCAGAAGAGCCCTAGTAGATGATGTTTGGACCAGTTCTTGGTGATTCTTCTGTTGTTGAAGGTCATGTCTTCTCCTGGGGCCTGGGACCAGCTATTCCAGCCAGCTCATAACTGTATGTGGGCTTTTAAGATGGAAGGGTCCAGAGCCGGGAGACCCTAAAATCCTTCAACAACAACAGCCTTGATTTTGCTCCCAACAGAAAGTACCTTGCATTCTGCTATCAAGCAACTCCAGGCAGGTGGCTAATGTTTTTTAAAAAGGCCATGATAGCCTGTGGTCAGAGACCTGAGCTTTGTAGCCCAGGCTGGTACCCAGGTGTGACATCCTCCTCTATCATCAGGCCATGGTTTTGGGGGAGGCACACAGCAAGACAAAAGAATCAAATCCCTTCTAATGAGTGTCTGGTCAGTGCCAGTTGGGGATGCAGTCAGTAGGGCTCATGTAATACTGGGGTCTGTTCTTCTTGAGGAAGTGTTGGTTCTAACCTATGGAACGGTGAAGTTAGTTAACATGGTCCTACCAGCATTGCTTTCTCAGGCAGTGGCCAGACAAGGGGTAGGAGACACCTCAGCTTCTTCTAGAGAAACCACTGCACTGTGGTTTTGTCCAGTAGCTGAGAAGAAATAGTATGACATTAGTGGGAAACCGGCAGGGGCCAGTGTGGACCTAGGACTCAAGAATCAATGAGTCCCTGGGGTACTGCCGTTCAGTGCACTCTGGTTTCTTGGTTCTGTGTGATGTCCTATGATGCGGGGAGAGCCTGCCCATTCATGAACCTCCCATAACTCATTGTTCTAACCTCTGTTTTCCAAGTAGGATATCACCTTGGTGAGAAGAGCATGCTAACAGGCCACCGGTAGCACTCATTGGTCAATTATTACTGGACGATGGGTCAAGTGAATGGAGTGGCCAGAAGGCCTTGAAAGATGTCTGTAACTGTAATGTGAAAGCAATGGTAACACCATGAACCTCTTAAAATTGACGCCACCTAGGTCACCTGAGCATGCAATGGTCCCTCATCCTGCCTCCGGCTTGCTTGTTTTCTTTTTCCAGGAACAGTTTCATTCTGTAATTCCATAACCTAGGCTGACCTGGAGCTCAAAAGCCATCTTACCATCTAAGTAATGGGATCAGGTCATACTTGGCCTGGCTCCCCTTTCCTCTTCCCACTCTTAGCCCATCACCACCTCCTAACATTCTTGAGGGTGATTTTGGTGTTGTCTGAGACACTGCCCTGCTATATGTCATAGGATGGCCTTGAACTTATGGTCCTCTCTCAGCCTCATGGTGCTGGATGTGTAACACCACACCCAAGCTCTTCTCTCCTCTCCCTTCCCTTCCCCTCCCCTCCTTTCCTTCTAATATTTTTTATATTATACTTGTATATTGTGAACGATGTCTATTCTTTCACTCAAACTGTCCCTGCTTCCTACTGGAATACATGTTCCTGGAAAACAGAAGTTCATTGCCATTTCTTTCCTGTTCACTGATAAGCCTGGAAACAGGGCCTGGTACTTGATTATGCTTCATGGAGGAAATGGGCCAGGCAACATTTGGCTGGTGCCATCTGTCCCGGAGAGTCCCATAACATGCTGTTATGCTGGTTTTTAACAAGAAGGGAGGACCCACTTCCCTGGGAGGTGCCTGTCCTGGCCCTTCATTGTATTTGTGACTTACTTGGCCCTAAAGTGGGACCACCCCAATCCCTCATGACATCTCACAGACAACTAAGCTTTCTGGAACCTCTTGGCAGGGTGCTCGGGCCCTCCAGGGCAGGCCAGGGAGGCTGACAGGTACTGAATAAGTGGAGCTGTTTGTATCCAGGATTTTGAAGCCTGTAGTTGGACTACATTCTCCAACCCTGCCCCCACACTGGTTCCCGCCCTGTGGGCTGGGGCAAGTGGAAAAATGCCTGATTGAGAAATCCAGGGTGCAGACAAAATCCCTGTTTATTCAGTCTCATTGTCTTGTCTTGCAACTAGGAGAAGGCTCCCAGGCTGCATCTGGGTGGTCACTGCATCACACCTAGGGAGGTACAGGGCCGCTGCTTCCTGTTGTCCTCTTGGTAGAGGTGTTCTGCATGGAGCCCTGCATCTAGATGTGCATATTCAGATGTGCACTTGACCTTGCCACACAACCTGCCCCAAGTCAGGCTCCCTGATGTCAGAGATCCTTGCTCTTCTCTGTCTGTCTCTGACTTTGTCTCTGTCTGTCTCTGTCTCTCTGTCTCTGTCTCTTTCTCTCTCTCCATATATGCTAGGAAATCAGGTTGGAGCTTTTCCTGCAGAACTGACTTTATATATTTTGTAGATAAACAATCTTAACAGCCCTGCTCTCCCAGGCCCTCCCCACACCATTGGTTAGAGCTAGATCCACTAATCTGGTGACCTGGCTCTGCTGCTGTTACCCAGTCTCTTCTTTTTATTTACTAATATTTTTTCTTTTTGAGAAAGGCTCTCACTGTGTAGCCCATACCAGCTAGGAATTCTCTATGTAGAACAGGCCGTTCATGAACTCACAGAGATCCACCTGTCTCTGTCTTACGCATGCTGGGATTGACAGCATGCACTACCACTGTGTCTGCCCCAGTCTGTTTCTGAGAATGTCACACTTCTGCTTAGGACACTCCAGTGACTCTGGTGCCAGCAGAGGAAAAGCTGAGGCAAGCATGGCCACAAGAGACAATAAAAATTAAAAAAAAATGGCCTCTGTAATGAACAATCCTTGTCATTGTTCCCTAATAACACAGTGGAACAACTATTTTCTCAGCATTTACATGGTGTTAGGTATCATAAGCAATCTTGAGGTGATGTGATGCACAGGAAGAGCTGTTGAGATGGCTCATCCAGTAAAGGCATCTTCTGCCAAGCTGCCCACAGGGTGGAAGGAGAAAACCAGTTTGGAAAGTTGTTCTCTAGTCTGGATATGAGCACATGTGCATGCTCCTGTACACCACAGAGCAGCCAAGTTAATTTAGGAATGAAGTATAAGAGGAGATTGTGTAGGTTTCTAATGCTAAGCCATTGTACATAAGACACTAGAATGATGGCTGAGCAGTTAAGAGCACTCATTGTTCTTCCAGAGGCCCTGGGACCATTCCCTAGCACCCACACAATTCATAACCCTCTGTAATTCCAGTGTTCTCTTCCAGCCTCCAGGGCCACAGCACCCAGAAGGTACACATATACATGTAGGCAAAAATACCCATACACAGAAAATAACAAAATTAAATAATTTAAATCTCTTCCTCTCTCTGTATGTGTGTAAGGCACTTGATCATCAACAGGTTATGGTGGCTTTGGGGGATCCCAGTCTTTATGCTCTACAGATACTGAGTGACAATTGCATAGAAAGTTCTACACTACTAGTGAGCTTAGCCATTCACTGCAGGTTTTGGAATGCATCCTCCAGGGATTAGGCGAAGGATTATTTTGTTCTGTGTATTTCTTATAAGTGGTCACTATCAGGAGGTAAAGCAACCCAGCTGATGTCTGGAGCTAGCCTCATTTCATAAGAACAACAAAGACCTGAAGGAGAGAAGGACCCACCACAGTTCACAGGTCACCTATAGTTTCCAGAGCCCCCAGGCTAGACAACTCCTGTGGATTCACTTTCTCTCACAGCTGAATTATCCAAGGGGGTGGGATGGGGTGGGGTGTGGGGGCTCTCCCCACAGCCAGTATGGCTCCATGGCTGTAGCAGGTACTTGTAGCCAGTGTGGAAGGTGAGAGTTTGGAGTCTATGTTGGCAGTGGAATGAGATGATGGGGAAAATATGAGGTTCTCCCCAGGGATGAAGGACAGGGGACTTCAGTGGTCTGTCCTGTTGAGAGTTTGTGTGGATGAGATGGTATGTGGAACAAGACAAAAAGAGAAAGATTAAAAAAAAATGGGGAGAGGTCACAGGGATGGGTGAGAATGTGGGGTACAGGTTGTGTGTTCACAGTGAGCAGCACAGCTTGGAGATTCCAGTACAGTACTTAGCAGGGAGGGGCCTCAGAGACGCGCTTCCAGGGACACATGTAGCTGTGAAGTGGGGACCAGTTGGCTGTTGAGTGGCTGGCTGTCTTTGGAGAGAACAGGTTTGGAATTACCTACTGAGTTGGGGGAGGAGCCACCCCCCACCCCACCCCCGCACGCACTCCCCCAGCCCTCACCCCAATGCTTGCCACTGACCCCCCCCCTTCAGCTTGCCCATGCAGCCTCTTGTTAAGAGTGAACCTCCAGCTGTGGTTTTGCACCACGCTGCTGCCCTCTAGTACATAGGCCACTCCCACCCCTCTCCCTCCCTCCCTCTGCTGGCTGCTGACTCACAGAGCTCTGCTCTTGGGTAACAGTTTTAGCTCCTGCTCACAGAGAACAACTGTTCTCGCAACCAGCAACTCGGGATCCTGGTTTATGCCTTTTCATTTAGGCTAACGTTTTCCACATTGAGGTCTGAAGATTAGTGTGTGGCCCATTTCTACAACCACGAAAAACCTAGTGCCCAGCGGAGGTCTGGCACAGAGAATGAAGCCAACCCCAGACAGGCAGAGGCCAGCTTGGTGCTTCACTCCCCAAGCCTGTCTGGCTTGCCACTGGCTCAGCTACTCTGGCAGCCTCACTTCCATGGCAGGAGCCTGGGGAGGATGAGGCCCTCACATGCTGCTTGCCAGGGACTCCTTTCTCTTGTCAGTTTCTTCCCCTTGAAGGGCACACATCTTGCAAGGGTGTGAAGAGGTAATTGCTTCAAGCCTGTGACTGCCTACTGAAGAAGCCATGTGTCAGGAAGTGACAGGCAGTTGGAGGGTGTGGAAAATGCTATCTCTGTGGCTTTAGAAGCATCACAGGACTCTCTCTCTCTCTCTCTCTCTCTCTCTCTCTCTCTCTCTCTCTCTCTCTCTGTCTGTCTTTTTTTCTTTCAAGAACCATAATATTACCTTTGTTGCTATGGTGTTGTTGTGGGGGTGGCTAATTGGATACAGCCCCATCTGATGCAGGCTAGTGTCTGGTGTCCATAGTGACTATCACACAGGAGCCATGGGGACTCACTTTGATTTTCTTCCTCAAAGTGAGAAGATGGCAGGGGATCACTCAGGGGTGGTTGTCACAGGGCCACAAAGCTGGATTCAACATGGGAGAAAATATTCCTTGATCGTTTCTAAAACTGGACTGCAGCCCAGATGGACTGGGAGCCAAGTATCAGGAAACTCTTCTTGAGGGGCTACAGGTAATAAGGAAGTGGTATTCTAGACAGGGATCCTGAGCCTGCAAAGCATCCTGGGGGCTCAGGGCTGTGTGCAGGTACTGACTGCTTTCCCAGTGAGACAAAAATGTTCATGGAGAAGTGGGTTTCAAGCTTCAGTCTGTGAATACACATGCAGGAGCCTACTGATGTTTCTCTCCTGTGAGGGTGTAAGTCCTGATATACTCACCCTATCCTGGAAAGATCATTAAAAAAAATACATCGGGAGACATCTCACCTGAGTTGCAACTTGCCTTCTGTCAGCAGCAGCTCCTGGTACTATAGAAACTCTGTTATTTCCTCTTGAAATTGCATGGCTGACAGGAAGCTAGCACCCACAGCTGTTCTCCAGTGTAAGAGAGGTTCAAACTACACATTGCTACTCACCCAGATCAAGGTAGAAAAAAAAAATCTCTGACTGCAGTTTCTTTTGTATGTATAGTACCATAACCACTATAAAGAATGTAACTATAGGTATATATTGATAGATGAATGATAGATAGATAGATAGATAGATAGATAGATAGATAGATAGATAGATAAATAGAACAGTGTAAATCAGGAATTGTCTGTTCCTTTGTTAATTTTACACTTCTTGCTGTTGTTTGTGTGTTTTGATTTGAGACACAGTCTCTTTCTGTAACCCAGACTTACCTAAAACTTCCTATGTAGCCCAGGCTGACCCTGAGTTCATGGTGCTCTTCCTGCCTCCGCCTCCAGAATGCTGGGACTACAGGTATAACTACTACATTCAGTTTAATTCTGCGTTTCTTGAATAATGTTATTTGCTGGCATCTGATACTTGAGAACTAATCAAAGACTGAAGAATGAAAAGTTGTTTTTCTTTCAATTTTTGTCTCTACCTGTCACTTCCCTTTTGAGAGACCAAACAAGTCACTGACTTCTGTATTTCTATCTTTTAAATTTTAAATTAAAAATATTTACTTAAAAAAATTTATGAGTGTGTATATGCGTGTGTACATGTGTGTGCGCGTGCACACATGCATGCCCCATGGAGGCCAGAAGTGGGCACTAGATCCCCTGAGCTAGACTTACAGGAGGTGTTGAGCTGCCCTATATAGATATCGGGAATTGAACACAAGACCTCTGGAAGAGCAGCAACTGCTCTTTATTGCCGAGCCATTTCTCAAGTCCTTCTTCCTCTAATTTTATTTCATCTGTGTTTGTCTGCATATATGTAAATGTGTGGCCACAGAAGGGCACTGGGTCCTTTAGAAATGGAATTAAAATGGTTGTGAGCCACCATGTAGGTGCTGAGAACAGAACCCAGGACCTCTGCAAGAGCGGCCAGGGCTCTCATTTATTTATTTGTTTGTTTGCTTGTTTATTGAAGACCAGGTTGGCCTCAAACTCATAGTGACCTACTTTTATCCCTGCCTTCTGAGCGCTGAGATTAAAGGCATGCATTCCCACCTAATTAAAATTTTTTTCTTAATTTGAAATTATGTTTTTATTGAGTGGTTTTGTTTGTGCACATGCCTGGTGGCAAGGAGGAAGGGTGTGCACAGTTGCTATGGTGCTCTAGTGGAGGTCGGAGGGCAGCCAGTTCTCTCCTCCCACCGTGTAGGTCCTGAGTATAGTAAGCTCACCAGGCTTGGAGGCCAGGGCCTGTACTTGCTGGATCATTACTGATCTCTTGTGGAGACTTCCATAAATAGTTTGGGCATTTGTAAATGTTTGTAGGTTTTATTTTGTTTTGTTTCTTTAGCTCAGGTGTCTGTCTGCTTAACATCGGGTGCTGCCTCTATATTGCATCTGTGATGATTTTATTTTATTTGCACTGCTGAGAACCAAACCCAGGGCCTTGTGCATGTTAGGCAAGTTAAGCTCATCCAACTCACTTTGTAGCCGAAGCTAGCTTTGAACTCCTGATCCTCCAGCCTCCACCCCTCCTAAGTGCTGAGATAATAGGCATCTGCCACCCCCACCCCCCACACCCCAGCTACTGCAGTTTTGAAATTGTACAATATGTCTTGGGGTTTAGTCACCAAACTTCTGCTCAGTGCCTTCCCCACCCACTGCATGGGCAAACAAGGAAGCTGCTTCTAATCTCTCCCCAGTAACAGCTGTGGATGGCTTCATCCATCCATCCATTCATCCATCCATCAATCCACACTTGGCTCAGTATCTCTGGGAAAAGTAGGATGAATTCTGAGGCCGAAGCCAAAACTAGGTTTGCAATTCTGGTAGGAAGGGGCTCATTGTCCCAAACAAGGCATTTCTAGTGAATGCTGCTGCCGGCAGCGTGTGGAAGGGCCCTTTCCCAACGCAGTGAATTTTCAGGTTTCCAAAACTATTCATGGAAATTTGGCTTTGCTCAGATCTTCTGTCATGTTTCTCTACACTGCTTATTATTATTATTATTATTATTATTATTATTATTATTATTACTAAGGGTTGAATCTTTCCTGCTTGGCTCCCAGGGACCCTTAAAAGACCCCCTATCTTAAAGTCCTATATATTTGATGAGCCTATCTGTGGGTCAGTGGATAGTCCGATGCTGCCTGGCCCCAGGGGAGGCCCCTTTCAACATTTACATTTATAAATTGTGATAACGCCAGCAGATGTCATTTCCTATGTGCAGCTCTCCTGATCTTTCCTACTTCCTCTCTATCTAATCTCTGGCTGCACACCCCCCACCCAGATGTCTCTGCTCACCCTCCCCCCACCCCAAATGTCCCTGCTTACACTGTCCACGCTGTGTTGGCTGTGTCTTCAGCTTCTCTCATGCCAAGGATCTAGTCCTTTCAGTAAAAGCCAGACTCTGGCAAACACCTCTTGACACCATTCCTTGGGACACGTTCCCAGGGATGAATTCCGGGGTGGATTCGGGTGTGGTGGCATCACTTCTGTCCTCTTTTTCTAGTCATGGGACTGGAGGTAGAGTTAAATCTGGAATGCTTGGAGAGATGTCTTAATCCGGCCCAGCCCAATAGAGCTTCCTGTGGTGACAGAAACCTTCTGTCTGTGCCTCTACCATGCTTGGTAGCAGTGGGGATGTGGCAAAAGGGACTGAGGAACTGGTATTTTTAATTTTATTTAATTTGAATTAACTTAGATTTAAATTGTTGCTTGTGCCAGTCATATCAGATAGCACGATTCCAAGGCACTCACTTTTAGGGGTCTGATTAGGACAGGAAAAGCCTTTTAATGGTGCCGAGTGTTGGTGACATATTTAATCCCAGCACTTAGGAGTCAGAGGTCAGTGTATCTTGGTGGACTCAAGGCCAACCTGACCTACATAGGGAGTTCTGGTCCAGATAGGGTTACATAGTAAGATCTTATTTCCCCAAAAAGGAAAATAAAAAAAAAATTTAAAGAGGGGTTTCATGTAGTCCAGGCTAGCCTCAGACTCCCACATAGCTGACAATGATCTTGAACTTCTGCTTCTACATGTTACCCCCAATAAACAAATGAATATAATAAAAGAATTTTTAAAAAAGAAGAGCTATGTAGGTTCCTATTTTTAAAAGACCATCAAACTTAGTGGATTAAGCAACATATTTCTTCACTTATAATTCTGAAGATCTGGAGTCAGTCTTACAAGACTAAAAATCCAGGCGTGGCCTGGGCTGGCTCATTCTGAGTCTCCAAGAACATCCCATTCCTTTCCTGCTGTCTGGAGGCTTGTGCTAGGTTCATGACTCCTTATCATGTGTTTTTGCTCCCATTTCCTGTGTCAGGCAGTTTCTTCCCCCACAGAACTTAGCCTTTGTTTGTTTGTTTCATGGTGATGTTGAGGTTTGAATCCATGATTTCCTAGGTGCTAGGCAAGCATTCTGCCACTGTTCTGCCTCCCAGCCCCACTTAGAAGGGCTCTTTCTGAAACTCTCCATCTCTTCTAACTCTATATACCTTTTGAGAATCCTTTCTGCCATATAAGGTAACTTTGGAAGAGTCTGGTTATGAAGGTATGAATAAAGCTGGGCGTGGAGGTGCACATCTATAATCCCAGCACTTGGGAGGTGATCATGATTTCAAAGGTTTCCTTGACTATATGATGAGTCTGAGAGGACTGCCTGAGCTACATGATTCCCTGTCTCAAAAAAACAAAAAACAAAAAACAAACAAACAAACAAAAACAAAAAAACAAAGTGACAATGTCTGGGCTCTTTTTTCCAGCATTTGAATAGGAACAATTTTGTATTAGAGAGTTGTTTTAAGCAGTGAGTGTACTGGGTCAGTGAGCTGGGCATCACTTGGTCACTCATGTGGACAGTGTGGTGTTTTACAACAGCAGATCTCAAATTTACTGTGTGTCAAAACCACCTAGATAGTGTGGGGAATTGTGCAGTGTTCAGAGCATCACTTCTGGAATTTCTGGACTGGTGAGTGCTTCCCTGACTCCCGGGAGACTGTGATCCTTGGAGAAGTTTGGAAGTCTGAGAACTGTTGTAGGCTCTGAGATTCCCTGTGTGCCAGCAAGCAGCTGGAGGTGAAACCATGAAGCCCAGGCTGCAGACAGGAAGTGCTGGGAAGGATTGAGGAGGAGCTGGCGCCTGCAGGGAAGCCACTACCTGAACCACACCTGCCAGGCCACAGAAGGCGGGGCTTCCCCAGAAGCAAGGCATAGTGTTCTTAGCAGAGGAAGAGGCCTCCTGGTAGCACCAAGGTAAGCATGTCACCTCTGGGGACTTGGAAGCAGTTTGGGGCCAGCAGAACTAGAGACAGAAAATTGATTTGGTAAGAGGAAAATTAACAAGAGTGATCTGCTGGTGCTTGCAATATGGACTGAAGTGAGAAAATGGAATGGATGAATTGATTTGAGCTTAAATAAATTAGAAAACTTAGTTCTTCTGCCTTACCGGCTGCCACCAGACATGGTGAATAATAGCAAGGACAATGTGAAGAGAGGGATGGAGGTGAGAGATTCCAGAGGGGATAGATGAAGGTGTGAGCTGACACAGACTGACACTCCATGGATGCTTCCTGAGAGCGTGGTGGGAAGTCAGTTCTGCAGGTGCAGGGATGAGAAGCTGTATGCAAGGTGAGTAAGAGCAGCCAGTTCCCTCATCTCCCATGCATTCTTGGGGTGGAGTGGCGTGGCGTGGTGGAGTTAGGCAACTAACAGGCTAGCACAAATAAACAAGAAATGCATTAGTTGGTGAGCTGGAGAGTTACAAGGACTCAGGGAATTGGGAGTGAGTGGGTGGCTTCTTTTAGCTTGAGTAGCCGGGGAAGGCCTCTCTGAGAAGGTAATGTTTAAGCTGATGCCAAGAAGATCCTCGCTATGAGAAGAGATGGCAAGTGCACCCCGGGTAGAGAGAGAGCAATGCAAAAATATGAGACAGAACCAAACTTGCTTTGTTTGAAGAACAGAGAGGTGTGGGGGTGCTAGAGCTTCCTGCAGTGACAAGGGTGCTCTCTATTCCCTTGGTGCCTCATGACAGCTACTGACAGTGGGACACTAGCATGGTGGGCAGTAAGACAGAGGAACTGATTTTTCTATTTTATTTGAGCTTGGAGTCATTTAATTGTAACTATAAATAGGTGCAGATGAGCAGCATCTGCTGCACTGTACAGCACAGGGTGAGGCAGGAAGCTTGCAGTGGGGATACCAGAATGGCTGGAGGTAAAGGCAATTCTCATTGCTTTGAATTATGTTAGACGGTATGAAGTTTTAAAGGTTCATTTATGGTTGTTATATGATGTGTATGTGTGTTTTATCTGCATGTATGTTTATGTATCACATGCACACTTGGTGCCCATGGAGGCCAGAAGATGGCATTGGACTCCCTGGAAATGGAGTTTAGGATGGTTGTGAACTATGATGCTGCTGGGTGCTGAGAACTAAACTGGGGTCTTATTCAAGGGCACAAGTGTTCTTAACTGCTAAGCCAGCCCCATAGTATGACTTTCTAAAAGAAGAATTGTGCAAAGCCTTCAGATGGTTTCAGCTAGAAAGTTGACGTAATCTTATTAATGAGTTTTTTGTTATTGCTATTTTGTTTTTGTGTGTGTTCTCTCTATATCTATCTGTCTATCTATCCATCCATCCACCCATCCATCTATTTATAATAATAAGCTTCTTTCGCCCAGGCTAACCTTGAACTCCTGAGCCTAACTGATTCCTAAGAAGCAAGTCCACACTTAATGTGTCACTCTGTGCTTCTGTGTGTGTGTATGCAAGTGTTTGTGCATGTACATGCATGGGCTTGTATAGGCTAAAGGTTAACACTGGGTATCTTTCTCAATCACTTGCCAACCTGAATGTCACCAATTCAGCTGAACTGGCTGGCCCACAAAGTCCAGAGATCTGCCTATCTCAGCTATGCCAACAGCTTATCACTGTCTGAGGGTGATCTTGAGCTTCTGATACTCCTTTCTCTACTTCCTAAGTGCTGGAAACTACAGGTGTGCTCCACCATGTCTAGTACATGCTAGGCAAGCCCTCTACTAAATGTGCCACAGATAGAAGGGTTTTTGTATTGTTGTTTTGTTATTTGGGAAGCAAAGAGAATAAATTCCCTGATAGATTCACTGGATTCCTCCTGAACATCAATGTAGAAATGACCAAAAACCAGGAGACCATGGGGAAGGCTAAAGATTGAGATTGGAGCTTCAGGTAAGGAATAGAAAAATGTGCCAATCTGTGAGTTGGAGTCAGGTCACCAAAGGGAGTGGGTATATAGAAAAAGGAGGAAAGAGTCCAAGGACACTACAGCCATTAAGATCTAACCTAGAGAAAAAACACCATGACCAAGTCAGGAGTCATGATATCCAGACTGAAGGAACATTGACTGCTGCTTGCTGGCTAGCCCAGGACTGTAGGAAAAACAAGTATCCTTTGATTTGGTGAGGACACGGAAGTCATTGGTGGATTAAAAGAAAGTTTTGGGGACTGTGTAAGAGAGACTTAGAGATAAGAAAATGGAAATTATGACTGATTCATAGTATTTTCAGTGAAAATGTTTGCTGTTGAAAATCAAAAGAAGAATGTAGGCTCTGGAAGCCTGAGAGCGAAAACACTGATTATTTTGAAGCATGGGCATTATAGGCTGATGGCACTGGCATGTGTGTATGCATGATATGGGTAGAATGGAATTTGTGTGGGTGGTTGACGAGTAGTCACCTTGACGATGATTCCTGTCTTTCTAACTTAAGTGTGAGGCAAGGCCACCATCAGAGAAATAAGTAGGTGTTTTTAAAAATGGAAATAACCCATTGAGTGACTGTAATAAGGGACTGGACTGGTTGAATTATTCTCCAAGCTCTATATGCAAATGCATCACTGGGGGGTGGGTTAAAAGACAGAATCTCTGAGGTGATGTTGAACTTGTTGGCCCTGGATCCCACTCTAAGCAGCAAGATTCTACAGTATTTTATCAATGAGAGGCTTACGAAGACATACCATTTCCAAGCAGAAACGCAAGATTTGCATCAGATCTTGCCCATTTCACTGACATGTAGAGATGCTGTCAATTTGAGATTGTGGTCATTTATTTATAGCATGTCCCCTCCCCGTTAGACTTAGCTGAGGATCTTAAATTAAAAAAAATAGTAGCAAAAACAAAATTCGGAGCCTCAATATTTCAATGGTAATTGACATTCTGAATTAATTTAGTGTGGGTGGTACCCTACTTTTAAAAAAACCTCCTCTGGTCATTCTGATATTAACTTAAGAATGAGAAGCACCTGGGGTTAAAAAAAAAAAAAAAAACAAAAAAAACAGGTCAATGAAATTACTTTGGGAGGAGGTAGCAAAGATGGGGTAGAGACAGGTTTGCCCCATGATGTGTGGGCTCTGATTTATATAAACCATTTGAGTCACTCAAAATGAATGTGAGAAGGCCATTTTAGTTGCTTAATCTTACATAGTCTGACCAAAGAAATGCCATGCCACTTGGTAAAAGCACAGTGCCCTTCATGGACCTTGAGATGACCTCATTGTACCCACTATCAGAGATCCTTGGGACATCTGGTCTACCATATGTACAAGCTCTACAAGAAAAGATATTTACTCAGATGGTTCTGTCAGGGCTGGTCACCCTAAAAAGTTTCAAAGAAGGTCATTAGCAGTTTGAGGCACTATAAGTCACCCAACTGGGTGGGTCAAGAGCAAGAAGATTAAAAACCTGACAGCCCAGCCTAGATGATAGGTGCACCCTGTTGTCAAAACGCATGGCAGTGTAGAGGTCAAGGGTAAAGCATCCTTTCAGGAAACGTGAAGAGGAGTTAGGAAGAATCAGTGTGACTGTACACAGGAGGTGTGATATATTTGCTGGCACTTGGCTCAGCAGCAGCAGCAGAAAAAAAAAGTGTGGGGCAGAGGGTTTAATTGGCTTAAGGGAAAAGCCAGCAGTCTTGTGGTTAGAGACTTGGTGCTCATGGAGCTATGTTAGGTGACCTCACAGAAATCCTCCAGTGAGACTTGTCTCTAGGTGTTCATTTCTGTGTATAATTCCATCCCTTTGTATGTGGCCACAACTTGGTGACATGTTACTAACTTCAGAAGAAACTTGTCACTTGATGATAGACCACAGAATGACTTTGATAGTAAGCTTGCTCATTCTACTCCCTTGCTCTTTGCAAATTGATCCTGAAGGGCACTATTTACCATACTGTGAGATGTTTGTGTGGCAGGGAACCAGTTTCTTCTTGGCCTTAGTTCTGTGAGAAGCCAATGAATGATAGGTTTGAGAGAAGATTCCTCCTGTGGGGCCTGTAAGAAGGTCTGAGTGAAGCTTGAGGTCTTGGAAAGCTGGGCCCAGGTAACCAATCCCCCAAAACTAAACAAAAGCAAGAATTATTTTAAACTACCACATTTTGAGTTACTTTGTTATATAGGAATAAATGAGTTATAGAAAAGGAAAAGTTTTTATTTCCAAGCTTTGGGTCTTTTTTTTTCTTTTTGCTTAAAAATATATAAATAAAGCTACATGGTAGCTTACATGTGTGCATGTATTTCATATGTGTGTGGATGCATGTGTGCAAATGCACATGTTAGCACATGTATCTCTGGGTACTAGAATTTGACATTGGGTATCTTCCTCAGGTGCCTTATTTTCTGAGACAAGGTCTCTTGCTGAACACAGAGCTCTGCTATTTGAATAGTGTAAGTAGCTGGCTTGTTAGGGGATTGCCTGTTTCTTCCTCCATGGTTCTGGGATTGCTGGTGGCCACCAGCCTGCTCAGCTTTGGCATGGATTCTGGGCTCCATCATGCTTGTCCAGCAAGTACTCTGTCCACTGTACCATCTCCTCAGCTTGGCTTTGCCTGCCTTGGTATCAGCTCCATTTTCTAGCTTTGTAGTCTCTTCTTAAAGATTCCAAAATGACAGCAGTTTCTAAAAGAAAACAGGAAAAACACTCAGCAATTTTCAAATGAAGCCTGAAATGGTGTGATTAGGAGGGGAGACCAGCCCCATCTTCCTCTCACAAAGTGAGAAAAGACCATGGGTAACACCCATGGCAAAAATAAAAGTGTACTGATTCTAGACAGAGCATAATGGCAACTGATGAGATATGGTAGGGATGGGATCCTTGATTTTCTTTTTTTTTTTTTTTTTTAAAAAAAAAAAACACTTTTATTTACTTATTTATTTGCCTTGATGTTTGCCTGGAACTGGAACTACAGACAGTTGTTAGCTGCCATGTGGGTGCTGGGAATTGAACCCAAGTCCTCTGGAAGAGCAGACGGTGTTCTTAACCACTGAGTCATCTCTCCAGCCCCGGGATCCTTGATTTTCAACATCCAGCAGAGTGGGATGTAAGAGATTCCCACCTGGCTCTCAGGTAGAGAGGAAGTGGTATGGTTAGCACAGCAGAAGTAGATGGAGAGGTCTTGAGATACAGAAGCTGCAAATTGACCAGTAGGAGCCAGTGTTTTAACTGTGTGTGATTCTGCTTGAGCACATATTCATGCAAAGACATTAGGGAGTGAGGAAGCCAAGGCAGGCAAGTGTGGACCATTGTTTTGAGTAAGTAACAATATGCTTTGATCTCCTATGCTAAGAAGCACAGTAGCAAGTTATGCTAGACATCTGAAAACATGACTACAAAATGTCAGTATTGAAAGGAACCATAGGCATTGCTCACTTCAATACCCTGTTAAACATGAATAAAATCCATCACATCATCTTTTAACCTAAAGTTCCCATTTTCCTTTTCTAAGCCTTTAGAATTAACTCCCCATAAGGAAGGAAAGAGATAAACTTCAGCTTTTTCTTTTCCTGTCTCTCTTTTTATTCCTGGGAAGATAGAGAGGGACAAGATGAGGGAGTTGGTACTTAGCAGCAAGATGGATGAGCGATAACATTTTTGAGTCTCAGCAGGAGAGAAAGATGCTCAGCCCTTCACTGTGCCCATTATATACCTCCAGGTGGGAAATGAAGGCTGACTTAGTCCCCATGAGTTTGGAAGCAAATTAACTTACTGTTTGAGATGCATTAGGTTGGCAAGAGTGTAACTCTGAAAAGTGAAATTTGGGGAGGGCACCGGAGACTGGTACACTGAAGTGGTGTACCGGTACACTGAAGTGGTGTACCCAGGATGACTAATCTTGCATAGTGGTGGGGATTCTTCCTTTTACAGGGAGGGCTCTCCATGTAGATGTGTTAGTATTGTTCTCACTGGCTCTGTTCCACCTGGCATGAAGCTCTTTACTATTATGTTGCTTATCTCTGTCAACTGTATGGAATGTCTTAAAAAGAAAAAAGAAAAAAAAACATGGAGGAGGAAGAATTAAAGATGGCAATTCACTCCCTACCTTCAGAAATCCCAGTCCAAAGGTAGGAAGCCGACCTCTGCCCCAGTCACCTCAGCACCAGAAAGATGCCTTTCTCACATCACTTAACCTTATGACCATCTTTTAGCTTTACAATGGCTGATAGAAAGGTAAAGTCCCTCCTACTTGGAATGTTTTACAGCTGTGGGCAATGCTGCCTGACTCAGCATTTATGGTAGGAGTCCAGGAGGGCCATACAGAGTCCTTTCTTGAGCTCCCTAAGAATATATCCAGCATGTACTCCAGATCTGCATTGGGCCAATGGAGCCAACTGTTTGATAAACAAGGGTATGGCCCCAAAGGGGGCAGGGCATGTGTGTGTGTGTGTGTGTGTGTGTGTGTGTGTGTGTGTGTCTGCTCTCTGCATGCTCTGATGCTCCACACAGACCTGCTGGCTGCTCCACAAGATGGGAAGTTGGTATTTGAGGAAGAACTAGTTGAAGTGGGCATCAGGCAGGCATTCTTCACTTCCACGCCCATGGCCACCACTCTGTCTCTTGTTTCAGGATTTTAGTTTTCATATTCAGAAAAAGGTGTCTGGTGCTGAGGTGTGTCCAGTTTCCACATCCCTGCCCAGACTCTCTCCTCTACTATTATGCCTAAGATACAGTCTTCCTTTGCTATCTCAGCCAATGGGATGAGAAGCTCTGGTCCACTATTGAGAAATTAATGCTCCATTCTGTTGGATTCCTGGATCAGCCAAGTCTACCTTATCACTCCACTTTCTCTTGTTAAGGCTCATTCTCTGTAGTGAGCGCAGAGTAAATATCTGGGCAGAAGTCACTAAATGAGGGACTAAGGCAGCCATACCTTTGTGTGGTTAGCTGTTTCATTTCACCTGAGTTGAGGAAGTCACCTCAAGTTCTTCAGGGTGATGCTGGATATAGGTTGTGTAGTGAGTTTGAGTCCAGCCTGGGCTACACAGAGAGGCTCTGACTCAAAAAAGCCAACTGATCCATCAGTCAGCCAACTGATGGACTGAAGCAGCCAAACAATGACAATTAAACAAATAAGCAGAATATCACTTAGAAGAACAAAGATGAGCAGGGACTGCACAAAGTGGATGCTCACAGCCAGGAACCTAAGAGTTGGATGGTACCCTGAGTCCTCTTAGGCCGAAGGCATCCCAATGTATAGCAAATCCCCTTCCAGCCCTGATACATGGCTAGGAGCTTCCAAGTGTGCCTAATATGATTCAAGTGAAGTCATAGGGCCAATTCAGCTCTGAGTGCTCTGAGACTGTAGGTCGGTAGACTTCTAAAAGACTGACCCTTCTGGAATGGAGCTGGGGTATGGGAGAGATGAGGCAGGAGAAGGTTGTCTTCAAGGCACACAGGAAGCCTGGAGTGAAGACTTGTGCAGGCACTTATGAGAGCCTCAGCTGGCTGACACAGACACTCTGCTCCGCCTGCCCTGGATTGTGGAGTTGAGCTGGGTGTCCTGCATCTTCCATGCTGTTCCCTCTCTGTCTCACAGTGTGGATGTGTGAGGCCTGCATCTGGCAGGGACCCCAGTGACTGGGAAGAGGAGAGAGTTGCCTCTGCTCTTCATCTCCAGTTCACAAAACATTGCCAGCCACAGTGGCATATACCTTGCAAAGCTGAGATAGTGTCTCTTGAACCCAGAGTCTATGCTACCCAGGATAGCATAGTGAGATCTATCTGACTATCTATCTATCTGTCTGTCTGTCTGTCTATCTATCTATTTATCTATCTATCTATTTTCTATTTATATCTATGGTCTTTAAAAAGTATTTATTGAGCAACTGCCTGTATTTTTTTTTGTCAACTTGATATGAGCTAATGTTATCTGGGAAGAGGGAGCCTCACTTAAGAAAATACCTCCATCAGATTGACCTCTCGGTAAATCTATAGGGAGATTTCTGGATTAATGGTCAATGTGCAAGGGCTTAGCCCATTTTGAGATGCTCCAAATCTGGACAGGTGGTACTGGGTTGAATAAAAAAGCAAGCTAGATGAGCCATTAAGAGCAAGAAGTGTCTTTCCATGGTCCTCACTTCAGTGCCTGCCTCAGGTTCTTGCCTTGAATCCTGCTCTGATGTCCCTCAATGATGAATTCTTAACTGTGAGATGAAATAAATCCCTTCAAGCAGGTTTTGGTATTTTATAATGACAGAGAAGCAAATTCTACACCTGAGTAATCTACAGAGATGACAGAAAGTGACCTGGTATGCTATTGTAGCTTGCAGTCTTTCTGGGAGACAGGCAACTGGAATAGGAATAGTTAGAATGTTATAGGGGATCAAAAATTGGGGGAATTATAGAAACTTCACAGAACACAAGGTTTGGCCCATAAAGAAGAATAGTATTTCTAGAGATCACAGAGGAGAGGCAGCCCAGGCCCAGAGATCAGAGGGCCAGAGAACAGAGGTGTCCAAAGAACATTTGAAAATTCCCCGAAGAGTCTCCTGCCTCTCCCATCTCATGCTGGGGATGAGACCCAGGATCTTGAACTTGGGGACGCACGCTCAGCTCTTGTTCTCTATATAGAGATGACCTCCTGTCTGGCTGAGGAATAGAGCTGGGATGAGAGGACAAGGAAAGAAGGAAGTCAAAGCCTCTGGTGGGTTCTTCTGTCACAGAACAACCCAGTATGGAGTAAGCAGTGAGGGAGTGTTTGCATTCCACTGTTTGGTCCACAAGTAACATGGCTGGTGACAGGACCCTCTGATTCTAACAGTGTTAGGATGCTTTTCTCTCTCGCCTCCAGCCTTTAGCTGACTTGAGGCAACTCTAGGCTGACATTCTTCCTGTCAGAGGCCACCAGCCAATAAGCTATTTTTCCTAAGTGCTCCTGAATTAAGTCCTTATTATTGGGAAGCAGACTCCATACTTGGAAGGGTGATTGTGCCAATGATCTGGCTGATGGGTCCTAGGTAAGAATCTGAGGGTGCCCCACAGGAAAGTGGGGTACCATCTTCATAAAAAGGAGGCTGGGTGCTGAGCAGGTAAAAACCATAGATGGACCACTGATACAGCAGATTCTTCACTTTTCCTGAAGGACCAGAGTGTTTTGCATGCCTTGCAGGGCCCATTGAAGGCTAAGGAGGTGACATTCTCCTAATGAATAGCAGAGCTTGTTTGCAAGCAGAGGAACTAGCGGGGATGGAGACTTAGATTCGGACAGAAAATAGAGAGACTTGGAAAGTGTTGGTGATAGCGAGTTTGATAAGACAAAACAAAATCTGAACTTTGGTTTGGGTTTCAAGGACCTACATGCAAGGAATATATATATACACCAGCATGCACATACTTACATGAGTGCATGCAGCAGGGAGTGGCTAGGGAAAAGAATTTGCTTTGGGACATGTGAAATTTGAAATGACACTGACCATTGATTGCTAGCCTCTATATTGTTTGGGGGACACTGGGGTCTTTGTACTTTTTACTGAGGAAGCAGACAGATGTCTGAGACACTTCAGGGGTGGGGACCAGGGCTGGGCTGCAGCCTCCAGGACACTTGTGATGAGTGGAATAAGGTGAAGATAAAGTGGACTGGGCAGAGGTAGAAGGGCTTGGTTAAATCTGTCCTCCTGCAGATGAAGGGATTTGGAGTGTGCTATGCAGAGCAGCTGAGGCGCTTGGTCATTGTCAAGGACAGAAGCAATACTAGCTCCATTTGCCAGCATCATGGGGCTGCTTAGTCAAAGAATGCATTTTATTGTATATACATTGCACTCTCATAAACCTGGCTTAAACAATCCCCATAGCCACATAGTTTAGAGTCACAGCAAAATGGAAACAATCCAGCCATCCAGGAACAACATAATGAAGAAATAAATTGTCTTCTATGCACACAATAAGATCTTATTCAGTAAAGAAAAAATATGAAAAATGAGCAACTAGAGTTATGTGCAGCTATGCAGATCCATCTTACCGAGCATTTAGAGAAGGAAGCAAGGCTCAGAACATACATATTTATCTCAGTATAGTTAAATTATTATAAAGTTTAAAACATGCAAAATTAATAAGTACTGTATCTAGGGATATGCTCATAAGTGTCCAAAATTGTAAAGAAGAGCAAGAAAGTGGTTTTGTTTACTTGTTTGTTTTTCAGAAGAGTTCTGGGGATGTAGAGGGGGCTGAATCAAGACTAGGCATTCTGGTGGCTTTATGATGTTTATAATCACTATACAAGAATTGGATATACCCACCCCTTGTAAGCCTAGAAGGTCAGAGGTTCAAGGCCATCATGGACTACTTCTATATCATGATATATAGCCTATATATTTATATCATGTATATATACATGGCATATACCCTATATCACCACCAACCTCAGCTTCCCTTCTCCCAACCATTATACCAAACGTGTACTTTATGAAAGATGTAAATTTATTGTCTAAAACAAAAACTTAAAAATGAGAAACACTGAGAACCATTACTCTGTGTGGGCAACTTTTTACCTGACAAGGTGTAATTTTACATGCTTTACACTTCTGAGTACACACAGCCTCCACAATAATCTGTAAAGAAGTTCTTATTCTCTTTCTCAGTGAATGAGGAAACTGAGACAGACATGTAAAATCCCATAGCCAGAGAGAAGTACCCTGTGACTCAGCTTGCAGAGCAGCTCTTAACTCCCATGTGAGGTTAGAGGATGCTTTTGCCTTGAGCCACACTCAAGTCTGGATGATATTGTCGGGTGGGATGTAGAGGGTGTGTGGGGGGATAGCAAAGTGGGGAGGAGCTAAAGTTCTGTTGACAGATACCAAAGCTATGGTAGTTACAACATGAATCATGGCCCTTGCTTTTAATTTGTTAGATTACTGGATTGTCAGGTGAGTTTTTAGATTTTAAAACATTTTAAAGATCTAGAGAGTTCCCTTTGGCTTGGGTAGAGGTAGGAGACGAGGGGAGGGGCCTGGAACACTGGCCTGAAAAGCTCTCGGATAGATGCTGTTCCCTTAGTACTTGGCAGCTGAGATTTCAAGTAAGCCCCAACTGAAGCTGTATCAGCCATGCATAAATCCTTGGTAAGCAGCCATGGCTCTGAGTATTTGTTTAGCGCCTCTAAAAATGGCTGAATACTCACACGGTATGAGCTGTGGATCTTGGGGTCAATGCTTTAAGGTGGCAGCTGGACTCTGGGTCCTGGCTTCTTATTTCCTGCCTAAGTCCATTTATTTCTAGAGAAATAGAGAGAGAAATAGTGGTATCACCTACCACTCGATAGCTGTTTGGTGAGTCTCATGCCTGTCACTCGGTCCATAGGTCAAGGGCATGTTCTCACACGTCTTCTCCCTCAATGTAGTCTTTCTGAGAGGAGTGGATTCCACGTACACTTCCAGGGCAGCTCGAGGTGTGAGCCACACACAACGAAGAATGTAATAGAGATAGAAAAGACATCCTCAATTGATCAGTAAATCTGCAGGGAAAAGCTGGTAGTGGGATTACAGATGCTCCATCCCTGCACCTTTCCCATTGACAATTTATTCATTCACTCACTTTGTATGTGTGTGCTCTCACGTGCTATACACCCGTGGAGGTCAGATGACAACTTATAGGGATGATTGTCCCTCCTGTGTAGATTCGAGAAATGAGATTCCAGACTTGGTGGCAAGCGCTTTTACCCACTGTGCCGTCTTGCCTTGCCTGGATGCCCCTCCCCCTTACCTATTGATCTATTCCTCTATATCACCCTCTTGGGACCCCATAGAAATAAAATTTTACCCTAAGGAAAGAGCGAATCCCCTGGAGAGGCTATGCTGTGATGTTTTCATTTACAATTGATGTAAATTTATATTATATAAAGTTAACCATTTTAAGGCCTACGTGGAGGATTAACAACACTCCGTATAACTATCATCTTTAGCTAATTTTAGAATGTTTTCATTCCCTTAGGGGAATCCCCATTACCAATAAGCAGCCATTTTCCTTTCTTCCAGCATTTAATAATCGCCTGTCTGATTTACTGTATGTGGATTTGCCTATCGGGACTTGACTCTCAAATGGTCTTAGAAGAATCAGTATGGCCACCAGGGTCTTGCTTCTGGCTGTAGATAACAGGATCAACCCCCTATAACGTGGACATCCACAGGTGTAAGAGGGTCAGGGAACTTTGGGGTTGGGAGTCTGTCACATGACCACCTCTGAGAAGCCCTGTGGTAAGGAAGCATGCTGTGGCTTGGGTGTGTTCCACAAATGTTCAGTGTTAGGAAGTGGTGGTTTTTCACCTAACAAGACAGGACCTTCATGGATAGATTAATGCCCTTCTCAAAAGACTGGGTTAGTTGTCACAGGAACAGGCTTTTCTAAAGTGAGGCTGCCCTCTATGTGTTGTCTCTGGGGCGTTCCTTCCAACTTTTCTCAGCATGAGACCCTCACCAGATGTTGGTTCCCAAATTTACTCCTCCACCTCTACAGTTGTGAGCTAAAGAAACCTCTGTTCTGCATAAATGATCTAACCTCAGCATATTCTGTTATAGAAACAAGCAAAAGATAAGACAAAGCCTGTTTAACTTGAAACATTCTGGATTAGACAGGTGAACCCTTTTTCTAAGAGGTCTCCAGCTTGTTCCCCGGATCATATGGATGTGTCTGGAACTAGACAGGTTTGCAAGTTAGAACTATGTCCTGAGGTTGCTGCAGTATTGTTTTGACATGCTAACTTGGTCACTTCACATCTGGGCCCTCACCATCCTCATCTAAACGCTGGAAGTGGAGACAGGCTTTAAGATCACCCTGTCAGTGATTTGGTACCTTTGGTAAGTGCCTGTCCCAGAGGTACAGTAATGGTCTGTGTGGTTGTAGAACTTGGATTTTTTTTTGTCCACTCTAGATTCTGAGAGCTCCATGTAGGGTACAGGTAGAACAAGTGTGGCTGAGTAGATTTGCATTCTTTGGCAATGCAAATTTTCTGAAAAGTCAGTGCCTTGCAGTGTTTTCCAGACAAGCCACTGTGAGGAATCTTCTTCATATCATTTGGATTTTAGGGGGTCAGCAAATGTCAGTCATGATGGTGTAGAGTAGCAGGCCCTCTGTCAGTTTTAGTTCGTTTTTAATAACTCCATTCATCAGAGTTTCTTCTGTGTAGCCATGAAGCTCTCAATTTTTCCAGCCACAGGCTCTCATCTTCCTGTTTGCCTGTGTGCCAACGGGCTCACTCTTCACTTTCCATGCTATAAACCTAAAAGCCTTTATTTTTTTATTGTAAGCAAAAGGAATCACACATACATCGTTACAACCCAAATCAAATTATACTACAAGCCCGGAGCGCCAATTCAACCCTCACAGTCTACTCCCTGCCTTGGAGCCCCATGCCTAAGCATTTATTTCAGTTCTCTCAGCGCTAGCCAATAGAACTTCAAATAAAACACTTACATGTTGTTTCTCCATTTATTGACTTTGACACTACCCATTAGGTCTCTGTTGTCACAGACAAGGAGCTAGTTACTTATACTATGTCCCAAGTGTGTAGGCCCTCCCTCTCTTCCTTCCTGTTCTTCTGGTATACAGGAAAAGGTTTCCTGCTCCTGAGCAGGTGTCTTAATTATCTTAGGACTTCCGAGACCCTAGAGACAAACTTGTGTTTTTCTTCTTTTCACTATCTGCAAAGTGCCTCACTAACTTTTGGTCTTGCCTCTTGTATTGTAAGACAGGACTGTAAAGGTCTCCCGCCCTCTTCTTCCTTCCTTCCTTCCTTCCTTTTTGTCCTGTTATTTCATCTACCTCCGCATTTAAGGTGGTTGGATTTGGGGAGTGATAGCATAGAATGCTTCTTCCTCACTTCTAATTCTAGTAGTCTCAGAGAAACTGTGGTTCAGTGAGGGTGACCTGCCCTCACATTCCAGCCTGCAAGGAGAACCTTCGAAGGTCACATCCCTTCCCTTCCATCATGGGAAGCACCTGTCCAGAAATAGGCTGGTGTGGCAGCATGCCCTGTGTAATTAAAGATGATTTCTTTTCCTGCTAAAGACACCAGGCCGTGAGAGGATTTACCTTGAGTCCATTTATAGCCCAGGGCTGGGCCTTGTAAAATGATGCCCAGCAATTAATGCCGCGTGGAGTCGCCCGCTAGCCCAGACCTGCAAAAACTTAATGAGAATCAGGGAGCTGCAGTTCACGGAGGCACATTGGGTCCCTCCTGGATCTCTCACCAACCTAGCTTGGAGCTTAGAGAATGGGACTGGTGAAGCCAAGGATGGTCACCTGCCCACAGGAAGCTTGGAGTCTTGAACCCACCTCTCCACTTTTCTAAGGCCACCCCCATTCATCTCGTTGGTGCCACTAACAGCCAGCATGATGCTGACTCTCTTCTCTTCATTCACCCCTGTACTTATTTTTAAAAGCAGTGCAAAGCCAGCCTTTTCTTCTATAGGTTGAACGATCTCATCTGACAATAAAAAAAAAAAAAAATCAAAATGCTGAAACACCTGCACCTTTTTTGAGTAATATGACACCACAAATGGAAAATTCCACATTGTGATATTTGATGTCATACACAAAATCATAGGAAATACTATATAAATTTCTCTTCAGGATGTGTGATATGATGTATATGGAACATAAATGAATTTCATGTTTGGACTTGATTTGCATCCCCAAGTTATCTCACTGCGTGGTTGCAACTGGGCAGCCTCTGAAAAGCTGTTGCAGAATGTTCTGCTCTTGTACCAGGCACTGAGGATACAGCCAGCCACCTCATACAGAAGTTGTAAATAATAACCCATGGCATCTAAAGGTGAGAGCACCTGGATTGGTCAGAGTGAAGATATATCTCCCTTGCTGTTCCTAGCATATGATGTAGGCCTCCCTCCATCCCTACCTCCCAGTGAGTTCAGGACCTCACAGAATAATGACTTTCCTTTCGGGTCTTTTGTTTGTTTGTTTTTATGTTGGGGTGGGGGGGTGGAGACTCGTAGGATTTTGGAATGCTCAAGGGCCTTAGGATTCAGCATTGCTTTCCTTTCTCTGTGATCAATAGGTCAGTGTGTGACAGCTCCCCCAGGACCCTGTGTGGTCTTTGTTTCAAAGCTTAGTGTATTATCTGTGTCCTGGGATTTAAGGCTCATGGGGTGGGTCTTTTATAATGAAGAACACTTGTCTGTGGCACAAGGAAACTTCCTCCCTCCCTCTTTCCCCTCCTCTCTCTATCCTTTTTTTCTCTCTTCCTTCTCTCCCTCTATTCTTCCCCTCCTTTTCTTGTTCCCTGGCTCCTCAGCCTCTACAAACTATCTCCAGCATCCAGTCTACTGGGTGCCAAGGCAACACTAATATCTGGAAAATTCTGCCTCTGTGTCACAAGCTCCACTCATAGTGACTGGGCTAGGACAGGCACACAGCGTCGCCCAGAGGGAGCTATTCTTGTGCTGTTGAGATGGTGTTGACTACATGCCCTCAAAAACCACCCTAGCCCACTTCTTCACAGTGATTCCTGCTGTGGTGATGGCTGCCTGCTCAGCTGAAGCCCTGGGATGCTCTTGTGAGTTTGTGTCTGGAATTGCCCTGAGAACCTAGGATCAGTCTTGTTGTGAACATGGATGATGGGGTATCTCTTAACTTGACTTTTCTGATGGCTTTGTTCCTATGCATAGCAGAAATTCTTTTTTTCTACCAGTTATCAGCAGGAAGCAGAAGTATCTGCTAGGCCCAGCACAGGCCCTCTGGGAAACTGGGGATGTTTGGTGACTCAAGAGAATTGGGGCTCTATAGTGCTCCAACTTCGGGATTCCTCTTCTCTTCCCAGCATAGCTCTTGCTGACTTGATCTGAACATTTTCTCTCTCTCTCTCTCTCTCTCTCTCTCTCTCTCTCTCTCTCTCTCTTTCTGTGTGTGTGTGTGTGTGTGTGTGTGTGTGTGTGTGTGTAGTGTGCCACAGTCGGAGGATAACTTATGTAGCCAGTTCTTTCTACCATGTGAATGCAGGAGATTGACTTCAGCCTCTCAGGCTTGGTGGCGATCAGTTTCACCCACTGAGCCACCTCACCAGCTTTCTCTTCTGGGCTTTTAACTCACCAGGATGTATCCCCAAGAGCTAGTGCTCTGTGGAGTCTCCCCCAAGATTCTTTTTCTCCTTTCTGGGAATATACACAACTGAACCCTAGTAAGTCTGAGAGTGGCCTCAACCACAGCGGGTGCTGTCAGTATTATTTGTTACAAATGCCACCTTTTGGGATTGATTTGGTCTGCAGTGGGAATTCTGCAGTTCCCAGCAGTTTTCATTGATTTCAGCAGCTTGTAAAATGTAGGTTTATTTCCTCTCCAGGCTGCTTGCCATTTGTTACCCCTACCTTTGGCCTTAAGCCTAGAAAGCCCAGGACAAACTCTAGTTTATAACCAGGACTATGGGACGTCTGTGTAGAAAAGAAGGAAGCAAAATATGGTTGAGTCTTGGAAAAATGGTATAGACCCCACTTATCACCCCAGATACTATCAGTGCTGGATTTATGCATTCTAAAATGATTAGCTGACAACTTTGGACTTAGCTAATGCAATGCCAGAAATGTGAGTCGTTCCATTACAGGTGTGGATAACAGTGAGCATGCTCTGTTGCCACGGTAATAGGAATATTGTATTTGTCTCAAAGAAGGAAGAATTTACTTTCAGTCCTCTGGAATGAGAATGTTTCCCACATTGTCCCACAGCTGTTCTCCCTAAGGCTGCTCTTCATGCCATGAAATGTCACGGTTATGGTCACCGTCACCTGGATGGTTGTCCTATCACAGCATACACAGCTGACTTCTCTCTTTTGCTACTCCAGAAGGGCAGCCAACATCTCATGCCCTCAGTGCCTGGTGTAGTATCTCAGTAACTGAATGTCTTCTCCAGGCAGGGCAGGATGACAAGGTGACAAAGACCTAGGCTTTCTAAGTTTGACAGATTTGGCTTAAGATCTGATGCTGTCACATGTGAGGATGTACTTCTTTGGTCGCTGCATCCCTCTGTATGAACTGGAATAGGCTCTGCTTCACCAGGCCATTGGAAAGACTAAGTGCAAGCATGTTTAAGTATTTGACACATTGCTCAGGAAGAGGCACTTCTCTTGCATTCTGTCACCCTGACATTCCACTGACGTCAAGACTCCCAAGAGACAACATTGCCCAACACTACTGCCTATAATTCTGAACTCTGGGTTGTAGGTCTCGTGGATGTTGGCTGGTTGGGTGATATGCCACACAGCATTGTTGAGGAAGCACTTCAGGAGCTGGTTCTGAGTGACATAACCAAGTGAGACTTTCTACCCAGAAACTGAGGCTCATGGCACAGTCTGGGTATGGATAGAGCTGCTTAGATAAAAACCAGTTGCTCAGCTGTGGAAGGCCAGGCAGGCAGTTGTTATAACTGAAGTACCCACAGCAAAGACAGTGTGGTCAGGTTTGCTGACTGGCTGGCTGAACTCTGAGCATCTTTCCTCCCTCATGCCCATGGTTTAGAGAGATCATCAGAGGCACAGGACACATGCCTTCACTTTGGGACCCCCACAGTGGCCTCTTTTGGCTAAGTTGTGGAGTTGAATCTGGCACCTGGAACCATAACCACAAAGAAATAGCCCACAGGGGAGAGATAATTTTCTAAAAAAAGAAATGAGGAAAGTGTCCTTGGCAGCAGAAACGGCAGATGACTGCTAGATCTTGGATGGAAGATTTGGGCTTCTTTTCTGAAAGCGAAAGACTTGGACGAGACGCACTTCGAAGGTGGTTCTGTTTCTAATAGGAGGACTCTATTTATTAAAGAGGACAACCCTTTCCCTGAGAAGAAATAGGAATTAACATTGTCAGCCACCTCTGTTTCTCATCGCTCCCTTAAACCTTTCTAGCCCCAGTAGCTGAAAAGTACGTTTAACTTTTAATAAAGTAGTTCTAGAAAATCAGAGACAGCCAATGTATCTGCTATTTTTATTTTTTAAGGTCAACTTTACAGGGCTATAGTTTACAAGAAAAGAAAGTTTATTTTACATGTACAGATAGGGTTTGGTGGGTGCATGCCTATAATCCTAGTACTTGGGAGGTGAAAGAGAAATATCATAGATCTAAAGCTAGCCTGGGAGAAACAGACACACACATGTAGGTGGGCAGCTGGACAAATAAATACACCATGATAACCAGCATTCAAGATGTGCGCACCCTTCTCTTAGTATTCATAGGACATTGGTTATACTCACACCAAGGTTCCAAAATTTGAGGATGCTCAAGTCCCTTATATGAAACAGTCTGCATATAACTTCAGCACATACACTAATGTACTCCAAATCCCCCTTGGATGACTTACAGCAAGTATAAGTTCTACATATATCATTGTTACACCGTACTGTTCAGGGATTCATTACCAAACGGTGCACTTTCAGTTCAAATGCAACTTATTTCCTGGATATTCTCAGCCCTTGGTTGGTTGAGCATTGAGTGACTGATTGTGTAAGATGTCTCCCCAGAGTTTCAGGCATCTTTGTCTCCTCTTCTCACACCTGTCTCCCCAGGGCACCTCTATCATACAGATTAGTTTTGTCTGTTCTAGAATGTCATAGAAATGGATCATGTAATTGAATCTAGATTCTTTTGTTCTAAACAGTATCTAAAATTGATTCTGAGACTTTTCTACCATTGGTTTATTTCTTTTTGATGCTAAGTAGAGTCCTATTCATTTACTTCAGCCTGGTTATCTATTTGCCAATTGATGAACACTGGGGTTCTTTCCAGCTTTTAGCTATTATGAATAAATCTGCCATGGACATTTGTGTACACGTCTATCGGACACAGTTTTGTTCCTCTTGCACAAATACTTCGGCATGGGACTGCTAACAATGAAGTAAGTATGTGTTTAACTTCTTAAGAAATGGTGACAATGGTCTTGAAAAGTGTTTGCCTGAATGTGCTTATCACATGCTGCCAAATAGGAATTTCTAATTATACCACCTTCTTGCCAGCTCTAAAACATTTTTTTTCCTGACCATTTTAGAGAGTTTAGTCCTGTGTGTTTCCTAAATATGGATGATGCTGAACATTTTCCATGCAATCATCACCTTTTCTACATTTGACAGGATGCTAACATTGCCAAATGCCATTCAGAAAAAAAATGTGGTACTTTTTGACATCAAAGGCCTCTTCCTGAGAATAGGCTGGCTTCTCCTATTCTGTTCCTCTTTTTTCCTTTTCATCCTGGAGGTAATCACTGTTTTGTGGTTGGTATGCGTTTTTTCGTGAGTGTGTTTTAAATTTTCATTAGCATGTATATATACAAAATAGTATTAAGCAATGTCATGTGTGTTTTGAAGCCTCCCTGAAATGTTCCGTTCTTTATTTACACTTTGGCAATTTGTTCCCCACTTCCTGTTTTTGAGGTTTACCCATGTTGATATATGTAGACTAGTTTGTTCTACCCATTGCACAGTTCTCTGATGTGCAGATCCTACCTGTATCCCTTGAGGTGTGTGTTTCAATGTTTGTTTATCCTGTGCTAGTCTACTTGTAGATTCGTGTGTGTGTGTGTGTGTGTGTGTGTGTGTGTGTGTGTTCCTCTGGGGCTAGTACCTAGAAGGAGCATATTCTTCTGAGATGTACATCTGGACTTGGCTAGATAGTGCCAAGTAATTTCAAAGAGGTTCCAGAAATATATGCTGCCACCCACCAAGTGCCAGGATTTTTTTTTCCTTGCCAAGCCAATCAGGCTCCTTTCTGCCACTGAGGGCTTACAGGGCCTCATCTTGGGTTAGCCTTGCATTTGTGTGTCCTTTATTGCTAATAAGGATGGAGGTGTTTCATATGTTGGTGTCCCATGTGGGCATCCCCCCCATCAGCGACCAGTGCCCATTCTGCTCAACTTATCCTTCATGCTAGCTTTCAATCCTTGTTTTATCATGCATTTTCACTGTGCTACTTTTTTGTTATGGAAATTTCCACTGTAATATAATCAAATTTATTAACCTATACTTTTTGTTTTTATGTCTTAGGAAATATTTTCTTATCTCTGGGTAATAATACATCCCAAAGTATTTTAAAATAAATGAATAATAAATAAATAAATAAATAAATTTTAGTTTATTATATGGGACAGATCTTTCTTCTCTGTGCAGTTTTGGGGTTGGTTGCTTGCCATATGGCAGAGACACAATCATATTCATACTCTTTTCCTGATTAAGTAAGATTGTTTTAGCTGGAGTGCCTGCTTTTATTCCCAGTACTTGGGAGGCAGAGGCAGATAGATCCATGTGAAGCTGAGGCCAGCCTGGTCTATAGAGCAAGTTCCAAGATAGCCAACATTACCTAGAGAGACCCCTGCTCAAAAACAAACAAACAAAATCTAAGACTGTCATTTTGTTATTATTATTATTAAAAACCATTTTGTCTTTCCTCATGGATATATTCAGTGCTGGGGTTGAACCTAAGCCTCATGAATGGTAAGCAAATATTCTGCCACTGAGCCACATCCCAGCGATTTGATGGGTATTTTGGCATATTTTTTATGTCTGTGATCTATTTGATCTGAACTTGCTCTTCTAGCTGGGGCGTGGGGCTGTGTGTGTATCACCTGCTCATCATTTTAATTCTCATGGTGTTATAAAGATTCTCTGAAGGAACAGGTCTCTATTTTTTTCTCTGATGTTTCTGTTATCTGTGACCTTCACAATTTCCCCTGAATTTTAGAACCAGCTTCTTGTTCCAAATCAACCTTTGTGACTGAGGTTGAAATGGCACTACATTTTGCTTGTTTGTTTATTTTTCAGATCATCTTGCTGTGTAGTCCTAGTTTGTCTGAAACTTCCTGTGTGTACCATGCTGGCTCACACTTGTGGGTGATCCTCTTGCTTCTGCCTGCTGAGAGTGTGTGCCACCATTCCTAGCTGTCACCGAGTCTTGTGAGGATGATTCATGATGATTCATCTTGGTTGTCAATTTGACTAGATTGAGAGATGCCTTGGGATCTAGTAAGGCATATCTCTGGGCATGTTTGTGAGGGCATTTCCAGAGAAAGTTAGCATGTTGAAGAACAGCTGAGGGCCAAGACAGGCCCTGCAGTGGACCATACCATCTCCTAGGTTGAGGGCCCAGATGCAATGAAAGAGAAAAATGGAGAAGACCAGTGAATACAGGCATTGTCTTTCTCGTCTTCCTGGCTGTTGTGGAGGGAGATGCTTTGCTCTGCCCTGTCACACCCTCTGCCATGACAGTTTAAAACCTCAGAAACAGTGAACAAATAAGTCTTTTCTTCCTTTACATTGTTGTTTCTTGAGTATTTTTAAAATCAAGTTTTTAAAATGGCTACACTAAGCAGTATATTTCATTGTGATGTTTTATGTATATATGTGTGTGTGTGTGTATGTGTGTGCATGCATACATATATATGTAAATCACTCTTCATTCTTATTCACCCTTTTTCCTTGCTGCCCTTCTCTTCCTCCACACAAATACGCCCCCACTCTGTTTTCATTTCACATACATCCTGTAAGTGTTTTGTCTCCCTGCATTTGGGCCTTTTAATCAATTCTCATAGTCTGCTAATACCCCCGTGTGTGTATATATACACAAAACATTTATATATATACATATATATGCATATATTCATTCTACATATATATCTCATACATAATGACAATAAATGGACTAACTCGGGAAGCTGATATCAGAGAAGTTTGCTGGGGAACTTGGGGAGGGTTGAGGAAGCAGAGCAGAAAAAGGTTACAGTGATCTAAGTGGAGCTTAATGGTTGATTCTGGCAAGAGTTCCGAAGACCAGAATGCCCGCAGGAAGGCAGCAAGCGTGAGGGCCCAGGAGGCTTTATAGGGGAGCGAGGAATCCACCAGGACCAGAGACCATTCATGTTACATTCGGGCACAAAACTTCTTTACATACTGCCATACCCTAAAATGTCATGGGAGGATGAGCTTAAAGATGAGGGGTTAATTTATTTGGCAGGATCTTTTTTTTTTTTTTTTTTTTTTGACTGTTCAAGTTATGGTGTCATTATTTTTTGACTGTTTTTCACCGACTTCGTATTGGGAATTTTAAAAGCACAAAGGAAAACACAAAGAGTTTTTAAAATAACTATAATTTGCCCAGCAACATGAATGCAAAGTTGGGGCTATGATGACATGGTTTCTGAAAAGATTAAAGCCACCAAAACTGTGTCAAGTATTTTTATATTGACACTAGGGAAAAATGGCTGTGGGCACCTCAGGATTAACTAAACTCATTTCAGGCTGAAGGATGTGAAAGAATAAATCAATTAAAAATACTTTCTCTTCCTGTAACAAGGCACATTTGGGCACCTTACTGACAGACACACATAGGAAATTGTTTCTTTATGCATCATTACACCTCGGCCAGCTTCTCTGGCATGAAGAGCATGTTGCAGCTGGACTGTCACTAAAGCTGGTGCAAGGCATAGTCACTGACAACATGATGCTGGTTTCCCAAGCATGCAGAATGAGAATTTTATAAGGTTATGGAGTCTTCCACTCAGACTTCAAAGAAAGGTCCCAGAGCAGTGTGGTTCTCAGCCTGTGGGTTATGATCGCCTGAGCTCACTCACATATTTGGTATTTACATTACATTTCACAACAGTAGCAAAATTACAGTTATAAAGTAGCAATAAAATAATTTTATGGTTGGGGGGTCACCACAACTATATGAAAAAATTGCATCATTAGGAGGACTAGGCAATATGAGACATGGTCAGGAACCCTGCAGACAGCTCCCAAAGAGGGCTATATGTGAAGGTACGAAGATAAAGCTGCCAAAGAGAAGCTATGTGGGCTGTTACAGGCAAAGTCATACAGATGAGGCCATGCAAGCCTGATAGAGCTCAGCTCATGCCACAGAGTTCTAGATGCTCAACACAGAGTCACAGAATTTACTGTTTGTCCTATGCGTTTCAGTAGCTTTGTTCTTCCCTTTTCCCTTTTGGGATGGGACTATGTGTTATTGTTTTCGATGTATGCAAATTATTTTATTGGTGCTTATCATTAATACTTTGCCTTGAGTTTCACAAGACTCTGGACTTGGGCTTTGGTGAAAAGCTAGAATTTCGAGGCTATGGGGAGACAAACAATGTATTTTGCATAGCATAGTCATGAACCTTTAAGGCCCAGAGACAGAATACTATGGTTTGACTATAAAATCTTCCCTGCAGGTTTATGATTAAAGGCTTGCTCTCTGGTCAGTGACACTATTTTGGGAATTTCTGCAAACTTCAGGAGGGAGAGCCACAGGGGGATATGCCCCCTGACTGTGCTTCTTGTTTTCACTAGTTGAATAGTCTTAGCTATATGCTTTTTACAAAAGATTAGACCTGGCCTTCCTGTCACCATGTACCCCCTTCCCCAGACATAGCCCCATTCACTAACCGTAGGCAGAGTGACCATTCCCTACCACTAGGCAGCGTGCCAGTGATGTTTGGTTGTAGCAGAGTGTGACATTTATTTTCTCTGTAGAGATTGCAACTGGATTTCCTTTTGACCTCTGCTTCTTTGCTAGAAAAAAGCAACAAAGATTAAATAATGATGAGAACAATGGGGGAAGTTCATGTTTTGAATCTGTTTTCTTCTGTCTCTTGTTCTTTCCAGATGTTTCATTCCACCTTTCACTTGGTTGTCACATAGTGTCAGCCTATGTCATTCATAGTCCTCGCCATGATGGGAGAATTCCTTGAGCTGGTCTGTAGAATCATTGCCATCTTGAGATTGTCTTTCTAAACACACCCTTAGGTTTTTTTTGTTTCTCTTTTGCTTTGGGCCATTTCTTGGGTCCTGTATCTTCAATTTTCTTAGTTTTCTGCCATTTTTTAAAAATTAGTGCCCCCCCAGTAGATTCCAGCTAAGGAAATATGTCTGTTCTGAACTTGCAGCTGCAAACATTCTATTAATGCCATATTTCAATCCCGCTTGTCTCACCTGGTCTCTAGGTGTCCCTGAGACAAAGAGCTCTGGACTTCTTCCTGCCGCTGGCTGGGGGAAGAGCAGGGCACTGGCTGCTGTGGGTGGAAGGGGCCTGGGAAGCACTTTTCTCACTTCCACCTGAATGTGCCTTTGAACCTTCCAGGGCCCTTCTGAGTTTTTGTCTTTAAGAATCAGCATATTTCCTTCCCTGCTACCACGGTGTACAGGTTTCAGCTTTCTCCTCCATGTGCTGTCATCCATTTATCCACTTGCTTCCATTGTCTAAAATTTGGTTTTTGCATCCCATTAATTGTCAGATCTTGTTTTATTTTATTTTTTTTTCGTGGCTTTGTATCTAGTTCTTCTCAAGTCCTTTGAATCGGGTTTCTGGAGAGCGTGGAGATGGACAAACTGCTTCCATTCAGCTGTGCAAACTCTAAAGATATATTATGTTTTCTGATTGTTGCTGGTTCATAGGAATGCTGATAGTTCCTATTAATAGACCTTGAACTGTCTTCTTACTTCAGATTATTTGTATGATTTCTCAGATGTTAGAGACAAAAATGCCCAAGGATGTCAGCAGTTCTCACTTTGTAATCCTTTTATTTCATATTTCTTTTTTTTTAGTTATTTCAATACAGTATTTAAAAATCAGTGGTAGTGAATTTTTTAATTTTTATGGAGAAGCATCCTGTGTTTTCCATTAAATATGAGGTAATTGTGATTCTTGCTATTTATGATTTATGAGACTAAAAATACTCCTAATTTGCAGGGAGCTTTTATTGCACGTGGGTACTGACTTCTGGCAGTTCTAATGCTCATTCTGCAGGTAGGCTAGTTAGCCTGTGCATGCACACACCCAGGATGGGCTGTAAGACTGGGTGGATACCTGGATACTGGAGGAGGGGAAGAAGGAAGGGAAGGAGAAAAGCCTTGCTGTTTGAACCAGCACAGCAGCCAGACACATGGTGGACAAACCACCATGAGGTGGGGAGGGAAATGTTAAAGAAAAGGAAAGCAAGCCCAGAGTGTGAAGGACAGCATGCTTAGAAAAGAGAGAGAAGAATTGATGGTTTTCTGAATGATTTAGAAAAGCTGGCAGACTTGTGAAGTTGCATGGCAGTGTGTGACCCCATAAGCTAGTAGGCTAGTGGCAGGGATTCTGGGATGAAAAAGGACATTATTTCATTAAAGGACTATTCTTAGATCTTTAGCATAGCCAGCCTGTATTTTTAATTATTGCATGTGAGTGCATGGTATGTGTGTGAGCATGTGTGCTGTGCGTGTCTGTGGAGGTGAGAAGGCACCTTTGTGGAGTCAGCTCTCTGTCCACCTTTGCATGACTTCCAGGCACTGAGCTCAGGTTAATGTGACAAATGCCGATGTAGCTGGTGAGGCATCTCAATGGCCCAGCTTCTATTTTTTTTTTGTACTCTTTTAATGGGTTGAGTTTAATGGGTTTCCTAACGTTTTCACACCTCTGCATATCTAGAATTTGCTAATGCTTATTTCGGATTTTTACACTTTACTTGCTAAGTGGGGTTAGGAGGCAGGCTTTTAAATTTCTTCCCTCTTGTGTTATTTTCTTTTGAAGTTATCTGAAGTTGCTTTTGGGTGTTATAAATGGAGCTGAATGTTTTCATCTTGATTTCTGGGCAAGATTATCAGCTATTGTCTATTCCTTAAACATTTACAAAAACTAACAGGAAAACCACACAGGGCTATTAAGCTTTTAAACATAAATTTTTGACCCTTGGATCAATTCCTTTGAAGGTTATCGATTTCTGCAGGGTTTCTATTTCCTCTTGAGTCAATTTGGATATTTTTTTTTTCTGGAAAAGTTGTTATCAGTGGCAAAAGATAACAGGCAAACAGATAGTTCTGGGACTTGTTGAAAAATAAGTGTCTTTAGCTCATTCCCCACCACCAATACCCAGAAAGTGCAGAAAGATCAAAAGCAAAGAATTCTGGGAATTTGTATTATTCAGGGGAGAAAAAGAGCTATTGATTAATACTGTTCTTGAAGTCAAGCATCCATGTTCAAAATGTCAGTGTAATCACCTACATAGTATAAAGGGACTCTATAAATAAATGCCAGATTGTCAAGGGAGATGGGAAATAAAATATAGTCAATATAATGAAATAAGGCAAGGCAAAGGGGCAGAAAATGCAGACGAAGACCTGATAAGAAGAAAGTATGTCTTTAGGGTGGCTCTCGGGCAGTATCCCTTTAAGGAATACGTGATGGATGCTCTCTTGGCACCCCAAGTTCCTCATGTACTACCTACCCATTTACTGTCTTTTTCTCCTGCAAGAAGGCAAAGTCTTTCCCAGACCAGGAAGTCTTTCCCAGACCAGGCTGGGCCATTGATCTGTGTGTTTTAGGCACCAGACATAGTAACCGTTTAAGTAGGCATGATGTATGAATAAATAAACAGACGTGTCAATTGTTTCTGAAACACTGCTCAGTGAGGCTGACCTGCTCCAAGGAGGCTGTTTAATATCTGGGTTGATTGATGATTCAGAGATGGGGGAAGTACACACAGGCTTGAGCTCAGCTGGGGAAGTACAAGTGCCTCTGAACACCACAGCTGTCTGCATGGCTGTTACACACCCCATCAGCACATCCCCGGAGGGTACATCGCACTGGTAAAATAGCCCATATGCTTAAAATTAGTGTTTCCCAAGCATGAATGTGTTCATAGGTCACTATATTGTCAGAGTGTAGAATCTGATGATGAAGGAGGCTGGATAAGTCTGAATGTTACACTTAGGATAGGCTCAGTGGTAGCCAGTCTGTGGCTATGCTTTATAAAACAGGTACAGGCTGTCATTTGTACCCAGATACTCTCCTGGTGCTCAGTAACCAAAAGGGGGTAGGGGGAGGAGAATGAGTTAGAAATCTAATTTTTGACTTCTTGGGTTTAGTATATATAGAATCCAGCACTGCACTGGCCCGAGTGGGGTGACTCTTGGCCTTAAAATTCACATTAGCAGTCCAGCTTGCCCTGACATTGCCTGGGGTTGTAAGCAGTGGGACTCAGTCCTTAGGTGGCTGCACACTGACCACCTCTTCCCAGTTTTCCTGTTTCTCAAGCTGAGCCACACAGCCTGTCAGGACATGTTGCATCCTGGGAAGCCCTTGTCTCTGTGATTCACATGTCACTTGTCTTTGATCTCCGTCTTCACCATTCTTGGCTCACACAATCAAAATCTCATTTCCTAGTCTCATTTAAGCTCCCTTCACTCTGTTGTCACTCTGGTCCCCGTGCAGGAATGCTACCTCTTGTCTTTATATCAGCTACCTTGTGTGGTACACTAGGGATGATGATGACATGGATCAAAGACTGAAATGCACTTTCCTCTTTTTATTTTAGTTCTGGTTTTGGACAAATGCCATAGAACAGGTAGGAAGTACTTGTCCTGTTGTCTGGGCCTCCCCCATCCTCACTGTGGCTTCTGCTTGGGAACAGTCCTGGAAGACATTCTCTTCTATACACTGTAGCCCTGTGGAGTGAGGGTGGGGCAGGGTGGTGAGCACAGGGGCGGAGAGATGCTGCTGTTGCAAAGTGATGAAACTGACCTTTCTGAGGTCATGCTTTGGTTCCGGGGCTTCATAGAAAGCTTCTTTTCTGCCACACAATCCTCTGGTATAACAAGAAAAACTGTTATTTGAATACCCTCAGGGCTCTCTCCAAGTAAGACACCCATCCTGGCTCCTTACTTTACTGGTCATGTTCTGCCAATGGGAGCTTTGGATATTTCAGGGTGAGCAGAGGTAATGCAGTGTTAGGAGACAGCCAGAGATGGGACAGGATTGGGATGCCAAGCCTTTATTCCTTACAACCTAAATGCTGCAAAGGACTATGGATAAATCAGGGGCGATGGTAGGTCAGCATGCTGATATATAGGACCACAACCTTTTCTGATTTTTCCACCTAGCTTTATGGAGATAATGAGAACTGAGCACAGATCTTGAATAGTCCCCATAGTTAACAGCATCCTATGTGGTATTACTCTGGGTCCAAATTCTCAGGTGTAGAAATTTCATCATTTGCCCAAGGAGATGATAGAGCCAGGATTCCAACCTGAGTCATTTGCTCCTAAAGCAACAGGACTTATTTACCTGGTAGCCTGCTCTCCTTGGTGCCTGTTGGTTTGCTGATGGGAAGCACCTCATTAGATGGTCTTTAGTGAGAGTCTCTGGCACAGCTGGATGACTCCTCTGAGTTCATTGAGGGAATCCAGATGCCAGGCTGGATGATCGTATAAGGTATCAAGCTGGGACAGGGAAGTGGGGATCTGGAACTGGGTCCCTGGTTCTTAGAGCAAAGGTGTGATTCTGGCTCCGATATGCTCTTCCTCCGTCTTGATTACCATCTTCTAGATCACATCTGCTCATTCTGCCTCTGTCTCTTTCCTTAATTTAGCACTTCTTAGGTTTGAAGTGGAGCAAGGGGAATGGCATTGTTGCTGGTATTTTTCCTCTGTAAAAGGCTGGCTGATAGTCTGGCAAGCAGAACAGAGAGCCCAAGGAAGCAGGATTTAGGCATGAGCAAGCTCGGGTGGGAGCTGTTATAGGAGGCTAGGGCAGGCTACTGATGAGTAGTGTTTAATAGTCCCCAAAGCTGGAGACACACACACACACACGCAAGAAGTAGCTGGGACAAGCTTGAGGGCGGGCGGGCGGGTGGGGGGGTGGTTGAGGAGTAGAGTACACAAGAGGCCAGACTGGACATGCTGAACAGCACCTATAGTATGTAGCATTTTCTCTTCCTTAGTTCTTTGTTCACACTCTGCCAATGGAAGCTTTGGCTCAATGGACCAGAGTTCCCAAAGTGCTGTGCTAAGACACACTTAGATGAGTACTATAGTGTGGGTCTGAAGTGTTCTCTCTAGGCTTAGTCCCTAGCCCATGGCCCTACTATTAAACGGTGGACCAGCGGAAATGGAGTCACTGGAACATACCATGGATGGAGGAGATGTTGAGACTCTTCCCTTCCCCTGGTTGGTCTCCTCAGGACCACAAGTTGAGCAATTTTCTCCAGCACTCCTGCCAAGATGCTCTCTACTCCATACACCAAAAGTAACAGGGTAAAAACCTCTCAGGCCATGAGCCAAACTATACCTTTTCTTCACAAGTGTTTTGTCAGAGTAACAGAAAGCTAACAGAATTGTTTCTGGGCAAGACATCCAGCCCCAACAAATCCTATGGGAAGAAGAATTTCCTTTTGTTCTTACTGTTAATGATTATGGCGAGGAGAGAATTCTGAGTGGAGCTGGGTGAGAGAATGCCCAGTAGATAGCATCTAAGGTGAACACTTGCTGGATTTTCGTTATGACCCTTTATATGATTACCATATGTTTCCAGAAAATGTTATTAATTTCCTATTTGAAGATGAATATAACATTTTCTGTTTAAACATTCTTCTAAAGGAAGAAAGTGAGTCCACTGAAAATATTAGTAAAGAAGATAAGTTATATTAAATTTGCTGAAAATTATCATGGTAGTCAAGGAAAGACAAGCTCTAGGGTGTTACTGGATATGGGGGTTAAAGGTCATTGGCTGCAGGGTCAAATGGACAAGAGGTCAAACCCATAACGAAGTGACTCTGGGCAAGTCATTTCATGTCTTCATGCTGCGGGTGACTCCATCGTAAAACAGTGATTTTAATAGTAAGTGAGCTTCTTGGGTGTCAAAGGTTTGGCCCAATGCCTGACAGTCATTGTCATTGTTACACGAAATTCTCATCAGCATGACATACTGGAGGCTGGAATTCCTGGGCTAACAGTGGGCATGGGCCAGCCATGGACCAGGGAGCTTTGTGGAACTAAGCAGTCTGTCAGCAGCATTCCAGAAGATACCATCTGTGTAGAATTTGGTGTCAGGATTTTGCCACTTGGGCTAGACAATAGGGGAGGACCATTCTGGAGCTTTCTACAGCCTGGGAGTAAGAATAGTTGGCAAAGAAGCAGGTGGCATGGCTCAGTAGATTATGGCTATTGTGGCTACATGCACCCTTCACACTAAATGAATGAATGAATGAATCTTAAAAAGAAATAGCTTTAACAAGCCAGCTGGTAATGTCAACCACATCTGGGTTTGGGAAGTTCCCACTATTTCCTAAGTGTGATGGTGACCCATCTCTTAAACCACTTCCTTACACAGTGTGGTTGATGCCAAATACCTGCTTTTCTTAGGGGAGTTTGCTTTTCTTCATGCAGTTTGGCTACATGCTAGGCACACCATACCTGTAATCAGTCCCCAGTAATAATCCTGGGATAATACCCTTGGCTTAGAGAAGACTGTGTGTAGGTATGAGTATCAAGTGTGATCACACTCATGCTTGTAATCCTAGCTTTAAGAGGATGAGGCAGAAAGATCACTGGGGCTTGCAGGCTGCAACCGAACACCAGGCTCACTGAGAGACCCTGCCTCCACAGAATAAGGCAGAGAATGATAAAGCAGGACACCTGATGTCCTTTTCTGACATTTACGTGTATCTGTGGTGTGTGTGTGTGTGTCTCGGTGGGAGTAGGGGGAGGTGCAGAGGGACATACACAAATTCTAGACCTGGGGACTCATGAGCTTCCTGGGTAGACTGTGACTACGATTGCACTTTCTGTCACTGTCACTGATGGAGGAACTCAGCATGTCCCGTATGACTCTACCTGGGGAAGGATTTCCTTGGGGAGGAATCTAGAACTTGACTTGTTTACCCAGGGCTTTGCCTCTGTCTCTATAGCCATTCATGGAATTTGCTTTGTATCCTCATGTCGAAATGTGCTTAACCAGGGGCAGAGAGATGTTTGCTGAGTCTTATATGTTCTCTTCACCATCCATAAAACCTCAGACTGGTCCTGGGGAGTCAGCATCGTCTGTGTTTGTCTTAGATGGAGGAATGACACCAGAGCTGGCACCACAAGCCTTCCTAAAGCCAAACATGAAGAGGCACCACAAGACAGGCGCTGCTCGCTGCTCCTGAGGAGAGCCAGGCTCTCGTAGGGCGGGGTTTGCCTTCCTGCAGTACTAGCGATATCACTCTGCTTCTCACAGAGAGCGGTAAACAGTTCAAGAGGCCCTGCTGGGGCTTTTTCACACATGGTTTATGCCTCAAATATGATTCATCCTAGAACTCTGAAGAATGGAGAACAATTCTCAATTAGTGACATCTCTTGGCGGCGAGTTTTTACCGTGATAAGTGACCAGGGTGAAGGCAGTGTCAGAGACACCACACCCTGGTCATTTGTTGCCAGTAACAGAGGCCACCCTCTGAGACAGTGTCAAGATTAAGGAATGTTAAGATCTGCTTTCCTCTAGGGGACCTGACTCACTTAAAGAGTGTACTTCAGCGGGGTTCAGAAGACCAGCAAGGCTACAGGAGGATCTTGGAAGCAGAGCAGTTGAGTTATGCTGACAAACAACTGCCCTGACAACAGGACAAGATGAGGAGGATCGAGGAGCAAACACCCCAGCCTTAAGACTGGAGATACAATGGAGACCACTGTGTAGGGGAGCGGTTTCTGTTCAAACTCTCCTCCAGCCAGCAGGAGGAAGCTCAGAGAAGGGGTGGAGCCCCACATGGTTAGTTGGAAGAATGAGGGAACTAGAATCAAATAGGAGAGAGAGGAGAACCAGCTGACCTGGGATGGATGCTTGATTCTACCAGATCTCACTAGAACATTCTAGTAAGGATGATACTGGGGCACAGAGCTGAGAGAAGGAGCTGGATATGTAAAGACAGGACAGTCATAAGTGCTTCATGCCCATCTGTTCATTTACAGCTTACCAAATGTATGACTATTAATAATAGCATCGTTATTATTTCCAGTTTTGTGAGATTGCCTATTCCAGATGTTGTCCAGAGAGATCAAGTGGATAGCCGAAGTCAGGTGTAGATCTGAATCCAGCTCCCAAGTCCAATATAGTGATTGTGTGGGCTTGGAAAGCTATCAAGGGAAATTAAGGTTGTGTCATGGTCAATCATAGTGGTGACATAGGCTTTAATCACTACTTTTTTTCTTTCACCAATAGACCTTGAAATAAATAGGAAACTACTTTAAAAAGCGAACCTCTTAGGCTACCCACTTCCTCATGTAGGAGTCATCTCAGTGCTGTAAGCATTCTGGGAACCCCCTGGTTTTCTTCACTTTGGGAAACCCCAGTTCACAGTCTTGTTTCATGAGTTGGGTCTGCAAATGACAGTGGAAATGTATCAGTCCAGTTTCAGCACCACTGTTTCCTAAAGCCATTTCTGTCCTCAGAGCATGTATGTCCTGAAACTGACACGCACAGTTCTCAGATTCCACTCAGAGCTGACTCACCTCATCTTCATGGAGATAGTAGCCGGACATATTGTGGTTGGGGGGGGGACACCTCTGATAGTGACTTTCAGAGATCTGTCTTTTCCTAATCCCCCAGAAGCGTGGATATTTTTAAATTTAATTTTATTATTATTATTATTTTGTGAAGAGGCCTTTGCAGATATATTATCTTAAGGATCTTGAGATTGTCCTGAGCTCTCTCAATAACCTGTCATGTAATCACAGGTGTCCTTGTCAAGGAGGCTGAGGGAGATCATGCCTGAGAAAGAGCATGCCTGTGGAGGCAAAGGCTGAGGAGACAAAGCGATTAGGAGTGAGCAGCTAGCTGCCAGGAGCTGAATGAGGGAAGCACAGACTTCTATTGTTTCTTACAGACATTCTACTCAATGAACTTCAAAGGAAAAGGGACTCCCCAGATTGATGTAACTGAACATTCCTAGAGAGTTCAGCTTCAGGCAAGGTTTGATCAAGTTGCTTAGTGAATGTTGGTGACATCTCTCTGTCCTTGCTTGTTTCTCCTTTTCTCCATTCTGTTTTCTAGTTGACTCTGTTCCATGAGATGACTTGTCCAGAGGCCTACCCAAAGCTTCAGGTTTACATTCCTTTGTCATAATACCTCTTTTCCCTAATAATTCCAACCAGAATCAAATGATTTATTCTCATAGGATTGTCTTGGGTTATGTGCACATTTTTGAACTAGTCACTTTGACCAGGGCATGGGATCTGCTAATTTGCCAGGCTGAAATCATTTGTCCCATAAATTGTGAGCATTGAAATTGGAAACCTGGAGATCTCTCACTGGTGGCAGAGATTTGCTGCACAAATCTGGATATTGCAGGCTGCTTCTGACGTGGTGGCTGCAAAAACTGATATGATGCCTTGGGATCTCACAGTGGCTTCTATTCCACTGGATTACCCTGAGTGATCTGGAGATGCCAAGCCAAGCTCCTCCCTACTCCAGCCTCTGGCACAGGAATCTCCCTTCATTTGTTGGGGAACCCTGCGACAGCAACAGCTGCCATCCTGCTAGGGTCATCCATTTGAAAGCCCCATTATCAAAGCATCTTTGAACTTCTGTTGGACTTATGTGACTCATGTTGGATGTGGAGAGGGAGGCCTGTGCTGGGAAATGGGAGAAGGAAGTATGGACCAGCACTCCCCCACAATGGGTCTTTCTTTGGCAATGTCTTTGTGGAGAGTGGGGGCAACTCATTCGAAGCACTGAAGCCACAAAGAAACTGCTGTGGCTGGATGGGAAAAATACAGATTTGAAAAGGCTTCTCGCACGTCTTCATTTTGTGATGACCACCCCCCTTCTCAATTGCAACTGGTCACCCTGAGCCTGAGAGTCTAAAGGAGGCTTTTGGCCAGGGAGAATGACCAATTGTCAAGCCCTGTCCCATGGTGGGCAAGAAGGTGCTATGGTGGACAAAGAATAAGCAAGCCAAGAGAACAGAGGTTCAGAGCCAGATGCACAAGGCTTAGCCCTCAGTGGGGTGCCTCCTTACCACCTGGGCTAGATTATGGCTCTAACAATGTCCCTGGACCTCATGGGTCCCCATCCAGGTGCCTCTGTATATAGCTGCAGTCTTGTGTCCTCATATCAAAACATGAGCAGTTGAATTGAATCTGAGATGATTTCTCAGCAAGATGCCCATGATCATAGAACCTAGATGGCTTCAGATGACCTATCTCAAAGCAGGACATGAATACTGTATAAGATGATATATGGAAGTGTTTAAAGTACCAGTTTATTGTTCTCCCCAAATTGAACTGAAGCCACCTGTGGACCCCTGAAATCAGGGTCTGGAAGAGTTTCCAGCACCAGCTGGCAGATACACAGCAAACTCCCAATGCCTGAGCAGGAGACACATTGGCACATATGATCCAGAGTCTCAGCATATCCCAGATTTGTCAGGCTTTCCTAGAGCTATTGTTTCCATGGTTTGGAGAAGAGACAGTGGTGGAGGCAGAATTGTTGGGCATTTGGTACAGAAAAGTCAAATAAGTGACCCACTGTGTCCTGCAGAGTGGGTTTCAGGGCCTCTCCTTGGGCGGGGGTCCTTGGGAATACACACAGAGAGAAAAAGAGAGACACAGATAGAGAGAAAGAGACAGATCTCAATATTGATGCATATCACTTGATGGGGGTGGAAGGAGCAGACACTCACTTTCATCAGAATGACAAGGAAGTGGTGTCAGTAGGCTCTGCCTGGCTGTTACTTTAGGGGAAACACTATTACACTAACGTTGTGTCACAGTTAGCTCCAGCTGTCGACTTGACACAACCCAGAGTCACCTGAGAATAGTGAGTCTCAACTGAGAGATTGCCTCCATCAGATTGACTTGTGGGCGTGTCTTTGGAGGCATCTTGTTGGATGTTGGAGGCTGCCGCCCACTGTAAGCAATGCCTAGGCTGTGTAATAATGTTGAGCAAGCTAGTGAACTGTGTTCCTCTGTGGCTTCTGCTTTAAGCTCCTGCATTGGCTTTCCTGTAACCTGGAATCCATAAGTGAAGTATTTATCATATTTTCTATGAACCAGGATTGATGTCCTGATCAATTACAAAATCGACTTCAAAATTCTTAACATAGTGTAAAGCATTCTGGTAGTCTTAAAAAATTCCAAGGGTGAACTCTCTGGGGAATGGACTTGAGTCAGGGTCACTGGAAGCTAACTCTGGCCTTGGTAGTAGGCTGCACCAGGGTTTCTAAACCATGGTGTGATAATTGAGATAGAATCTATCTGTGTTGATGGCTTTTGTTTGTTTGTTTATTTTTGAGACAGTTGACGCTAGCCTTCCTGCTCCTTATCTCTTGCCTCAGTCCCCCAAGTGCTGAGATCACATGCATATATCACTGTACCCAGCTATGAATATAGTGTTTAGCAGCAAAGCCAGAAACTTCTCATGGTAGGCACCCTAATTTCTACTCACGTGATAATCCTTGGAATTTGTGTGTGGTGGTCCACATGAACAGTGCTAATGTTGTGGGTAGAATTATAGCTTCAGGTAAGCTGATATTGAGATGGGAAGGTACTATAGATCACCCAGTTGGACCCAGTATGATCATCAAGGTCCTTGCACGTGGAAGGGAGATGACAGTGAGTACAATCTGACATGGATGGCTTTGTAAGTGGAGGAAAGGCCCTGGCCAAGGACTGGACAGTGTTCAAAAGCAAAGAAAGACAAGACAGTTTGGGAGGAATGCAGTCTATGACCTTGACCTATGACCTTCAGAGTAGTCAGAGGCTAGAAGAGTGTTCTCCCAGGACACATAAAGACTGCTCCAGCAGCCATGGAAGCTAACCCAACGAGCTCCACTGTGACAACTACTAATAAATATCTCCAGACAGGGTCAAATGACATGGGGATGGGGGCAGTGACGGGGAAGAAGTACCCTGATTCAGGAATGCTAGCTACACTGACTCCTGTATTGCTTCCCTAGAAGTGGAAAAGAAGGAGTTTATCATGTATGATATGAGGGAATTCAGAGGAAATGGGTGTCCCCACCCGGTTCAGCCAGCTCTGAAGGTGGGAAAGAGGGTGGATACCAAGCTGATCCCACCCCCGTGCCAATGAAACTGCAACTTTATAAAGGAGAACATTCCTGTCTGGACTTGTACATCTTTAGATGGAACTAAAAAAGAAGCCAAATTGTCCTTAGCTATAAAAGAGAATATATATATATATCTTAATAAAATACTGAAATGTCAGTCAAGAGAGCAGGCAGGGTGCCCCAGGACCATTTGTGAGAGTCATGGGTGGAAGGGAGAGACCAGAGAGCCCAGCCTGTGCTGCAGGCCACCAAGCCTGGGCTCTGGGCCAGGCACATAGCCCCTGTTTCTTGGGCCCAACCCTGTGCTATAATTCTGTTTATTTCATTGGATATAAAATCCATATGGTTCTGATTTCTCCCTTGTAGCCATCATCTTGGTCTGGCTTTGGAGCCAACAACCACGCAAAATGCCTTTGAATTTGTTCTGGTTAAGGTGGAAAGCTGTACTCTTCCAGGCTTCAGGGGGTAACCATGAGGCTCACATTTGATTTCAGGGACTTCTTTAGGAGATCAGGGAGGGTGGAAAATGGGTGAAGTTGGTTCTGATTCTGGCAAAGGACTCAGGGCTGGGTCTGATGGGAGGAGCTTGCTGAGTGTGTAGTAGATCTGAATAGCCAAGGGCTCCCTTTGGGGTCTCAGCTTAGGCCATAGGTGTGCTTACTGTCAAGCATCCTTGTATCCCCTGTTTCTTCATGGTGGTCACATGAGAACTCTAGACTTTGATCTCTTTTGCTGGGCAGCAGCTGGCCATATCTGGAGCAAGCTAAAGGTGAGTGAAGGGTTGGATGGAGAAAAAGGAGACTCAGAGAGCAAAGTAGGAATAACTTGACTAGGCCAGGATGGGCTTGTCTAGGTGGTTCCAGCTGCTGTAGTAAGGTCAGTGGTTCCCACCCGCCAGCATGCACTTGAACCATGTACCCCAGAGGTTATGTGAACATAGGCCCACATGGAAGTTTCTGGTTTACAAAGTCTGGGTATCCCCAGACCCTACACTTTCTAACAGATTGACAGGTGAGGTCCTACTGTTGCTGGTGCTGGTCCAAGAATCACATTTTTAGAATGTTGATCCAGAATCAAAATAGTGTGTGCCAAATGGAAAACAGTCCTGGTAACAAATATAAACTGGTTGTCTGTGTAGGGGTGAAGACCCCTTGTTTGAGTGGAGTACTCTCGGTCATCCTTTTTGATTCTTTTTATTCCAAGGTGAAAATAATATTTTTTCCACTTATCAAATAGTGAAGGTGACATTTTTGCGTATAGTTCTATGAGTTTTAACATATATAGATTCATATAGCCACCCCAATAGTTAGGATGCAGAACTTTCATTGTTTCCAAAATGTTCCTCATGTGAGTTCCAGGCCAGCCTGGTCTACATAACAAGTTCCAAGCCAGCCAAGACTACATTTGTTCATACCTTCTCCACCGAAACTCCTGGCACCTTCTCCATTTTCATGGCTTTGTCTGAGAATGTCACATAAATAGAATACAAACTATGTAATCTTTGACACCAACTTCTTGACATATGATGCTGTGCTTTGTCAGTTTGAGACCTGTGGGGAGAGATTGTCCCATGGTGATGAGGGATTGGTGGAGTCAACCTGCTCACCTCAAGGTGGAGAAGCAAAACAGAGAGAAAGGATGGGGTCTCACTGTCTCCTTCAAGGACAATGAGCAGAACAATTCCCACCAGGATCCACTTCTTAAAGTACCTTATCACCTCCCAGTAGGTAGGAAACCATACCCCCAGTACTCTAGTCTTTGGGGGACACATAGATTCAAAGTCTAGTCATTCTGAAGATTTGTGAATTAGACTTTGTGTGCACACTTGTTCTCATTTCTCATGAGTAAAGCCCCTAAAGTAGGCTTGCTAACCGTAATGGCAAGCGTGTGTTTAGCATGATGGGAAACGGCCACTTCGCAATCAAGGGGGCTGCACCGCTTTTCTTGCCCTCAGCCCCATTTGAGAGTTCCCAGTACTCTGTATCCCATATCCTCACAGACTTCTTTAGTCAAGCCTTTCCAAACTATACTTGAGTTCAGAGTGAGCCTCAAAAAGGCTCAGAAACTGGTCCAAGGCACTGGCCTCATTTAGGACCCTTCTGACCTGGAGACTGTGATTTGGGGGAGGAGGGGTTGGGTGGTTTGAATGACATGGCATTCATTTCACCTTTCACATGCTAAATCTAGGAACCAGGATTCTATGCTGGGTGGAAGTAGGGAGGGGATTCAGCTCTGTGCAAGAGGAATATTAAACAGGAGTGAAAGGTAATCTCACACACACACACACACACACACACACACACACACACACACACTTATTATTTTAAACTGGGGGTTCCAATACATAAAGTAAATTGCCAAATGTCATTCAGTTGGCAGGTGACGTCTTGCCTCTCTGTTTAAGGCAGGCAGTGACAGAAGGTCATCTTTGTTTCTAGAGACATTCTTGTAATGACACACAGACTGCTTCCATGGAGTCTAACTGATTGAACATTTGCAGTCTGTCATATTCACACAAGCCTAGCTCCTTGGCCTTGGATCCACCCCACGCAGGAGCCAGTTTTAGGAAAGAACCTGTGTATCCAGTGAGGCCTCAGCTGAAACCAGAGCGGGTGACATAATGGAGGAGATTCCTAAGAACAGAGTCCTCCTCTGGAGGCCGTCCCGCCCCACTCAGGGGAAGGAGCCCAGCTGTCCTGGAAGGCTGTGGACATGCTTTTCTGATTGCAGAATTCTTCTCTTTCATTTTGAATATCATTTGTTTGGTTGCCACAGCAACGTCAAGGCTCTATTTTAATGCTAACCTGCGTGGTTGCAACTTTCTATATATAAATGCTGCTTTGCACAGTGAATTAGCGGATGCCACGAAGAAGAAGTGTATGTGGGGACTGTGGCAGAAAATGACCAGCCTATCAGATTTGTATAAGGACCAACTGCAGGGCTAAGGTGAGTAGGGACCCTGACACTTTGGTCATTTTTCATGCAGATGCCCCAGGCTAGGAGGAGCAGGTCCAGCTGTTGGCCAACTCCTAAAGACGGAAGGCTTACTTGAATAGTCTTTTGGGTTAGGGGTGGATGATGCTTTGGAGGAACTTCGGTGAATCTTTGCTGCTCTGATCCTCATGACTTCAGGATGTCTGGGTTGCATAGTGAGCAAGGTTTCAAAAAGAGAGGAAGCCATTTGGCTAGGAGAGGTGTCCAAGTAGGAGGTATTCTTGGTTCCTGTAGACTTACCTCAATGCTCTAATTTGGATCTTTCTTATTTGGTTTTGATTTTTTTTTTCTTTCTATCATGTGGCCAGTCTCTGTAGAAACTCCAACCAATGTGATGGAGTTCTTAGAGGAAGCCTGGAAATATCTTTGGGAATCAACTGGTATCATTCTCCCATTTTCGATACCAGAGAGGTAACATGTTCTGGCAGAGGTCACACAGCAAGTGAATCAGGAAAATAGTAGTTCTTTATGGACATTCTGAGTCTTGGGTGTCACACTTCACTTTCTGCTGTGAGGTCAGAAAGGCATATGGAGGGCACATATCAGTGAGGGGAGCTGCAGAAGGGAAGCATGGTCAGGGATATACCTTTCTGGGTCCAAGTTGCAGAAGAGTAATGGACGCACGATTATGTAATGAGATCAAGAAGATAGCTCTGGGAAAAGGCATAAAGTTCAAGTGCAGAAAACTTGTGTTTATATGGGTTGTGGCTCTTTCTACCCATGGGACAATTTTGCTAGTTTTCTTGAGGCTTCATTTCCCTTGGGACACTCAGAGGATGCTGAACATCTTCCCACAGCCTTGTAATGACTTGGAGTCACATTCTTGGTGATCTCACAGAGTGCAGATTTGGGTCTCAATGGGGGTGTGACGTGTGCAAAGACAGCATGCTTTGCCAATTGTGAGCATCCACAGTGTCAGGCTTTAGTTCTGTTCTCTAGTAGTTGGGAGGAGGTGAACTAGTATTGGAGGACATTGGCTAAGTCAGAGGTCTCCTTGGATTTCATTTCTTAGTGCGATACAACATAATACAATTATATTGTTGGAACATCACATTTTGGTGTCTTCTCCTATAATATCAGACATACAGCAAATAATTCAAGGGTATATATCTGGAGAAATCAACCCTGCTCTTTCTATTATTTATGTGGCATTTGGTCCCACTATTTTGCTCAGGCTGCTTTTGAACTTTTGGACTTGACTGATGCTCTTGTCTCAGCCTACTGAGTAGCTAGAAGAACTACAGGTTCATGCTGCTACACCCTGCATTCAATCTGTCTGTCTGTCTGTCTTTTCCCCTCTTCTTCTTCCTTCCCTTTCTTTTTGACAGTGTCTCAACAAAATATAAACCAAACTGGAATCAACAATCCTTCTGTCTCTGCCTTCCTAGTGCTGGTCACAGGCCTGATGTGCTCACTACCCGACCTAGCTCTACAGGAAAAGATTCAGTAAAATGAGATTGTATCTTTAACCTTGAGTCCCAAGCCACACATTACATGAAATCAATGTCTAGCCTAGAAAACAAAATGTCCTTGTATCTACATGTATCAAGGGTCAGTATATATTTTAGATTATTTAGGAAAATATGCTTTTGGCGGTGGGCACTTATCAGACTTTCTAAAGGAATAAAGTTTGGGAGCTGCTGGCCTCAAATGGAATGGTGACCAAATGAGCCCAGGCTTCCTCCTGGATTCCCTTTCCAGTGAAACTCTGGCTGCCCAGGAGGGGGAAGGGTAGGCTTGGATGGGGTCTCTGTACAGCAGCATTTGGAGATGCCTGTGTAGAATCACAGCCAGGGTGAAGCTGCCCAGTTGGGAAGTGGCTGGTCTGGGGTCAGGGATGGAGCTTTTCTCTTTTCTCAGACCTACAAACAAGAGTAAGATAAGACCTGTGGTGCCCAGGCCCCCAGGAATGTTCCAACTAACAGTCTCCAGCAAGACATCCTTGACCCAAGCCCATGGAGACCTCTGCCACTGTCATTCTACGCCCAAGGACACTCATTCCTACACCTCTGAAGTCTGCAAGACTGAATTTCTCATACCTGCTAGGTGTAAGGCTTGAATCCTACCCTTCTCCCACCAGAATCCATGTCCTCTGGTACTGACTTTCTCTTTCTGCTCATGTGAATCTTGGTCACTATGATGACTTTATCACCTCTCCTTGTATCTGCCCTCCCCCAGACTTCTTTGCCAGGCTTAAATTCTTAACCTATTGGGTCATCTTCACACACCTTCCTCACTGAGCATCAGTTGATGGAAGCCAAGTAGGACAGATTTTCCAGGGGCCCTTCTGTCCAAGAATATGTATCTAAGCTTCCCACGGAGGAGAGCTTAGCACAGTATGGGAACAGGGCTCTGAGAGTGGGCAGGAAGGTGACCACACATGTGCAGTTCTTGGGAAGTACCCACTGATAGCCCAGAAACCAGCATTCAAATGTACCCACTAGGATCAGTGCTAACAGTCCTGGACAGAAAACTGGAGAGCATGGGCAGATGTACTGCCTGGCAGCCTGGGGAAGTGGCATCCAGTACTTTTAAACCAAAAGTCCTCTTCAAATGACACGGCATGCAGACAGCCATCAGACAAAACTAAGTCACAGCTGGTGGCCAGTGGCCAAAATTAAGTGCAGAACAGTGAAATTTCTGACTTCGCTGTAATTTATTTTTGTTTACCACCCGCCCAACACACACACTCGGTTCACTTAAATATTTTTCAATTGGTTATCAACATCTTAAAATCAGCACATTTCAAGGACAAACTTTCAGAGTTCCAACTTCTCTCGCAAAAATGTGATGCTATGGTTACACCCAGCCTGCTGTCCAATAGGGTTCTGACACATTGCTTTTGGCTCTCTAGGGTGCTTTCTAGTGTACCCCAGTCCCCGCCCACCTCTGCTGATCACCATCCCTGAGACCAGTATGTAGTCATTATTATTTCACTTAGGTGGGGATATGTATGTGAAAAATTCTCTGCACCCTTGTCCACAATAAGTATTAAAGTCTATTCCCACCAGGTGTGGTGGTGCATGCTCATAATCCCAGCATTTGGAATTGTGCTCTTGTGTGCCATTGTCCCTTGGAGGCCAGAAGAGCATCAGATCCTATGGAGCTGAGCTTACAAATCTTTGTGAGCTGCTTAACATGAGTGCTAGAAATGGGATGCAGGTCCTCTGTGAGAGCTGTACATGCTCTCAACCACTGAGCCACCTGCCCAGCCCCTTAGTCCCTCTTTGGGTGACCACTCAACACTCTTATCTGTAGATTCATTAATGTAATGTGGATGAAGGTCTTAGTCTATTTTGTGTCATTCTAAGACAATATACTAGACTAAGTTAAGTTACAAAGACTAGACATTTACTTGATACATAGTTGTAGAGTTAGGGAAATCCAAACCCATGGTGGCATCATATGGTTAAGGAATTTCTTGGAGTATCATCCAATAGTGGAAGGCAGAAAGGCAATATAGTCTAAGAGAGTCACATGCAAAAAGGGGTCAGATTAGTTTTGGTAAGAAGTCCATCCTTAAAGTGACCAAGTCACTCCTGAAATAGCAACACTAATCTACCTCTGAAGGCAAGGCCCTCATACCCAATTTGCACTTAAAGGTCCCAGTTCCAGCACCATTGCACTGGACATTAAGTCTCCAACATGAGAACTCTTAGGGATGTATTCCTATCTAAAACACAACCAAGATTGGTACCTTCGGCTGACCTTTAGAGAAGGTCATTTGGCTTTCTTCTCATGGGACCAGCAGTAATGCAGCCTGGGAACTGAGTCTCATTCCAAGGGTCCAGGAGGGCTGCTCAGACTTATCAAGGATAACGAGGAGTTCAAGGAGCTGAAAGTCTTTAGATGAAAATACAATACCGGTTCCTTCTTCTTCCCTTTTTCTTTTGAGACAGTGTTTTTCTATGTGTGGCCCTAACTGTCCCCCTGCCTCTGCCTCCTGAGTGATGGGATTCAAGGCATGTGCCACCATCTCCAGGTTCTTTAGAATGTCTAGACAAGGGCCAGTTACATGTTGATCTCAAATCTCCTGCTGGTAACTCAGATACTGTGTCACAATCACTTGGTCACTGCCATCTGCCTTTCCGACTAAGGGTTTTGATTACTTCAGTAGGCAATCTATGTGAGTGAGCCCTTCCCAAATGGATTATTTGGAGAACTGACCCAAGGCCCTTGAGAACTTTGCTTCACAGACTCCAGCCAAGCTACCAATGACCTTGTCTTCCTGGCCCATATCATTTCTATGTGCTTTGGGTGACTGGGGTGGGGGTTAAGTATATGAGAGACCCTCCCCATTGTGATGCCGACTGGCACATGGGCAGTGCATCTCCACCCTCTAGACTCTTCCAGTTTTTCTTTCTCTCTCTTGGTACATGGGTCATTCCAGAAAAAGAGATGTCCTCATACCAGAAAAGCTGACAAGTGTTGCCAGAGTCTAGAAAGAAGCCTACTTGACCCCTGACCCCACACATGTAGTCCAGGCTAGCCTCAAACTCATTGTTAACCAAGGATCAACTTGAACCACTTGGTCCTTTGTCTTAACCTCCTGAGTGCTGGACCACTCACCATGGCCAGCTTACCAGTTCTGGGAATTGAACCTGGGTCTTCATGTATGCTAGGCAGCCATCCCATCAAGTGAGCTCCCTCTCGAGCTCATGCATTTCTTATGCACATCTGTGTCTGCAGATAGATTTGCATCGAATTCTCTCTTTGTGCAGCAGCAGATGACTGCTCATCCCAGGCCACTCAAAGCAGAGCAACAATGGGTGGAGAAATTAAGCAGGGTGGAGGTACACATCCCAGGAGACAGTCCCTTTCTAGGCTTCCAGAATTTGATGTAAAGGGGAGGAGGCTCCTTGGATTAGAGGGTTCATGTGGGAGTCTCCTCTCAAGCTGTCTCTTGCTTTGGACACTGAATAGAAGCTGCCTGCTAGAGCTCTTAGTTCTGACAGAGCTCACAGTAAACCACTAACCCGCTCAGCTACTCAGCACTCAGTGGCCACCTCCTGGGAGCCGGTTCACCCTGGAAGCGGGTAAGAGCTCTTGGTTGGAGGAATACCTATGCTCTGATTTTGCTCCTTATCTCCTTAACAGTCCACTCACCCCCACCCCCACCCCCCGCTGCTACTGCCCTCCCCAGTTAACCAGTTAACTTGCAATCAGCATCACCTTCCCTGGGTCAATGGATAATGAGAGGGCTGGCTGCCTGGCTTCCTCTACACATTAGAGTATTTACCTTGAGAGGCAGCAGTACATGGACGAAGGGGCAGCCTGGGGTGAGGAGGAATCAGTGCTAGGCTCAGAGACAGAACATCAGGTTCAAACAATGCTATAAAGTGGAAGTGAGAAGAATTCCCCCAAGGTTTCTGTAGGAATCAGATAAGCTTCCTGACCCCCAACAGATACTGGGCAGCATCTAAGGGCAACAGGCACACCGGGTCTCATGACAAAACACAGGCAGTGGAAGTGATTGAAGATATACAGTGGGTGATGGTGGGGGTGGCGGACTTAGGTCCCTGTGTTTTCCTACCAAATCTGTCTCCTTTTGAGGTAAGTGCCTATAATAAAAAAAAGTGAATGCATGCATGGCTCATCTCAGGAAGGGTGGCAGGCCTTGCATGATGGTCTACACTTCTTTTTCAAGGTCCAGAAACAGTCAACACACACTTTGTGCTGGAAGTCTTTGTGTCTTCTAGGCCCTCTCGTCTGGCCAGAGAGTTGAGTCTTAGTGATAGAGAAACATATGGACAAGAATTCACAAAAGGGGAAATGAAGTGAGCTGAGCCAGCCGATTCTTAGAATAGTTGATGCCCATGAGACTCTGGTGGTGATGGTCTTCTGACTCCTGGTCTTCCATGTCCTTCCTCCCGCTCCTTCAGTCAACCTGATCAGTGTCAGGGAGGTTAGACTGTGTTGTTCTGGAGAGTTCCACACAGCCTATTGAGAAGACACAAGCAGCATCAGTGAGCCTCAGTGCCCTCAGCAGATGGCAGCACACAAAAATCAGTCACCCAGAGACTTAACAGGCAGTGGCAAACCCTGAAAAGCAAAATTGTTTCTACCTGCATTCCTACCCTCTAGCTGAATGGTCCTCAAATGGTCTGTAACATACAGATTTGTTGTGTAATCTAGACTAGCCCCAGACTCAGTGCAGGGTCTACCATGAGCCACCATGCTGGCCTGTATTTTCATTTGTATGTACTGGGGGGGGGAAGATCAGTTTCACTTAGGAAGTAGTTTCCAAGCTCATGGAACTAGCAGAACGTGATTGGAACCCAGTGTGTGCGTTTTCTATGACTGGCTAGAGACCAGAAGCTGGGTTTGGGTTTGGGACAGGCAGATATCTGAGGTCGGACGAGTGGTTTGTGGAATTTCTGCTTGCCCTGTACTCCCGCCTCCAGTTTAGTGAGATTACAGACATCTCGTGCTGGAAATCTCTGTAGGATGTTCTTTCCAGAAGCCCTGGAATCTTCCAGCCCTCTGGTTTGGCTGCAACATTGCATCGTGGGGGTAGGAGAGGACTGGCAAAAGGGAAAGCAAGGGCTCATGATGTCAGTCTGTTCACAGATGTTTCCTCCCCGGGCCTCTTCCTTCATGGGGATCATTAGCCACAGATAAATGGGAAGTGGGTTTGAGCGTCACCTCTCTCTGAGAAGTGCTAATGTCCTATGCCAGGCTTTGGCTGCTGCTGCATGCTTTGACCACAGCTCATTTTGTAGCCTTGATGGTGACATTGTTAATGGTCTCTCTGTATTGAGACCTCAGAGGCTTGGTGTTCATTCCCAGTCTCCAGCCTTCAACTTTCCCATCTGTAAAATGGCAAGATGGAATCAGATGATTATTAAAGTACTGCCTCTCGCTACCATGGTCTGGATCTGAGATGGATCACTTAAGAGAGTAAAGAGTCATATGAAGGCACATATCATACAACCTAGCTCACTATCTACACAGAATCAGAAATGACTCACACTTGAGACTTTCCTATTGTCACCTTCCTGAGGTAGATTTATCTCTCAGTGCCTGGAGGCTAAGTGGATGGTGTCTTCCCTTGCATGCCCACAACAAGCCTTTCTATTTCTGTCAGGCATGAGATGTTAGCACAGCATGTGTGTGCAATTGCAAAGTTTTAGGAAAGAAGATCCTATTTGCAGCTTCCTCAACTGTAACAACACATACATATATTTATATTGCAATATAAGATAACTTTTAATATGTTTAAGGATGACCTTGAAGTCATGATTCTTTGCCTCTACCTCCTGAGCACTGGAATTACCAGAGTGTGCCACCATATGCCAATTACTAAGTGTTGGAGTTCCAACTCTGCGCTGGCTAGGCAGCTGCTCTATCAATGGAGCCACACTCCCAACCCCATTAATTCTTGTGCTTGTATCTTGTCTTTTTTGAGACAACAGAGCTTCCAAACTCACAGTGTAGGTGAAGATGACTCTGGGTTTCTAATCCTCCAGCCTCTACCTTCTGAGTCCTCCCAGACATGTGCCACGTTGCCCAGTTCCAAATTGTTATTAGCACTTCTCCACTGCCCCATCGCTATGGATTTGAACAGGTCCATGTTGTGAGTCCCAACTCACCCATCCCTATCTCTCGGTCATCCCTTTGATCTCAGCTGTGTTTTTCCATTCCAACTTTCTGTTCCTCCTTTAGAGGTCACGACTTCTCAGTTTCCCGAGTTTCTTCTAAGTTATTTTCTGAGCTGTGCTCTTTCTTTAAGCTTTCCGCTTGGCATTTCCTCATCTGGAGTCACTCTCTCGCCATCCCAGATTCATTTCTTCTCATTTTTTCACCAGACAGATCCTGTGCTAGCATACGGCACACATGTGGCATGTACCTCCGTACAGAACATGTAGACTCCTTTGACCTTTCTCGCTTTTAGGCAGGCTGTCTGCCTTTCTAGCAACTAACCTGTAGTTTCCATAACACACATTCCTCTGTGCAGCTCCCAAGTTCAATTTCACAGTGACTTTTAGAACAGGTGAGCATCCTACCCAAGCTCCTCACATCTCCTGGTGCTCCCTGCTCCTCGGCTTCCTGGAGAATTCTAGACTTCAACAGTGGATGCAGAGGAAAGGGTAGGTCCTTGATACATGTGTTCCCAGAGGACTGACAACTGGGGGATCAGATCACTGTCAATCTTGTCCCTCAAGTTAGAGACAGGGACTGGTGAAGGCATAGCATGCATCCTGACTCTGGGCAGGTGGTGAAGGCATAAATGGTGTTTCCATGGCACTGCCCATCATCCTTGCTCTGGAAGACATCTTTGTCCTCTCTTCTGCCGACCTTATGGTTCCTGAGTGGTTTCTCCAAATGTGTTTGTCCCTTCCAAGATTGAGTAAGTATTTCCTCTTTCTTTTTTTCTTTTTGCTAACTCCATAGTGAGTCAGTGGCAACTTGACTGGCATCTCCTGCCAGGGCTTCTTCTAATACCCTTGTCATAGGCCTCACTCACATTTCTCTTCACTGCCCATTTTACTTCTCCATAATGATTCAGAGCTAAGTGTCTTCAGGGAATTCAGGTTTGGTTTTCTAGGATTACAAAAGCAAACTCTAGACCATTCTAAACCCACCAGGCTTTCCTACCTAACTGTTTCCTAACGTGCACTGGGTTTACAATGAAGGATCCACAAGGTCATTTTAAATCATGTTGATGACAGATTTTTAAGCTGTATTTATTTTCATGCATGATAGAAAAAAAATAATAAAACCACCACATCATACCCGTGATCTCTTAGATGTTATTATTTAGACCTAGGCTTAATTTAAGTTGGCTATTAGTTCAAACTTTTTGAGTAGGTCAGAGTTATGGCTCAAGAGTAGAGTGTTTGCTTAACATGTACTCGGCCTCAGGTTCCATGCCCAACACTGCTTTAAAAATAAATACTTAACAGTGTTGCTATGGCACAGGGGTGTGAAAATTTGCAACAGCAGACGAAGAATGGGTGAAACTGGGAAACCCCTTAGAATCATGGGGACCTAGCTCAAGCAGTCACTCAGGCTTGGTGACAGTCTCTCTTACTCCCTGAGCCACTTCTCCGGCTATCAGAGGGTTTTTAAACCTGAACACCACTTCTGATGTGATCACCCAGTACTGGGGATCTTATGTGGTGTGGATGCACAGCACCTTCCATGTGCTGCATCAAGGAGCTTGGCTGCCTGTCCCTCAACCTCTGCCCTGCACACCCTTAGGCCTGGAGCCTGCCACTCCTCATGGCTGTGTTTCTCTCTGTTCAATGGCAGCTCATTTTAATGTCTTCTTTTCAAGCTCAGGACTTGCCAGCTCCTCCCGGGCCTTGGATCAGTTCCTAGTCCATTCTCCTCTCTCTAGGAGAAGCAGGGGTCGGGCCCTCTGGGTATCAGGAAGAGTTTTCTTAGCCAAGGATAAATGATGACATGCTGGAATCCCTTCCTTGGTTGATGTGTGAGATGCGTTAAGACCCCTGTTTAACCCTGAATGTTGGACCCTGAGTAAGAAGAGAGGAAGACAAGATAATGACCTTGTTCTTGCCTCTAAGAGCCTTGGGGAAGGGTTTGGGGAACAGTGTACACCGATAAAGAGGACAGGGGAGGGGATTTGAGTTTAGAGAACATAAGTCAGGAGAGGATTTGTTCTCCCGTGTTTTAAATTCAGCTCCCTTCATCTTTCCTTATGAGCCCTGAATCCACCTATAGGATTTGACCACTGTCTTTCTGCATGTCAAAGGCCAGACTGACCTCCACTGCCCACATGGAACACTATAAGTAGACAGCCTTCAAGTTCTGGTAACACACTTTGAATTTGTATCTAGAGCCAATAAACTCTACAGCTCACCTAAACTGGTTCCCATCCCAGCTTGGATCCCTAGGTTCTGGTTCTGGCTTTTCCTGTTCTCTTTGGAACCAACTTCACTTTCTCCCACTACCCTGGTCTCATTGGCTACTCAGCTGTTTTGTGCCTCTTACATCATGTCCCTGGCACTTGAGTTAAGCCTTTCCTTTTTATCCCGTGCTGTGGGGCAAATTCTATATCTTCTCAGAGACTTCCCTTCACCCTCCCAGCCCACAGGGATCCCGCCCTCTCTGCATTCTGAAAGCTCCCATTGTCTCCAGACTTAGCCTTTTGGCATGGCTACAGTCTGTCTTGAAAGCTGTTTCTCCTTCCTCCCGGCCCCACCCCCATTGGTGACTTATCTGTATCTTTCAAATCTCAAGAGGTGGGGACTACTTTAATGGTGCTTACATCTTCCATAGCATCAGAAAAATGATAATTAATAACTATTAGCTGGGTGGTGGATCATGTAACTCTGGAGCCATATGTGAGGGAGAGGATGCCCTATACCCCAGAGAGTGCGCGGCAGGGTGTGTGTGTGTGTGTGTGTGTGTGTGTGTGTGTGTGTGTGTGAATAATTTCTCCCTTTATAACTATGAAGCATTTAGGAAACATGAGTCATCACCATAGCCAGATGTTCCTTCTTATTAGTTATCATTACAACACAACCCAATTCATCCTGCTGAGGATGAGGGCCTACAGCAAAGTAACCTATTTTGGTTTTCAACCCGACTGAAACAAAGAACAGTATCTTCTGGGTCAGCCGATCTGGCTCTATGGAAATGATTACCAGTATTTTGCTTTTCAATCATGAGCTTTCTGTTGTTTCTCCTTTGTAGCTATGGCCCTAGCTGATTACAAATACCAAGTGGAGACTTCATTAGTTTATTTCTCACAGCCAACCTTTAAGAAAAGAGGACCATTAACAAAGCAAAACTCAAGTGACTTCCCAAAGGAGACTCAGAATCTATCACCCTGTTATATCTGAGTCTTTCAGATGCTGGGAGATTAGCTTTGGGGAATCCTGAAGAAGAAAGTCTTTAGGACTAATGCATTCTGCTTAACCTAGGTCAGAGCATGTTCCTTGGTTTACAGCGGCCCAGAGAGTTATCTGGCCATGAGACAGCAGCCATTGGTGTGGTCATTGGTGTACTGTTGCTTGTGGATGTATCTTCTTCTCCATGTAACACGGAGCTATGATGGTACTGATAACAAACTATTAAACAGCTTTAAAACTGTGCCCTCTTTGCTAAGATCAAGAAGCCGTGGGCTACCACAGCTTCCATAGCCTTGTGATCCCATGAAGCTTAAAGAAATAGAAAAGATGTTGACAGTGAGTAGGAGCCACTTTCAAGAGCAGGGAAGTACTTTGGTGCTACACATGCCACAAAGCTGAGGCTTGATCCCCACCAACCTTTCTCCTGGACTTCCCAGATATTGCTACCAATAGGGGCTCTGCCTCCCAATAGGCTCTCCTTTTAGTGGCTGATATGAGCCACTGGACAGCTGCAGGTGTTTTTGCTGTTGTCACTGGGTTTGTTTAGTTTTGAGTTTTAAAATTACATTTACTGAGGTTTTTGTTTGTTTTATAAAGGCAGAAGCACATGGTACTTGTAGAATTCAAAAGACAGCCTTTGGAATCTGCTCTCTCTTTCTGCTTGTGAGTGTGTCCGAGAGACTAAACTCAGGTCTTCAGACTGGCATTATTATTATTATTAATTATTGTTGTTTAGTCGTTCCTTGTTAGAGAACTCAGGCTGGCCTAAAAGCAGTTCTCCTGTCTTAGCCTTCAGTTTTGGGATCACAGCCATGTACCACTGTGCTCAGAGAGATCTGTTTCTTAGCTCTGGTGATTTCATGTCTTCTGTGGCCTCACTTCATTCTCACATCAAGCTCTGCTTCTCACTCCTTCTTGCCCCTTGATCATGGGACCTGAAGCACTGCTCTTAGCACCTACACCCTATGATACCGACCCTCACTGCTGCTACCCACAGAGTCTACAGCCCTGCACATTTACTTTCTTCCCATTCTTTCTTTCTGCTCCGTCTCAAGAGTCACTGTTTTTTCCTCTAGTAAGTGGAGATAGATATAAATTTTCCCCTTGACATCTTAAGATATTTAGTCAGAGAGATAACTCGATGGTTAAAAGCACTGATTATTCTTTCAGAGGACCCAGGTTCAATTCCCATCACCCACATGACAGCTCACAACTATCTGTAACTCCAAGATCTAACACCCTCATACAAACATACATGCAAGAAAACAACAAAACACATAAAATAAAAATAAATAAATTTATAAAAAAAAATATGTAGTCACATGAGATATATGATCCCTTCAAGAGTACCTGGCACAGGTACTCTTATGCTGAGTAAAAGCTCAATGATCATGACTCCAGCACATGAGAGTCCCACCATTACTGAGGGTAGAGAGTTCTCTGAGCAACCTTGGCTGCTCAGAGCCACAACCTGAAAAGAGAGATGTAAGCTCTACCACCAGGTGTGAAAGAGAGACCACCAGAAAGGAGTTCCGTTTACACAGAAAGCCAAAAGCTCTTGGGCTTCAAGCAGAGGTCATTGCCACCCACTCTGTCTGTGACACAGACCTTAATAGGAAAGCCATTCATTGAATGGGTTGCCAACCATGTTGCCTCAATTTACCTTGGACTGCACAGAAGATGGGCTGGAGTGAGCCCTATTGTGGATCCTCAGTTTATTTTCTAGTTGGGCTTCCTCATTCCCCTCACCAAGGGACTGAACCCATATCTAATCAGTATAACTTTACATCTAGAGATTTTTGTACCTGTGTATCTTGTGATGTAGTGACCCAGGGTCCATTAAATTAAACCAACTGTACCCATAGCAAACCTTCTTTTTAAATTTTTGGTAAATGTACATAACATAGACTGTCCCATTGTCACTGTGCTTCAGAGTAGAATTCAGTGACACTAAAGGCATTCCTGCTGCCATGCAACCATCATCACCAGCCATCTTCCAAACCTTTTCATCTTAAGAGTTAAAAACGGTGCCACCATGCACCTCTCCACCCTACCATCTCTGGCAGCCACATCCTTTTGTCTGTCTCCAAGTGTGACTACTCTAAGAACCTCATCTAAGTAGAGTCCTATAGGACTTAGCCATCCTGATGCGCTTAATTCAATTAGCATAATGTTAGAGCTCACATATGTTGTAGCATATGTCCATTTTATATTTCCACCAGAAATACACAAGGGTTTTCATTTTTTCTACATCCTTCCTAACACTAACCCTTGTTCTTAAGAAGTAACCAATCCTAAGGGATGCAAGGTGATAATTCATTGCGGTTTTGATTTGCATTTCCCTAATAATCTTAAGCATTTTCCTGTCTCCTTACAAGACATTTTGATGTCTTTGGGGAAAAAAATAACCTGTGCATTTTTCACTTGGATTGTTTGCTTTTCACTGTCAAATCTAGACTTTTTCTTGTGCCCAGGACATTGCATGTCTCCATCCCTTTCACCCACTGGTGACAGTAACCACCCTTACTGAGTGCACACAACATCATTTCATGCATGCTTGTTTTATTTCCCCCTTCAGCCCCCACAACCATTTATAAAAATACTAGTGTCACTACTTAACGTTTGAAAAAGAATTGAAACTTAGCTGCCTTGCTTGAGATCTGAGCAGTGGAACAGCGATATCCATACTCCCGTCTAACTCCATCCCTGGTGACAGTCTAATTTGATTAGTTCTATATAAAGAACCAGTCAGGGGGATGCAGCTTCATGGTAGCATGCTTGCCTAGCATGCAAAAAGCCCCAAATCTGATCCCTAGCACAGAAAACACAATCAGATGCTAAAATCCCAGAGTCTGTAACAGAAAGTGAACACAGACATATAGGATTTAAATGCAAAATCTTCAACAGCTTTAGAAGACTTATATTTATTTATTTGTGTGACCCCTCCATGTGTGTATGTGTGTGCATGCACATGCGCATGTGCGAACACAGGCATCTGTGTATCATAGCATGCCTGCAGAAGTCACAGGACAAGCTCAGTGTGAGTGCTTTCCTTTCCACCTCTTTGAGATGGCATCTCTTGTTTGTCATCTCATACCTCAGGCTACCTGTCCCAGGAACTTCCAGGGATTCTGCTGTCTGTCTTCTTTCATGCCTAGAACCTCTGTGGTTATAGACATATCTACTGTTGTGTATCTGGCTTTCTTGAGTTCTGGGGATCCTAAATAAGGTTCTTGTGCTAATTCAACAAGCTTTCATCCCCTGGAGCTGACTCCTCAGCTCCCAGAAAGCCTCTAAATGGAACATCAAACTCACTGGGGATCCAGGTCCCTACCTAACCTATTTAGGTGGTGGATACAGTATTGTTCCCGGATCCAGCCCTGTCTTCACTTTCAGTTTTGGTAGTGGTGAGTGTAGATTGAAGGCCAAGGCCAGAGAAGAGTTTCACACAATGGTCCTTTCTAGAAATTCTCAGTTCTTTTCATGCTGGCTTTTATCAGGCCTTGGGTTCACACAGCTGGAGCCAGGGTCCCAGCCAAAGCCCTAACTTAGGTTTGGGAAGAAGTGGGCTGGAACTTCTCCCAGCAGGGATAAGGCAGGCCCAGGGAGTCCTGCCTAAAATCCACTAGACAAAGGTGCCCTTGTTGTCAGGCTTAGGGGTGGGAGTCATCTGGTCAGTGACACAGGCTTGGCCATTGTATACTGTGACCTCAGCCAATTTTTTTTTTAAAAGCTGAGATAGAAGGGGGGTTGAAAAAAAGAAGTCCTCTAGAAATTGTATCTGGAAAGGCCTGTATGAGCTGTTGATTTCCCAACAGGCACTGGAGCAGATTTGGGAGGAACTGTGCAATGTAGTGGGTTCTTTGTGAAAGAGCAGTGATGAGAAAAGCCACAGGAACATTCCCCAGGGTGCTCAGAGCACTGACCCTGGGGCAACTGTTTGCTTCAGCCTCCTTTTCCCCAGAGGGTGCCATGCAGAACAAGCTGCTAGGAGCTTGCTCTTGAGCCTGGGACTTCAAACCTGCCCTGGGGTGTCTTCTATAACAGATTCCTTCAAGGACCAGCTACACACCCATGGTAAGAACCATTTCTACAGAACTATGCTTGACCCGCCCTTTTTGTGCATCATGAAAATGGCTTCAACAGTACAGAAAGGATGCTCTGAAATCCCTGTGGGACTTGGGTTCTACCTGGTGAGTCTGGAATATCTGTGGACCATGTGCCAGAAGGCACTGTTCATGTGTCCAAGACATGAGCAGAAAGAGGAGATATGGGCCAAGCAAATGATAGGTTTGGGGGTGGGGCTGAAGAAGAGGGAGGTGTGTGGAAAGATGGGAAGGAGTGTTTGTGGAAGGGAGGCTCACCTGGGACAGATAGCTGAAGGTATGTAAAGGAGAAGAGTGCCAATGTGGATTTATTTATACTTTTTATAACATTCTTCTTGTAACTTTTTCTAAATATAAAGTAGAGCTTCTTCCTGCCCATCTGGCATCTCCCCATGCCCCAGATTTACCAGGAAAGTTCTAAGGTGCAAGATCTAGGCAAGTAGTATAAATCTCTGTGTTACAGAAAGGTAAGGGGGCATCTTTGGGTGTCTCAGCTTCCCAGATGGTAGTTAGACACCCTAACTGGGCTTCCAGCTTAGTCTCCTTTCAGTTTGGTACTTGAGCCTGGATGTTAAAGGTCACCTCTCCTATGATCCACCCCTTAGCCTAGAAGTTGTGTGACCGCTGCTGCTGAGGCTCTCTGTAGCGATGATATCTAGTTCATATGGCAAGCCTACTTATTCTCTGCATGGAATCTTACTGGAATATTAAGCACCCTGATTTTAGTGGGGTTTTTTTTCCCTGAAGCCTGAACTGTGATTAGGAAAGGGAGATAGTACTGGCTATCCAAGAATGTTCTCTAACTGAAAACCTTGACCTCCCAAGACTATTTATAAGTGGGCTTTGTAATGATAAGCAAATATCTGAATGGTCCAGGGAGCCTTTGACCTACAGATCAGTGCTGAGGCAAACTGGAACTTTGTATTTTTAAGCTACCTCCTAAAGGACACTTGTGCTACCAGTACAAAGGGCCATTCTTGGAGAGTTACTACTGGAAGGACCACAGGATAGACCATTGTGTTATAACTGTGGGATGATAGGGAGATCCTGCTGGGTCTGGTTGAGGACTGAGGGGGAGGGGAGAATTAGCAGAGAAGATGGGTACCAATGTGTATGCAGAGAGCTAGGAAGAGCCCAAGGCAGGCTTGTGGCAGTGGGGGACACATGAGTCACAAGATCATTGTTGGGTGTACCTAAGTTGAAGTGGACTGGGTTGTCTAAGGTGCCATGTGCAGGGTGAACTGGATGTGCCCATTTCTTAGCTGACAGGCCAGGAGAGTTCTACTAGAGCCCATCTAGGGTGTGTGGGGATGAACTCTGACTTCTGGGTGTCATGATGATGAGTACAGAGACAGAAGTCCAGGATACCATGGAGGAGACAAACCAGATTTCATAGCAGACAGAGCTGGGTCCCCGAGACACGGGCCTCTTAGGGCAGAATTCAGTGTGGTGACAGACGCAATTCTAAAAGGCTGGACATGGGCAGCATTTAAGTAGAGGCTCATGCTTCTGAGTCACATGTCTGTACATGAATATGACTTTTTCTCCTTCTACACAAATGGCACATCCTTAAAACAGACATGCTAGCATTTAGAATCATTGAGCATTAGATGATATCTACTCAAAATAAGCTCTCACATACCATCTGGTCCAACTTCCACATTTGAGAGATGAAGAAATCAAGGCCTCCCAACAGAGATGAATCAGGTTGCTTAAGATCTCAAAGCAAGGCTGCTGCCGATTCAAACACAGCCCCCTGGAACACAGATCAACTTCTGTGTGCCTCTTAGTGTATTGATGTGGTGTGGTGGTGTATCTAGAACTTCCATGGTAAGGTCTTGGCAGTTACCACCTCTCAGGTACTTATGCATCTCTAGCAGTATATCCAAAAGCACAGCCAAGTGGGGTTGGTAAGATCATACCCTTACTGACTCTGGAAACTGCCCGTTAACTTTCATCTCCTGGCAAGCTAGTGTTTCTGAACCAATTAGGGGAGTCAGGCATCTCTGAACAGAACGGCTGTGAGCACAAGCACTTGGCACTGAAGTGTAACTAGAACGCGTCTCCATGGTGAGACTGGCTACTTCCGTTTTCTTTTGCTGCCTGTGGGCTGCTGCTGCCCACAAGAAGTGACCACAAAGTCAGGCCAGCTGGATGGCAGCCACAGCTGGTAGGCAGTGGCACCCACCTTTATTCCCTAATGAGGCACAGTTGGCCTGCCGTTAAAATGGCACCAACTCCCTGAAGAAGCCTCCTTTTGTCCCCAGAGCAACTGAAGGGACTGGGCAGTCCCTTGACCTTGAAGTTCCTTTTTGTGGGCAGCTAGCTGTTAGCATGTGATGCTGGGCCTGTGACCAATGGAGAAAGCAGCTTTTAACTTCCTTGCTTCTCAACAACTTTTATGATTATAAAAATTATATATTATGATTATTATTAATATGCTAAAAAGATCTTATTATTATTATTTTACGTGGATATGTGTGCAGGGTGGGGCAGGGATGCTATGTAAACATGAGCACAAAGGGCCTTCAAAGGCCACAGGAGGATGTTGGATTCCTGTGAGCCAGAGCTATAAGTAGTTGTGAGCTGCAGGATGCAAGTTCTGGGAACTGAATCTGGGTGCTCTGCAAAAAGCAGCATGTGCTGTTAACCACTGGGCCATCTCTCTAGCCTCATATTTAATACATTAACTTTTTAAAAAATTACATTTTATTTGTTGTATGTGCGTGTGTGCCTGCAGGTGTGTGAGCGTGCACACACATGTAGCATGGCATGGGTACAAGACTTAAGATAATGTTAAGAGTCTATACTGCAGTTCCACTATGAGAATCCCAGGGATGGAAGTCAAGTTGTCAGGCTTGATTGGTGTCCTCTTGCCGACTGAGCCATCTCTATAATTGACACATAATTGTCCGTATTTATGGGGCGTAATGTTAACGATCATATCAGAGTGATTGGACTATCCATCAACTCAGCTGCATATCATTCTTTGTGTGGACAATGTTAAAAAGCTTCTCTGTCAGCTGTTTTGAAATATTCAGTTAGTTGCTGTCAGTCATCACTGTTCTGCTGTGCTCTGTTCCATTAAAAGGCACCCCTTCTATCCAGCCACATCCCTGAGTCCTCTTGACATTGCTTGCCACCCCTCCCTTCCCTCCACTCTTTCTAGGCTCTAGAACCTTTTAATTTTCTACTTTGAAATCAAGTTTTTAGCTTTTGTAATATATATACTTCTGACATTCTTACATCCTTTTCAAATGGAAGACAATGCTTAGTAAATTTGATTGTGGGATTTATTAATTCTTTTGAGAGGCATAACTACTTGAGAAAAGTCCAGCGATATCAGCAAAAGACATTTTGGAGTATTAAAAGTTTAGTGATAAAGGAGGACTGCAGGGCTGCATGAGCCAAGTATAATGCCTATCTGTCTTTCCGCTAACACTAAATCTTGGCCAGGCTTAGGTTGTTACCTCCTTCTGCAATGGGAAATTTGACCAGGAATCACAAAGATAGGTATTTTATCCTACCAGGCAAACAGTCCCTAAAGAATCCTTTAAAGTTACTTTATAGGACTGGAGACAGAAAATCTAGGATGTACTTTAAGGCCACTGACCTTCTAGAAGAGAAGTGTTAAGCTCTAGCCCAGCTTTTTGTGTTAACAAAATGGGCATCTTTAGCACTGAATGGCCATTAACAATGACAGAAGGAGTGATCATCCCCAAGTGATCTATCTCTGTATACAGACCCAGAGTGGTGGATTTGGTCTCCTGTGTCTGGTATACCAGTCATGTGTTTCATATACAGTATTTGTGACATCACTTCACTTCATTGCTATTTCCAGTACTGTTGTGTTGTGGTTTTTAAATTTGTTTTGAGCATCAAGGGGAACTGAACCCAGGGCCTTACAGGTGCTGGGCAGACACACTGCTACAGATGCATATTCTCAGCCTACATGTAGCATTTTTTTTCTCCAACTAATTTCAAGTCAGATTTGGCTGAGGAAGCAGACAGATGTCAAATGTAGATATGAAAAGATCTAACTTTTTTCTCACAAGAGACCAAACAAATTTGAAAGTAATAATAAAAAAAAATAATGTTTTGTGAACATCTATATTTCTGGGCAGGAGGTCTCTGCTGTCTCTTTTGTTTAGGAGATTGTTACTTTAGCAAGCTGAGCTGAACATTCAAATGCCTTGAAAAGCCCTTGGTGTTTGCTTTGGACATTTTTATCAAAGATTTTCTCCTGGGTCCTAAAGTCCTCTTCTTAAGTGCTCTGACCATCTCATTTTATGAATAAGGATACCAAAGCCACAGAAAACACACACATTGAACTCATCTTGGAGCATTGTCTCTTTGTGCCTGAACCACTGTGATTTATGCTAATATTTTGATCATCTGCAATTGGAGGTGAACAATGAGAATGGCCCAGCCTATTTTATTGCTGCTGGCTATAGCATAGAAGAGAATAAGCCCATCTTTACAGGCTGGGATTTGGGAGTATGCTAATAACTGGTGCAGCAGTGTAGATGTGCTTTGAATGGGACCTACAAAGGCTTGTCTGATAATGCATGTGGTGGCCATGTTGAAGGAAGGAACCCCAAAGAGGTGGAAGATTGGTAGGTCATGAGGACAAATGCTTGACTCACAGAGCAAGCTAGTCCTCACCAAAGGCCATTGCTGTGAGCTGAGATGTTCCGAGTTTAATTCCTTCTGGGTCCTGCCTTTTTCTGTTCTGTTTTTCCACTATGTTATGACCTCATCCTGTATCCTCTGACCTCCAAAGCCGTGGGTGAAGTAAACCACCTTTCTTGTTTGAATACCTCTCCTCCAAGTATTTTTGTTATATCTATATAAAATGGTGCATAGCATCATGCAGGCTTCCTCAGCTGAAATGCAGAAGCTGGACCAGGCTGCTAGGAACAGACTGCCTTGCCTATTTAAACTGTTGTGAAGCATCAGGACCACACAGACACGAGCAGTAGAACCAAGTAAACAAGTGTCTTCTGGGTGCCCCCAGCAAAGGCTTCAAGGTGGCAAGCAGTTTGATCCTACTGCTAGAGGAAGTTCTCTGTTTTGGGGGGATACTCATTAGATGCCTCCTCCCTTCAGGTCCTGTGCCTTCAGGTACCTGTTTACAAACCTCTGGAAGAGGCAGAAGCAACTCTTACATCAATGGCAGAGTTGTGCCACTTGGTCATTGCCAAATTCTGCTGGAAGAAGCATTAGTAGAAAAGGTATCTTTCATCCGCTGTCACCCTGTGTGGTGGCACTGGGCAGGGGCCAGCAGCAGAAAGGACCAGCCATGCCAGACAAGAAAAGTAGGCAGCTATTCTGAGTTTGTGTTGCCTGTTTAGTGGCCTAGAACCCATATCCATAGGCCCTTACAAAGTGCATCTTCAGGTTCAATGACCTTAAAGACTGATAGTCTCAGTGGCTTCCTGATAAAATCCGGAGGAGAACCTCACATGTGACCCCTTTCCACATGGGATCAAAGGTGCATATCAGATGCTGGCTTGTTCAGACTCAACTCAGGAGACGGCCTCACAGTCTTCACTGAGAGCTTTTCTGAGACAGGGGCAACCCGTACTGGAGACGAACAGGAATGGTAAATGGACAGCCCCAGCTTCCTGCTGGGTTTTCCCTCAGCCCTGGCTTGTGCAACCTCAGTAGACGCCTGGACTGCTGTTTGCTTCCTATAGAAACTGGCTGTCCACACTGTACTTGGGATGCTTCAGGCTTAAGGAAGAGACAACCAAACACCAATTACAGAGAAAGGAAAGAGGGAGCCAACTGAGCAGTGTCTGGCTTTGCAGGAGCAAACAGGATAATAGAGAGTGTTGTTCAAGGCAGGATCTTAGCCATCAGCTTGGCTAGTTTGAACTAGATCCTCCTGCCTCGGCCTTCCAATTGCTAGGATTATAGATGTATACCACTGTGTCTCAGAAGGAAAAAAAAAATTATGAAAACCGGATTAGTTAATTTTGTGTTGTTGTAACCAGGTTCTGAATAAATAAAACAGGACGAGGTTTATCCAGCTCACAGTTTTGGAGGTCTGGAAGTATAGCGTTGGCATGAGCTTCTGATAAGGTCTTATGCTAAATCATAATAGGAAGGATGTCAAGTGGAGGGGATGTGTGTGTGTGTGTGTGTGTGTGTGTGTGTGTGTGTGTGTGTGTGTGTGTGTTGTAGTGCTTATGTATGGGTGTGTTTGGGAGACCAGAGAACTTATTTTCCAAATCAGTTCTTACCTTCCACCTTCTTGAAGCAGGAGTTTCTCTTGTCTTGGCCACAGAGCTGCATACTCCAGGCTGGCTATAGCTTGGTTAGAGTTTCTGTTGCAGTAATTAAAAAAAAAGAATGCCATAACCAAAAGCAACTTGGGGCGGGAAGGATTTATTTCATACTTCATGTTATATTTCTGCTTCATAGCCCATCATGAAAGGAAGTCAGGGCCGAACTCAAGACAGGAATCTGGAAGCAGGAGCTGATGCAGAGGCCTTGGGAGGCTGGGGGGAGTGCTGCTTACTGGCTTGCTCCCCATGGCTTGCTCAGCCTGCTTTCTTATATACTCAGGACCATCAGCACAGGGGTGGCATCACCCACAGTGAGATGGGCCCTCCCTTATCAACCACTAATGAAGAAAGTGCCCTGCAGGCTTGCCTGGAGGCCAAGTTTCCTGGAGGCATTTTCTCCATTGAGAGTCCTTCCCAGATTGTTTTAACTTGTGTCAAGTTGCCATAAAACTGACCAATTCACTGGTCTATGAGCTTTTGGGCAATTCTCCGTCTCTGCCTCCCACCTTGTTATAGAAATGCTGGGATTACAGATGCATGTCCACATCCAACTTTTTATGTGTGTTGCTGGGATCACACTTGGGTTGTTGAACTTGTGTGGCTAACAATCGAGCCATCTCCCTGGGCCTTTTATTAAGTGTGCCATATGCAGGTGTGCCCACCTGTGTGAGCACATGTCAAGGCCAGAGGCCGATACCCATTCAGGTATTCTTATTCTGTTGTTTATCTGCCTTGTCTTTAGGTCTTTAGCTCACTGATTGACCAGGTGAACTGGTTAGTTCCTGGGATCTGCCTGTCTCCTCTAAGTGCTGAAATTACAGGTCTGCAACAGCTATGCTTGACTTTTACGTGAGCTGTAGGGATCTGAACTCAGGTCCTCCTGTTTTCACAGGAAGCACTTCACCCACTGGGCCATCTCCCAGGTCTACTAATATATTTCATCATTTACTTTCAGTGTTTGACCTAGGTACCTTTGAATATGACTTTCTTTTTTATATTAATTTCTCTTAAACTTTCAATACTGGAGAACATCTTTTATTTTCAAGATTTTATTTATTTATTATGTATACAGTGTTCCACCTGCACATATGCCTGTATGCCAGGAAAGGACATCAGATCTCATTATAGGTGGTTGTGAGCTACCATGTGATTGCTGGGAATTAGAATTCAGGATCTCTAGAAGAGCAGCCTGTGCTCTAAACGCCTGAGCCCTGGAGAACATCTTCTATGCCACAGGTTCTTTATACACAGGTTGCAACACCTTATCATTATGAATATTTGGGAGGGGGAGAGGATTGTGCTTTTACTGAGCATATATGGAGTTCATAGCCATCATTCCCTAAGCACAGTATATAACTATATCACATTTACATTGTTTTCAGTGGCATGTTCTCAAGAAATATTTACGAGAATTTTTGCTGGTGTTTTTAAGATAAGATCTTGCTCTTTCGTTCTGAATGTCCTAGAACCTCTTTTGTAGTTCAGGTCTCAGACTCAACACTACTTCTGCCTCTGCCTCTCAAGTGCTAGGATTACAGGAATAAGCCACCCTGCCTGGTGTAGTGATATGTTAACATGCAGGGGGATACATATAGGCTATGGTGCAAATGCTATGTAAAGTTAGACAGGAAGATCAGGCATCTGTGGATGTGGATATCTTTGGAGTTCTAGAATCAATTCCCTATGGGTAGTGAAGGACAATTAACCCTTTGCAACAGAGAAAACAGGAGTGATGTTCTAAGAGTCCTAATCTGTTGAAGACTATATTTCTGTCATTTTTCCTCAAAAAAGAAAGCTTGTCTGCATGTAAAATTTTAGCCCATAATATGCTAGAAAGCTGTTTTGCTTTCCTTTGATGAAGCGGTCCCACATATAGCCCAGGCTGGCCTTGAACTCAGATATCTTCCTGTCCCAGAGCATGGGGATTAACAGGTTTGTACCACAACACCCAACTAAAATCCATTTTGCTTGTGTTTTGTGGTTGCTGTTTTGTTTGAGATAAGGTCTTGTTATGTAGCTGAGGGCAGTCCTGAATGTGCAATTCTTCTGCTTCAGCCTTGATGAAATGGATGCTTCACATCTGTTTGAAGCTAAGTTCCCAACATTCATTCATTCATTCATTCATCATTCATTCATTGATTCATTCAATGTTCTGGTCACTGTGCTGAAACTAAACTGTGAACAAGGGGAGTGTATCACTGCCTTCCTAATCTCATCTATAGTTTGTTTCTCTGAGTATATTGGGCAGTTATCTCTCTGGCTCCCTTCTTCTTCTAGCCAAGTCTCTGAATTGCTGACTTTCAGAAGAAAATGAAGTCACCATCAGAGTCCAGCCTATGCCTATGAAAATGACACTCTCAGAATGCACTATGGCACTGTCAGGCGTACCCTGCTACCTCCATAGCCCTCTCATGTGATTTGCAATTTCTGAATAGATAGGGCTGGAGAAACAGTAGCTTCACCAGCAAGACAGAGAGGATGTCCAGCATTTCTGTAGAACAAAACTTGAAGCCAGTGACATTGTTGTGGGAGGTGGGTCCATCATGGGTAGCTAATTCAGTGTGGGAGTCCTCCTACCATGAACAGGTGTCCAGCAGAAAGAAAAGCCCAGTTAGTCTAATTTTGTTTGTCCGAGAAAGGGTCTCAGTATGTAGCCTATTGCTGGCCTTGAACTCATGGCAGTCCGACTCCTGCCTCAATCTTCCAGGTACTAAGATTACATCCAGGTATGACCATCACACCTGGACCCTCTGGGGTTTGATCTTCCTAGTGTTCCTTTGCCACCATGACCCCTGTGAGTACAGAAATGGTTGTAGAGGCCATGTCTGACAGTGTGTCTAGGATTACTCAGAGTGTGCTAGCAATAAACTAATTGCTAGATCCTGAATCCTTCAAGCTGCTCCCAGCCATATCCTGGCTACTTCTGGATGTCCAGCTGGCTACATGGTTGGGGAAGGAAGAATGTGCTGGCAAGTCCTTTGTGGAGGAGCCTTCAAGCAGTGCCAATCACAGCACTGGGCTCATTAGCAGTCATTGTCATGGCAACGGGTCTGCCAGAAAGTGGCTCGTTAGGCTGACAACTTCGGAGGTGTTATATATAGATCTGGGTGTGGGGGGGAGAGGGGGTGCAGAGCCCTGTGGATATGCCTTTCTTTAGAGCTCCCATTGCTGCTGGGTTTGGGGTGTGAGAAGACGAGGAACAGGGGGACCTAAAACTCTGATCTGCTGCTAAATCAAGTGTCTGGCGGCCATCCGTGAACACCTGCAGGTACCCATCCCTCACCGCTTCAGAAGGTAAGAGGCAGGTGCTCCTAGAAGCATCCCACAGGTGGAGATGTTGTCCCAGGATGAACTTAAATGTGAAGAGTGTAGGAGGCTCAGGGGAGCTTAGTAGAGGGGTCGGAACTTACAGAGCCTGTAGTCTTTCTTAAAATAGTCTGTTGAAAGGGTTCGGGGTTAGGTGATAAGATCCTTCTCGTTCATAAGTAACTGCACCACTCAGCGCCGCCTTTTTACAAATCGTATTTATTGAAATTTTAGAGTTCCTCCTGGTTTCTATTTCAGAGGCAATGGTTTCTCTCAGTTGTTCCCACTGATGCTGTAGCTCTGGAGTGGAGTGAGCTGAGGATTCAGTGCGCAAACTGCCTTGATCTGATGGTGAAAGCCTGGCCCAGCAGTGTTCACACACCAGACGGTTTAGCATGTGCTGAGCTGATCACACTTGGTTTTGGGTTTTGGTATTGTGTGTTTTCTTTAGTTTCATTTTGCTTGTTTGTTTGTTTGGTGATTGATGTTTAGATGTTTCCTTTGGAGTTGTGTTTACTATAGAAAGAGTCTCACTATGTAGCCTAGACTGGCTTCAGACTCATCAGGTAGCCCAGGCTGACACTGAGCTGACTATCCTCCTGTCTCTGCCTCCTGGAGGCTGGGGTTACAGGTGTGTACCACTGCATCTGGATGGGGCATTTCTTCCCAGGTTTTGGGTGATGTCCCTTCCTTTGGTCGATTGCTTGCTGTTTTCCAGGGTGAGCCAGTACCATGATTAGGAGAAATGAGTTTTTTGTTTGGTTGGTTTGATTTTGGGGGATTTTTTAAATTGTGTTTAAAATAATGAGATGGGGGGGGGAGAATCAGCCGACAGCCGGGGAATGAACGTGATGCCTGGGTGAGGGTGGTGATATTTTTGCGTATCTCCCGGGAAGGCATATGCTCCTTTGGAGTCTGAGACAAGCAAGAGTTTGAGGCCTGAGCTGTCATTCCCTTGTGGGAGTCGTATCTCAGGTGGACAAGTGCTGACATGGAACAGTGTGGGTTGCTGGCAGGAGATGGGTTGAAGGTAACTTGGTATCTGGTAACTGGACAGAATTTTCTAGAAGCCAGCTAAATTTAGTTGGTTGGTTTGATTGACTGAGTGAGTGATGTTTTGGTGTGATCTTGGACTAAACCCAGGGCACATAAATCTATGTTCTGCCAATGAGATAAACCCTCAGCCCAAAAGCAATAAAGTAGTTTGATTTAACCATTTAATTATCTGTACAATATTATACACATTATTCAACCTCTGACTGTGATAGTCCTCACTTAAAAATTAGGAATGAAAACATGATAGAGACATAAGAATGTATAAAGCGCTTGACCCCGACCCTTGTTACTAAAGACATTTAGGGATTAGAGGAGTCCATATGGATACATAGAGATTAGACCTGCCCTAAGATCTTTCTGGAACCCTACTAGATTAAGGCTCTTTGGGCTTTTTTTTTTTTTTCCTGTCTGTTTCTTTGCTGTTGTAGAGATTTAACACAGGTCCACACACCTGCTAAGCAAGCATCCTACCACTGGGCTACATTCCAAGGCTTTGGTGTTTGAAGGCAGAATCTCACTGTGTAGCTCAAACTGGCCTTGAACAGGTGATGTTCCTGCCTCAGATTCCCGAGTGCTGGGATTACAGATGTGTGGGCATCGTACTTAAACCAGGATGCTGAAGTGGTCTACAGACTTCTTGGTATTTCATATGAAGAAGAGTCAAGTTCACGTGTTTCTAACACCATTATTTATAATGGCTCCAAAGTGAAACAATCCTATTCTCAGAGGATCAGCAAATGTGCTCTGAATAGTCAGTGTAATACTACACAGAAGAATTAAAAAGAAATACCATGCTGCCTAGTGTGACGCCACAAATGATCTTTATACCTATTTGGAGAAAGGACAAAAGGCTGAACCTTCTCTCCTATCCTGAGAGAATGAACTTTTGTGTAGAGTTAAGCATGTTATCTCTTGAAGAAATGAGAGAAGAGTGGGAGGACTGTAGCCCAGCCTTGCACTCTGGCCTGGGGATGGCTCCTTCCGGAAGCAAAGGTGGGCTTTCATAATTCCATCAGAGGCATCCTGTGTGCTGCACTCAGAAAACCTCACCTACCAGGAGCTTCCCCACCACCAACCTGTTCTGCCCCCCTCAACTTGTCTGATTTAGCTTTTGTTGCCTTACTGTGGTACCTCTCTCTGCCTCTTCTTTCCTCTTCCCATCGGGAAGAGCCAAGAGAGGAACCAACAGACCAGGGAAGGAAGATGTCTTAGGTTTCTACTGCTGTGATGAAACATCAAGACCAAAATTAATGGGAGGTGGGGGGTGTTTCAGTGTACAAGGGTGGGGGTGTTTCAGTGTGCAACTCTCAGGTCACACTTCATCCTGAAGGGAAGTCAGGGCAGGAACCTGGAGGTAGAAACTGAAGCCAGGGGCAATGGAGAGGTGCTGATTACGGGCTTGCTCCTCGTGGCATGCTCATCCTATTTACTTATATAGAAATCAGGATAATCAGTCCAGAGGTAGAGCTACCCACAGGAAGCTGGTCCTCCCACATCAATCATAAATGAAGAAAATGCACCGTAGGCTTTTCCACATGCCAATCTAGTAGGGGCATCTTCTCAGTTGAGGTTCCCTCTGCCAAATAGCCCTAGTTTATGTCAAGTAACATAAAACTAGCCAGCACAGATGGATAGAAGGATTTAGCTAGGGAGAGAACTAGTTATAAGAGAAATTCAAGGGAGTCCTTAATGGTCATGCACATGCTGCCCTTTGGTGGCTATGGGCGGCTGTCCCAGAAGGCCGCCTGTTTCTGCCCCTCTGAGGTCATAAGAATGACAAGCACTGGTGCCTTGGGATTCTTAAATAAGAACTGGAAGGTGATGTAGTTAAAATTTTGCCTTTGCATATTTTTAAAGTTATGTTTTTATGCATATGTTTGCCTGTGTGTATGTCTGTGCATCACATGTATACAGTACCTGTGGATCCCAGAAGAGGACATCAGATCCTCCTGGAACTGGAATTAGAGGTGTTTTTTGTTTGTTTGCTGCTTGTTTTGTGAGCCATCTTGTGGGTTCTGGGAACCCAACCTGGTTCCTCCTCAAGAGCAGCGAGTGCTATTAACTTCTGAGCCATCTCTCCAGCCCTGCTGTGTCCTTCAAAGACAATTTTATTGTGATTAAAAAATATATAAAATTGATTGTGCACTCACTGTATATTGTGTAACTATGACATTTTCCTAGTTTAGACCATTTTATACACACACACACACACACACACACACAAGGAGAGATAGAGACAGAGAGAGACAGAAAGAGTCCCTGTATTCATCATGTCTTCCTGCCTACAACCCTCTGTTCAGCATTGCCTGCTCTAGAAATATCACATAATGGAATGATATCACATGTGGCCTTTGTGATCTGACTTTTTTAAAGGCCCAGCCACAATGCAATGAGAACCAGTTCCCTAATCCTTTTAAATTTCTGAGTAGTATTTCATTGTGTGGCTACCATGTTTTATCCATATCTTCAAAGATGGTCCTTTGTGTTGTCTCCATGATTGGCCCTTGTGAATACTTCTGCCCTGTATGCTTCACATACAGCTTGTTGGGATGCTTGTTTTTAGTCTTGAGGGGAGAGGTCTCCCTGGCTGTCTCCAGCATCTTTTGACTCCTGATTTGTGGGTAGTGAGCTAGCAAGAAAAACTTCTTATTAAGAAAGAAAAAGGCAAGAGGGCTGCAGCTGGTTCTGAAGATGTTCAGATGGTCACGATGGTCAAGGTAGTCAGATGGCCTGCAAGGATGGCTGTGTTTCTCAGGTGTGGAGGCCACCCTCAGCACAGAACATCAGCCAAATTAAGAACTAGGCCCAGCCTGTGGGAGCTCTCCCACTCATTTTGTACCTTCCCTGGCTCAGTACCATGGTGTCTCCCCAATGGTCCCTGAACTCCCTAGACAGGAGATACCTCAGGACACTGTACCTTCACATAGTCACCCATACCCTCATATGTAAACTGAGGCTTCCTATAAGCTCACTGGGTTATACAGATAGATTAACCAGAATCATTCTAAAGAGAAAAGTACTAGAAAACTGGGGAGAATCAGGCTTCTTACAGTTCAAAGCTGGGGTCCAGAGATATCAGAAGACTCAATTCTCTCTCTCTCTCTCTCTCTCTCTCTCTCTGGCCCACAGAACTCCTCCCTGACCAGTATTCTAACAGGAGTCAACTCCAGAGAGTGTTGACCTCCTGTCTTGGTAGCAGAAACCTCAGAGAACAGCCATTGAGGGTGACATTTAAGGCATGGTGAAGGGGCCATTGGAGGGAAAATCAATATATCTGCCTGGACTTCATCTCTCAGGGGGTGGAGCCTGGGAGAGCCCATCTCTGTTCCCCTTCCTGTGAGATGCCCCCATCTTGTTGAGGTGGTCCCTCTTTAGTTCTGCCTGTGTTACTAGGATCTCCACAGCCTACAGCATGATCCATACCTGGGCCAACCTTAGCATCATGTGTTTCCGTGATGTAGAAATAGCCCGGCTGAGTCACTTGCCTGAGGTCACGTGGTGGCTGTGTGACTGAGGTAGGGTTGGCACCAGGGTGTTTTGAGCCTGAGGCTGTTTACACTGAGTTCCTGGATCCTCTCTGTGCTCAGAGCCTTGTTTAACCCACTTCAAAACATCTCATGGACCCCCACTATGGTGCTCCTTGATGTTAGACTCAAAGGAAGATGACCAGCCATCTCATCCTCTGGTTCTAGAAGACTCTCCAGCAAAGCACTTTTCTTCAGCACCCACCCCCCCCCAACTTCATTTGCAAGACCCTGTGTATACAGGATTCTCTCTCCTCTCTTCCATGCCTCCCTTGCTTTCTTCTTTCTCTCTTTTCTCATTTATTAACTCTTTGTTTTATGAGACAGGGTCTTGCTATATATACAGTCTACACTGGCTGAGGACTTAGGATTCTTCCACCTTATGTTCCTGAGTGCCAGGATCACAGGCTGATACTATCACACCCTGCTTCTCATTCATTCTTTGCTCATCATTATACTATTTATATTGCCTGCATTCTGGTCATCTCCCAGGCCAAGAGATGTTAGAGTGGTTGGTGTTCAAAGCCAGTCTTTTCTTGCTCCCAGATTTATTTGTGCTTGGTATACAGTCTGTGCTGGCATCGAGGAAAACACCACACCACTTTCAGCTTAGCTGCGGTGTACCTCACCATCACCTGTCTAGAGTAGCCTTTCATGCAAAATCAAAGAGGTGCTGTGGCTCACCAGCTGCCCCTGCAGGAGGCACAAACATCTGAACACAGAGGAACAGTCCTGAGAATTCCTGACTCTGAACCAGAGCTAGCTATGCAGAGCTAAAGGAGGCCATGTTTACTCCCAGCACCACGGGGATTTGCTCATTCCTCTTATGGTACAAAGGCCCCTGCAGGAAGCTGAGACAAAGCCCTCTCGGGAGCTGGCTGGAGAGGGGCATCAGAACACACATTTTATTGCTCTGGTTTCAGCTATTATTCTTTTTTTCCTAAATATTGGTCATTGATAACCAAAGGAGCCACTTCTGTGACCATGGAATGGGACACCGAGGGCACTGAGGAGCTAGTGGTCTTCTGTATTTCTAAACAGGTTTTGCTGAGAATTTCTCAGCCTTCTAAAGCTGCAATTCCAAATTTTGTCACTTTGACTTCTCCAAAAGGCACAGCAAATGTGTGGGCTAATTTGGATCCTCTGTCTCTATTTCTAAATGTTCTTTAGCCGAGAACCTTTATTTTTGTGTTTATTGGGGTTTTATATGGGAAAGATAAGAGGAAATAAAGATAAAAATGTGGGTAAGCCCACCACCGAGAGATCACAGATGCAGTTACAGTGTGCCCACCTTCCACCTAATGCTCTGACTTATATTCCTCTGTTTCTTAAGACAAATGTTACTGTGCATGGTCACAAGAATGAAGCCCATGTCTGGTTTGTCTTAAAAATCCTTATTCCCTTTGCCTCAGTGGCATGACACTTGGAGAGAAACACAACCCAGCTTTCACAGACTCTCAACATTATTATAGAATGTTTTACACCTCATTCTGCCACAACTTGCATTAATTACTTCTGCAAGGTTTGCGCAGCAGGCCTGGGGTTGTGTCTGCTCCTGTACTCAGTGGTCCTGTGGAGTATAGACTGTACAGCCCACAGCGGGTGTAGACTGCACAGTCCACAGCAGAGCATATGGAGTTACAGGGCTCATACGAGCAGAGCACCCTGTGACTGATTTTTTTTCAGGGTCTGATAGGGAAGAAGGTCAGCTTTTCTGTAGGTGGGGTTGTGCCTTTTGTGAGGGTCACCTCATACTGCATGTCACCTGCCCCAAGAAAGACCTTAGGTTAAGCTATCCCAGCTGAGCAATTCCAAAGTGATGCTATAGTTCATAACAGATGTGAAAATGACAAGTGCGTCTGACCCCTTTCTTCCTCTCCAACAGAAGCCTGGGATGGTCCCCCCTCCGCCAGGAGAGGAGAGCCAGACGGTCATCCTTCCACCTGGCTGGCACAGCTACTTGTCTCCTCAGGGCCGCCGTTACTATGTCAACACGGCTACCAATGGTGAGTCTCTCTCAGGAACAGCCTTTTCTAACCCTTGGGTGTCTGCTTCTTCCTAGGGATGGGTGCTTTTTCCCCCTCCATCTCCACTGTCTGGTTTGGGAACTTACTCTTGTTAAATCTGACTTGTATAATCTGGCATCTTAACCCTCTAGCTCTAAAACTGTTTATCATATCCGAGAAGGCCACAGTAGAGTCCTGCTCATCCCTAGTGCTGGGTGTTGGGGCCTGAGTCTATATTCTGAAAGCAGCTTCAAAGGACAGCTGTACTTCAAAATTCCTAGTATCCCTGACACCTCACATCCACCTTCACTGAACTCAACTTTAGGACATAGGACTATACTGTTCAGTAGTGACCTCAGAGGCTAGTTCAACAGGTCAAGGTAATCTGTATTGTCTAGGGGCTTATTCTAATGGTGCTGAAGATCCAGAGACCTCAAAAATCTCTCTAATTTTACTGTAAGATCCTTTTCTCAACTGAAGTATTTCACTGGCTACTGTTTTGTAGATTGCCCTTTTGGAAAGGGTGGAGCTATGTGTGGATCATTCATCCTCTCTCTTAACACAGGGGCCGTGCCCACCACCCCCTATCTTCCCCATACCCTCTCCTTCTTTTCCCTTCCCCTTCTCTCTTCTCTCCTCATTCCTTTGAAATAGGATCTCATTTTCTAGGCTAGGCTGGCCTGGAATTCACCATGTAGCCCAGACTGGTCTTGAATGCATGCTGGTTCTCAGCTTCTCAGATGCTAGGATTAGAGGCTTACATCCAGTCACCGAGCCCCACTTATCTCTGAGCTGAATAGGACTGGAGCCACGTGCTCCAAAGAGTTAAATTTTCCTGGACCTCCCAAATGACTCCCGAATGTGGAGATAGCACTACAATGCTGCGCAGTATGGCTAGTCTTGGGACAAGATAACCAGGGCACTGTTCAGGTTAAAGGCAAAAGTAAAAGGCAAACCAGATGAGAAGTCCTGACATCCTCATGTCCCCAGGGACTCGTCCTCTAGAAAATCAAGAGAAAGAGAATAAGGGAAATTAGACTTGGTGGCATTATAGACATGTGTGCCAAGGCAGAATGTGAATGTCTACTTGTTGGTTTCAGTACTGGCCTCACTAATGCCCATTTGACTTCATTGCTCCATTTGGCACCTGGATGTTATTAACACGATTTATGATTTTAGCCTGCACCAAAAGGAGGGGGTCCCAGAGAGGGGGCAGCCAGTGGCCATCTAGCAGGAGACACAGAGAAGCTGACAGCTGCTACTTTGGGTGGCTGGCTTGTGCAAAAGGCAAGCAAGCACCCTAACATGCAGACTCAGCAGGGTGTTCCCCTTGAAGATAGGTGACCAGGGTTTCTAGGAAAAGGGAAGTGGGGCTGTTTGTAACTGTTCTAATCTCACACTTCCTCAAAACAGAAACTTGAGCAGCTTTGCCCTGCTCAGGGAGCCTAGATGTTTGAGAGGTGCTTGTGGCTGTTTGAATGCACTTTCCCTGGGGAGCGGCTGCTTCAGTGCGGTTCCCTAGGGGAGTGGGTGTCTGAACACAGATCTCCATCTGTGCAGTGCAGAGTCTGGACTGGGGGAGCTCAAGAGCAAGCGTTTGGGTGGATTTGTTCTCTTCTCAAATTAGCCAATTTGTTGCAAAGGAATAGAGAAAGTGCCTTTCTAGGGTCTCTCTCTCTCTCCCTTTCCCTCTCTGTCTGTCTGTCCTCTTGTCTGTCTGTCTGTCTGTCTCTTGTTTCTCTGTGTGTGTCTTTGTCTCTCCCTCTTACCCCTCAGTTAAAGAATAGTATATTCTCGGGGTTAAAAAGCCAATGAATAAAAATGGGATTCAAATCAACATTAAAGATTCTCAGTCATATTTCCCAGAGCTATTTATCACATATATCCTCTGAGGCATTTGTCTTCTCTATCTCCTAAGCATAGGTCTGCTGGTGTTTTAAAAATAAATTACAAATGTTATTCATCCTGTCCTTTAAATCATGACAACAATTTATTGTAGACATTGTTCCGTACTTTGAATATTTCCATCTAATTCATTCCTTTTCATCACTGTGTATTAGGAATGTGCTATCATTAATTTAAGTACTACCCTACTTACATATAGAAATGCAGCCACATTTCACATTGACAGTGTCTGGTAGCTTTCTTTGAAGATTCTGACTTTCCATATACCAGTAGGTCACAGCTTCCTTGAGGTTGTGGGATGCCGAGTGCTTTTTGGGTTGGCAAGCTGATACTCTAACAGACTAGGCAGTAAATAGTTTAGATCTTGAGACCCCTGATTTCTCTCGCAGCTCCCTAACTTTATCACTGTTACATGAACAGTAATGTAGACAGTATATAAGTGAGCAAGCGCAGCTACATTCTCACAAAACTTTGTGTACACCAAAAAGAGGGAGGGACTTTATGTTTGCACACTGAAATATGAATTGTAGGTAACTTATATATGTTGTAAAACTGTGTTGTTTTTTATTTTTGAACATTTAAAACTACTTTGGTTTATAAGTTTACCAGCCTTATAGGGTGGGATGATTTGCTAGGTTATCTAATGGGGCCCCTTTCACTTTCTTTCTTTTACTGACTAATCCTAACTCCTTGGTCTTGCATTCTGGATTCAGGTCAGCTTTACCCACTCATTAGGTAATTGTTGTATTCATTGTGTTTCTGTCCAATTCAACACATACTTACCAAGCCTCAAATATGTACTATGAACAATGGCCTTTCCCCTAAACTGTGTATCTGCTCATAGGAGGAGCAGATCTTAAAGCTTTGTGTGCATGTGTAGGAGCACTGGCGGGGGGTGGGGGGTGGGGGGTAGGGGGTATGTGTTGGTGGGAACTGAACACCATGTTCTAGGCAAATATTGTATCAGTGTGCTATACCCGTATTTTAAATGAATATCTGCTTGATTACCCATGAGAAGGGCTATGAAGAGGTCTGAGGTATTTGAAGAGAGTGTCACAGACAGCCTGTGGGACCAGAATGTTCCTAGAGGTAGAAAGGACCAAGAGGGGGCAGAATGGGAAATGCCTCTTCCAGTTGCCCTTGAACATCATTAACGATGACTACAGGATCAAGAGAAGCAAACAACTTCCTTGCAAATGTTGGTCTCCTGGGGTTTCTACCCCACCTCTCCCTATTTAGAGGCTGCCTGGCTGTCTATGGCAGAGCACCTAGCAGAAGTGATTCTTGTTTGCACACTCACCTCTTGTTTGCACACATCCTGACTCCTGAGGCCTCCTAAGTTGGAACCTCATTGCTGGACTCTCCTTTCTATCCCAACTCGCATGCTTCATGTCAACCTCTCCATCTGTCCAGATGGCAGGTCATGGATGAGTCAGGCCCACTACCCACTGCCTCTGGCCACAGTCTTCTCATCCTTGCAGAGGATAATTTTCAAATGCAGATGCCCCTCAAGGTGACATTCAAGATCTCTGATAAAGAAGCCCCCTATATATAACCCTTTTATAAAAGGATGTGTAGTGTTTGCATAGAACCTACACCCACCCTCCTGTGGCTTTAAATTATTTCTAGTTATGTATAATACCAATCTGATGTCAATGCTATGTAAATACTTGTTACTCTGTATTGTTCAGGGAACAGTGGCAAGAAAAAAAAAAGCCTGTGCATGTTCAGAGAATATGCAGTTGTCTCCCCTTGAATATCTCAGCCCTCAGTGACTGGCAGAATTCACCAGTGCAGAACCCAAGGATCCTGAGAGCTGCCTGAATTTCTCCCTGCCCCCTAATCCCTAATCTGTCTTCCCCCAGAGGGTGTTTGGGCATAATAAGTATTCTGTGCAAAGCCTCATTTACATTGGTGTCCCCTTCCCCTGATAATCTGCTTGTTTTCACAACCATTTAGGATTTCATGGATGAGGGTCTGCACCCTGCTTGCCACCAGGTCAGGCTGTGGGCATACAAAACCAAATGAGACACAGGCTCTGCTCTCAGAAACTGTGGCTCTAAAGGGATCAGAGTCAGACAACACCTAAAGCATTGCAGGCAATGACAAAGTGGGGTGGGAGCTCCAGAGAGGGACTTGTCACTTGGATGTGGAAAGTTCAAGAGCTCTAAGGAGGGGCCCAGGACAGTGGCATCTGACCAAGGTCGTAGTCCAAGCAGAGGGTTAGGCAACAGGAGGAAGGCAGGTCAATGGCATTGGCAGGGGTTGGAACACTACCCAGTAGGCAGTGAGACACTGTGGAAAGGTTCCAGACAGTGGCAGGATCTCACTGCAACCTTAAACCAAGACTTCTCATGCAGCAGTGAGGAATTTGGGAGCAGCAAGCATGGAGCAGACAGCTTAAATGAAAAGTGAAATAATGAGGCCAGCACAGTCTACAGCAGTGGCCTAAAAGGGGGAGGCGAACTCTGTCAGACAAGATGTGACAAACTGATGGCAGGGAGCTTGCCTGCCTTCCTGGCTTTCTGCCTTGTGTGGCAGCCGTGAAGTAAGGGAGAATGGGAGACACTCCGAAGCCAGCTAGAAGGAAGGAGGTGAATCCATGCTTCATGGTTGGTTCCTTGCTGCATATTCAGAAAGAGATGGTCAGCACATAGATGGATGCATCTGAGGCTCAAAGGACACCCACGGCACTGATAAAAGTCTAGAGAATCTTGTGGGTGAATGGCCCAGCGTGCAGAGCACAGAATGGATTCCACCCCCACTGGCCACCACTGTGCAGTGACCCACATGCATAACTGAGTGGGGTACTCTAGAATTTGCATTTCTTTAGAATAGAGACAGGTACAGACATATCACCCAGTGCGAGCAGGTAGGAGGCGGCTCTGACCACAGTTAAGGAGGGCATCGCAGGGACAGGAAAGAACTGGTTGTGAGAGCAGGAATGTATCCATGCAAGGGAGTGTTGTAACAAGTCAGGTGTGGTGGAAATGCTCTCTGTATGCTGTAAATAAAATAACTGGTTTGGCCTATGTAGAGCACCGTAAAAGTGGGTAGAGAATCAAAAGACAGACAGGCAAAATAGAGTTAGTCAGTTACCATCCAACTCCCCCAAAAAACGGGCTGGGCCACATGGCAGATAGATTAGTAGATTACAAAAAATGAGTTAAATGAAGATAAAAGAGCTAGCTAATGATGTACTTGAGACATGGGCCAAACAATATAAAGTTGATATAAGCGTCTAATTAATTTCTTTGAGAGACAAAAGCCGCCGCAGGCCAGGTCCAAACTTTTGGACCCAAAAGGGCCCAAAAAACCTTTTACAACAGTCAGGAACAGACAGAGGTACAGATCGTGCTTACAATAGGAAGACCATGTAAATTCCCAGGGAGACACAGATTACTTAGTGAATGAGCGGGATGCCCAGCAAGAAGTTTCAATGGGTAAGTTTCTATAGCCCCGATGCTGGTTTTAAATAGACACCCCAGTAACTCCAGCAGGGTATACATGAATCATGAACTTCAGAGGGTTCTTCTCCTTCCCTTCCTCACAGTTCTGCCTCTCTGGGACATTTCATCACTCAGAGTGGCCCTGAGTACAGCCCAGAGAAGCCAGGGACTCCCAATGGCAGGAAAATGCTTCTCCTGCATCATCTCAGAATATGCTCTGTGCTCCTCCAGAGTGGACCAGGGGGTGTTGGGGGTGTGTGTCCAGACAGGGAATATTGTGATTCATGGCTGGTGGGCTGTTATCAACAGCCTACTCTAGTCATTCAGGGGCCTGAGATGGTGTTAAGGCTCTGTGTTGGGCTATTTTAATGAAAAGGCAAAAGCTAGGTGGCTTGAAACAATTGAAATTCTGGAGGCTGGGGAGTGCAAGTGCCTGGAGATGAGTGTCCCATGGCAACCTGCCCTCTGGTTGCTAGAGATCCACTCTCTTGATGCACTCACATTGAAGAAAGGATGAGCCAGCTCCCATGGGCCTCTTTTATAAGAATATGGATTCCAAGTGAGTGGGGGCTCTCATGACCTCATCACCCTGAAGGCTCCACCTCTTAGCACCACCCCATTGGGGACCAAGGTTTAATGTGTAGACTGCACATATCAGAGCCTCTTGCACATCAGCTGTTTCAAAAGACCTGGGCCTTCAGCGTTGGTTCCCTATATTGCTAGAAGCTACATCACTTAGCTGGTCCTTTTGATAGTGTTTAATATATATGTTACCATTCGAAGAATGGAGAGAATTTGAAACTAGCGTGGAAAGCCAGGATCGGTTCTGTTTAATGTATGAGTCACAATTTTACAGCATATTTTACTAATCTTTGTATGCATTAAACCAAGTCATTCCATTTATTTTATCTGTGTCTTTCATCCCTAAAGAAAGAGAATAATTTGAGGTAATATCATCGGCCTGTTTTTCTAGAAAGCAGAGCCTGAGGAGAGGATTAAGTGCTAAGACCTTATTAGGAGATAGTGAGGCCAGAGCAATGAAGGACAGGCCAGAGAGCAAAAAGAGATGACAGGAAAAATGTCACACCAGTGTCTGGCAGTGAAGTGTAGATTGGGTAGCAGTCGTTGAGGAGGTCTGTTGACTTCTTTAGAAGAGTTATAGAGGAGCCAGCTGTACTTTGGAAATCTCTCATTTCCCATTTGCCAGGCTTCATCTCCTCACCCACTCCATCCCCTACCCCTGCTTGGAGAACTATTTCCTCATCCTTTCACATTAGATCACCTGACTCCAAACAGCCTGTCAGGAAGCCCGACTCCACCTCTCCCACACTCATACTTGTATGTCCAAGATGAAGTCCTAGCTGAACAGGAGTGCCGTTGACAGGAATGTGAGCAGGATTCTAACATCCATGTCTCTGTAGAGACAACCTTGAAATGGAGTGCCACAGTACATCTTGTATTCTTGACATTCATAGCAAGGGAGGCTTCAGAAGCTGACTTTACTCACTACCCCTGACAGGGAGAATCTTCCAGATCATCTCTCACAGGGGCACTAAACTAAATTTAGTCCACGCAAATTCACTTCACATTTTATTGGAACACAGCCCAGTTCCTGTGCTTCCCCTGTGACTAGTAAACTCTTTTTAAAAAAAAAAAAAAAAAAAAAAAAACTTTATTTATTTATTATTTATTTATTTGCCTTGGTGTTTGCCTGGAACTGGAACTACAGACAGTTGTTAGCTGCCATGTGGGTGCTGGGAATTGAACCCGGGTCCTCTGGAAGAGCAGACGCTGAGCCATCTCTCCAGCCCCGACTAGTAAACTCTTATACCACTGGCCTTGGTAGAAAAGATGACCCCTGGCCTAACAGCATCCATCAGTTTTACATATCCAGAAATGGGGTCCTCCATATGCTAAGAGCCTCTGCCCACAGACACCAGGCCCTTGTAGTCAGGCAATAACTAAATGCCCAGGCTTCAGCTCTCAGAAGTGGGGCCTGGACAGGAGTGGCCACACTTGGTACGAGGATGAGTGAGTCCACAGATTATTAGATAAAGATGTTCAACAGAAATAACAGTTTTGAGGGACATCTGCTTGTCCTATTAAGCATCCAGTAAAACCCAATCAAGCTGTAATTTGCTTCTATCCTCTTTTTGACAAATAATTGGTGTCTCTAAATGTTTTATTATGTTTGTGAGTGAGACTTGGCATGGATGTAGGCTGGGGTTCAAGCTTTTGTGTTCATTTGCCAAACAGTCAGTAGTTTTCTTGATTTCTTATTTTAATTTTCCTTTAACTGAGTGGATTCTCATTCAACTTTATTACACTAAGAACTAATGAGTTTCTAGGTAGGATTTCCACAAAACTAGTAATTATGAAAACCGTTCTTTGAGCTTTACTTTCTTCAAAGTAATTGGTTACTTTTCCAACTCTCTAGATAGGATGGCCCTGACAGTTCCTCCTCAGTAAAAGTTGCCCAGAGAAGCATCTGCACCCCGCACCACCAGTCTTTTTTCTGTCCGTCTGTATTGCACAAAGTAAGACTATAGCCATGCTTTGTTTGGCACATTCAGTCGATTAAATTGTGCGTTGCACTCTTGTGTAGGAGAATGTGCAGACAGACAGACAGACAGACAGACAGACACACACACACACACACACATAGCCCTTGCTTTGACTCCATTATTTTTTATTAAAATATATTTTTCTCTCATACAATACATCCCAACCACAGTTTCCCCTCCCTCTAGTCCTCCAGCGGGCCCCTCATCTCCCTCTTCCCCATCCACTCCCCCTATTTTTTTAATGGCTTCAAGGTGAAAAGCTGTTAGACCAGAAAGGATACTATTAATCTGCCTCAGTGTAGCCTTTGCTTTCTCTTCCAAACGTCCATTTTAATTTGTATTGTTTAGGTAACACTTAAGTACATAGCACACCCTTTATTTTCCACCAGACTTTTAAGACCAAATAATTTCTTGTTTATGGTAGAGACTAAGTGACTTCAAAGCCATTTGAAACACCAATATGCTGATGTCCAAAGACAAAGGGAACAGGCTGTTCTTTGCTCTATCCTAAGTCAAGTTATTTTGAATTATTTAGTAAAGAATGCAATGCTGTACCCCATTGGTTGTTAGCTGAAGCCAGCATTCAACAGCAAATGCTCCAGATACCACAGCATCAGAAAGAAATGTGGGATGCTAACCCCATAGTCTCCTTCTTGTTTTGTGCCTAAGAAAACTGAAAGCCCATGTCCAAACTGAGGCCTGAGAGCTCACACACACAATAGAACCATCTCCACAGCCAGAGCCCGATGCCCATCAGCCAACAAATGTGTAAACAAAATAGGGTATGGGCACACAATGGAACTCAACTGGAAAAAAAAAAAAAAAAAAAAAAAAGAAAGCAGGGTTGATGCCCACTTCAACAAAGATTATCCTTGAAAACATCACACTAAGTCAAGACAGACACAGAGAGCTACATGCTGTGGGATTCAATTTATATGAAATGTCTAAAATAGACAAATCCATAGAAACCGAAAGTAGATGAGTGGTTGCTAGGGGCTGCAGGATGGGTGAATAGCGACTGCTAATGAACAGAGGGTTAAGGTGGTAGATATGTACTATAATTAGGTAATGGTGAGGGCTGCACACTCCATGAACAGACCAAAGCCACTGAGTTATATTCTCTTATAGGGTTAAGTTCTATATTATAGTGAATTACATTGCAACAAAGAATTGTTAAAAAGCAAGCATGTGTGAGGATGCTGGATGTTCTGTGACTTTCTTGGTTGCCTTGGGGATTCTTAATATATAACTTCCAAATTTTGATGGATGACAAAAGCATCATGGAGTTCTGTTTGCTCAAAAATACTAAAACAGGGGGCCTACTACACACTTGTCAAATCATAATCTGTTATCAGGAAAAAGTAAAATATTCTACATCCTAGAGCACTTCCTAATAGTCACCACTTAATACACATACACATACACACATATATGTGTGTGTATATATTATATATATTTTAACTGCAAGGAAACTTAGTAACAACAGAATTGATAAAGTCATTATTGTCCTAGCTTTCTGTCACTGTGATGAGGTACCTGAGATAATCAGCAGATAAAGAAGAAAGGTCTATTTAGAGTTTTGGTTTCAGAGCACACTTGTGGTGGGGGCATGTGGCATAGAAAGTGCACTTACCTCATGGAGGCCAAGAAACAAACACAGAGAGAAAGGGGCTGGATTCTAAAGGTCCCTTATGATGGGGCCCTATACTCCCTTTGACTTAACATCCTAACATTCTTCTACTAGACATTTGTCTGAGACAGTCTCACTGTGTAGCTCTGGCTGACATGGAACTCATTCTGTCGACCAGAGTGACTTTGGCATATCTGCTTTCTTGTCTCTGCCCCTTGAGTGCTGGGTTAGCCCCCACCAGGCTAGGCCCCACCTTCTGAAGATTCCACCATTGTCTGTTAGCACCCCAAGGTGTGGACTAGGCCTTATCACATGAATCTATGGTAGTGTGTGGGGAGTAGAGTGGATCAGGGGTATGTCAGATCCAAACTGGAGCAGTAGTGAGGGATAGAATATAAAGTTGAGGAATAAACTTAAATTTATCTGACTTTGATTTTCAGAAATACAGTGGAAAACATGAAGCGTTTGTCATCATTCCGAGGTGAAAGGTCAGATATCCATAAACCCCCAAAGAGCTGCTGAAGACAAATAACTCAGTTTTATGGTGACAAGCTTTAGAATGAGTAGGAACCTGCCAGGAAAGCTCCTTCACCTGCCTACTGTTTATGGTCATGAGGTCGCTGAGATAGCCATTTCCAGCCTTTACTCTTGTCTGTGTAAGGAGAAGTAATAACAGCTTCTATCATCTCAAAGCCCTTGAGTCCATAGCTCAAAAATCATTTGGAGCTCAGTATTTCTGGGTAGAACATGGGGCTTGTGCTGTCCTCATGTGTACTCCATGCCTGATGCATGGGCAAGGTGAACTTCAGGGTACATAGAGTCTGCTGTGGTCAAGGCTCTTTTTCTCTTTTGGGGAGGTTGTTGTTGTTGATGATGATGATCAGGGCCTCTATTTTGGTTAGAAAGTATGTATCAGCAAATGGTCACTGCACTGTCTCTCCCCATTGGTCATACTACAGAGCCCAGTGGTCTGTCAAGATCTGGGGTTAGCTGTCAGGCAACCTATCATAGCTCATCTGTATGATGTAACAAGACCCCTCTTAATCATTACTATAACCACCATGCATTTATTAAAGGCAAGGAATGTTCAGAATGAGGCTGTGTCCATAAAAAATGATGTTTGCTTGGGTTAAACCTCTTTAAATGTGGTTTAAATAAGGTTTAAATAATAAACCTTATTTAAAAAACATCATTTAAAAAATGATGTTTGCTTGGGTTAAACCTCTTTAAATGTGTAGATCTAGCATTCCTGCTACAAGGTATACAGATAAGGGGATTGGAGTTGATATATCACAGACACTGTCTTTACTGAAGCATTAGTCCCAACAGCCATGGCATGGAATCCACCAAGTGCCCCTGGGTGAATTAATGGATAAAGATAATATGGTTCATAGTTACAATGGAATACTATTTAGCCATAAAGAAGATGGAGATCTGCAAACATTGCAACATGAATGAAACCACAGCACTCTGTGTTATGCAGGAATAAGCAGTCACCAAAAAATGAATGTGCACATTCTCATATACATGTGGGACTTACAGATTTTGTTTCACGGATGTAGAGAGTATAACAGTAGTCTCCAAGTCTAGAAAGGTAGAGGGAGGTGGGACTAGGGGAGGAAGGTATGACAAGATACAGGTACATGGGAGAAAAAAGGTGAAAATGGTTTGTAACATCATATTGTACATTTTACAACAAACATGAAGAAGCTTTGTTAGCCCAGAGAAATGATAAACACCAAAGAGAAGGAAATGCTAAGAACCCTAAGCAAATAGCATTGACCTGTCACTGTGGAGTAAGGGAGAGGAAGTGACAGGAGGGTCAGGACTTCTGAAATCTATTAAGATTGTTCAAGCTAGACAAGACAGTCAGTAGATGTCCAGCCTGGATGATCTTTATACTAGATGCTGCCAAATGAAGTCCCAAGTACAGTGTGTGAGAACACCCAGTTCTGGCAACTCAAGAGGGCCTTCATAAACATATGTAACCCTTTTTCTCTCAGAAATCCATCATGTGTGGATCTGCACAAACGGAGATAGGCAGGGTTCAGCATGCTCCCTATTTCTCTCTCTCTCTCTCTCTCTCTCTCTCTGTGTGTGTGTGTGTGTGTGTGTGTGTGTGTGTGTGTGTGTTTGCATATATGCATGTTTTCCATGTCAAGTTTTAAAGATCACAGGCCTGCAAGATGGCTTACCAGGAAAGGCATTGCTGTCAAGCCTGGTGACCTGAGTTTGATTCTTGGGTCCGACATGATAGAAGAAGAGATTCAGCTCCCGTAAGCTTCCCTCTGACCTCCTTGTGTGTGCATGTGCAAACACACACAGACACAGAGAGAGAGAGAGAGAGAGAGCAACAAAGAGACAGAGAATAAAACAGAGTCAGAAGCAGCCACTTACATAAAGTCAGCATAATATTTTGCCATGCACTTGGACATCAGAGGCAATGAAGGAAGACCAAGAAAGAGAAGAAAATGATGTGATAAAACTGAAACCTTAGTTGCAAAGAAACGTTCCAACTCATCCGTGCTCTGCCTTTCACCTGCTGCTTTCTCATACATTGGTTTGTTAGTGTAGATGGAGCAGTGCTGCTCTGGGACTTGTGGGACCGGAGGGCTAGTGGAAGCCTGTGTCTGTAAGAAGACAGGCACCAAGGACAGAAGAGAGAGGTCGTTTGAAGCAAGCTAGACATTTTAAAAGTGAGGTGCCATAAAATCAATGAAATACCAGTGCACTCGGGCATAATCTGCAGGCTCTATGCCGATATGTGAGTGGGCAAGGACTGTATGATTATCAAGCAACAAGTGTTTGCTCAATGCCTTCTCTGTGGCCAGCTCTAATTAACTACTTGATGGCTTCTGGCTGGGGTGGAGTGGGCGAATGCCATATAAATGGCTATGCAGAAGATACCCCGAAGCCCATATGAGTTGTTCAAGGGAATTTTCCTGCTGCCTCCACTGTGATCTCTTTCCTGCCTGAGTGAGTATACTTCTGAAGGTCCCTTCAAGCCTGAAAGAAAGAAAGAAAGAAAGAAAGAAAGAAAGAAAGAAAGAAAACAATCCTGTGAAACTAAGGAATGTCAATCCTTAAAGTGTTGATCACCCACGACTGCTGGTGAGTGTGCCTCTGTATGTAAAGCTGGCACAATTTCCCCTCCATGGGATCCTTATTGTTGGAGACAGATCTTGGAATGGGGTAACAGCTTTTTGTTCTTTGAATCTGAGTTGGATTCCAAAGTAGAATGCTCTTCCAAGAGGTGTGTGTGGGAGGGAGAAAAGCGGGTGAGAAGTTAGTCATGCACGAAGCTCATGTTTATTGTGTGCCCACTCCCTGTGAGCAGTGGGCTGAGCCATGCGGAGGGTCACTGAGACCCTTGGGAGCCTCACCATCTTTGGCTAGATAATGACATGCGTCTTGTACGGTGGCTGTTGCCTGAAGCTCCTGACCTTTTACCATCTACCTATCTGCATGCTCAGAGCTAACTACCTTCAGAAGAAAGAGCTCCTGTAATGATGAGGAGAGCTGGCTAGACTGTAAGCTAAATGTGTTGGGAGTGGATCCTGTCCCTTCTCAAAGCGGCTCAACTTTGGCTGTTTAGTAGCTGGATTCGGGGGACCTCAGAAGGTCCTGGTGATGCCATGTAAAAACCTCAGTCAGCTTTGACCTGTGTGTTTGTGGAGCTGGCTACTTTCTCTTTTACCTTTGGATAGTCTTCCCTGCAGAGTTCATTCTTCTTTCTCAGGATCTCTCAGGGTATCTTGATAGTTTCTGCAGATCTCTTTGCTCTTGTTTGGTTGGTTGGCTGTAGTATCTTTTTAGCCTTTCAATTTCTATTACAAAAGCTTCATTTTCTTGTTTCTCCCTGTAACTGTAACACTTTCACACCAGGGAAAGCATGTCTGCTCTAACACACGCTCACAGCTTACATGGAACAGCCCAGGACCCCTCCAATGTGTGTGTGTGTGTGTGTGTGTGTGTGTGTGTATTAGCTCCATGACACCTGTACCTTTCACAACAGGAGCCCTGGAAGTCGGCCTGGGTACATGTCATATGAACATTATAGGACTTTCCCAATCTTCTCAAAAATATTTTCTTGACATATGTTTGTGGAGTGTTTGTGGAGGGTGTGGGATGATGTGTGGGTGGGAGCTGTGCATTCCCATAGGCCACCATGCACATATGGAAGTCAGAGGACATCTTGCAGTGGTCAGATCTCTCCTTCTATCCTGCGGGTCCTGGGGATCAAACTCAGGTCAGTGTGGCAATCAGCTCCCTTACCTGCTGAGCCATTTTGATGGCCCCCCAACTTTCAAGGTGGAAAGGTAAGACAATGTTTCAGGACAGCCTCGTGTTGATGGTGGTCATATAATAGGGAAGCCTATAGCAGTATAGCAAACACAGGACATCTGCAGTGGCTCTAGACAAGATCCCAGGAGGGAAAAGGAGCTTCTATATTTGTCACCAGTGTCACCTGTGAGAAGAGGCTGAAGTGGAATGAGCATTGGGTCCAATAGGAGTACTTGCTGGAGCATTTTGATTCTGTGCTTTGTTACTTTGAAGTGGCCCGTGGATGACAGCTGGATGCAGGCAGCACCCGCTGTAGCAGGAGTTTGGCAGGACAGAGCTCCTCCTTCCCAGTGACTTGGAACTGCATTCTCAGAATGCAGATTCTCAGGCTCAAAAGTCCCACCTGAGCATCTCAAGCCAGGGGGACCAGGAATGTTGCTCAGCCATGTGACTGCAGTTCTAGGTGATCCTGAGGTTCTCTAGGCTTTAAGAAGCTCTTCTTGGAGCCCTGTTCTAGGCTCCCCCTGCACAGCATGGGGATGGTGGATAGGTTTCTCTGGTCTCTTTGCAAAAAGGGTTTTCAGTCTGTTCTGGCCATTTCCTGAGGATTCTCCCTTCATTCAACTCAAAAGTCTCCTGTTCCATCAGCATGCTGTGTCTTTCCTGTCACTGGATGCCTTTTGTTGACATTAGAAAACTGTGTGAGAATAGGTTTTCAGCTGGGAATTTTAGTGTGCTTTTGAAGTATTGGTTAGGATTAGGAAGGGTCCTCTGCTCTCAGGGGGGGCCGGAGGACCTCTGTGTCTCTGTTGGAACAGCCTTTCTCAGAACTAGTGTATTTGCGAGCACCTGTCTGGCTGCACCTAGAAGATACTGTTGGTTATTTCTGTTTCCTAAACTAATTTTAGTTCTCTTCAGCAATCTCCTCTTTCCTGTGAAGAGCAACACTCTCAGCACTTCTGAGCATTATTTATAAACATAACGTCACACCTTTTACTGGAAGTCTTCTCCACGAGGATTAGCAAGGCAGAGTGGCTGAAGTTAATAAATGCCATGGTTCTCAGTAAACAAACAGCTCAATAAGGTGCTGTGTAAGTAGATAATACCAGTTTATGTGAGGAAGGATTTCAAAGCAGTTGAGCCCTGTGATTTTCTGTGGAGAAGCCATGGGCATCCTCCCTGAGACAGGGTCATGGGAGACTATTCCAGAGCCAGTCTGATGCCCTAGCTGGGTTATGTGGCTTGTGTTTGGTCTGGTTGACTATTGAGGACAGTGTGACTTGTGTGCACTGTTAAAGGACTAGAAAGCTACCTGTAATGGTTTTTAGGAATAGTTAGCAGCTTTGAGGGTCTCTGAAGGAAGAACTGAAAAATCAGCCCCTGTGCCTAGGACCTTGGGGTGCCTCATACTCTCTATTTCTTTCTGAACCTGCCTTTCATTCTTCAAGAGCCATTTAGAAAGGACCAACAGTAGATGATGCTCATTTCAGGTTCTACTCTGTAGGACTCTTGGCTGATCTTAGCAGCCATACCCAAGATCTAGGAGCTTTTGCTCAGATTAGCTATCATCTATCTATCTATCTATCTATCTATCTATCTATCTATCTATCTATGATCTACCTATTACCTGTCTATTTTTGAGACAGGATCTGGCTGGGTAGCCCACTCTGGAATTATACTCAAGACTCATCTGTATCAGCCTCTGAATTCTGGTACTGCAGGCATGAGACATCATGAGATTTCTTAGAGAAAGCTATAGCAAATGGTTTTAACACTATTATACTCTATAATTTTGATAGGTGTTTTTCTTCTATTTCATATGTATGTGTGTACAGTGGTCATGTGTGTATGTGTTTGAACACACGTATAAAGTTTAGCATGAATGTGTTTGCATGTGCATGTGGAGGCTCTAAGTTGTCATCAGGGATATTTTGCAATTATTTGCACCTTGTTCTTTGAGGCAGCATTTCCCAATCAAACCCAGAGTTTGTGCCAGGGGTCTCCTGGCTCTACCTTCTGGACTGGGACTATAGGCAAGCTGCCATGTCCATCTGGTATCTCTGTGAGTTTTGGGATCCAAATTGATCTTCTTGCTTGTGTGACAAGCACGTTAACCACTGAGCCTCCTCCACTGCTTTGATAAATATTTTAGTCATATTTTTTCATATATAATTTTCATATATAGATTAGCTAACATTTTATGGTTTCTTTTTTGATCTGTCTAAAAGGTACTTACCCACAAAATGTAGTGGCATTTCTTCTATGTCTTATGACCTCTAAAATGTCTTCCATCACTTCTAGATTGTTCTCTCTACTCTTAAAGGTTTTAATCCATAGAAATTAATTTCAAAAGTTGTATGAGAAATAGCTTTCTATTTCCTATTGTTCAAACATTTGCCAGTTCTCTCTTGCCACTGCCCTGGGAAGCACCTGTTGACTCTGTGATGAATTGGTTCTGTCTGCGTGGGTCCGTTGTCTTTTCCATTACCAGTCTTCTTTATTCCTATGCTAATACAATGCAGATTTTCCAGCTCCTTAAGTATTTCACCTGTACACTTAAAGAAAGCACTTTATGGCTACACCGGAGCATATTGGAAATTCGAGAATCACTACCCATAAACACTGGGGAAGCTGTCATACAAAATGAGATTTACTTAGGCAGCTGCACCACGATATTATGAGCCTTGGTGGGATTGCTAATGTATGGGTTGTACATGCAATGTGGAGTGATTCAGTCCAGGGCGAGATAGAAGCTTTAGTGTGAGGGTGCATCAGGCTGCTAACACAATGTGCAATCTGAAACCTATGGTTTGTTCATTTCTGGAGTTTTCTATTTAACATTTTGGGGGTATGGTTGGCCTCATATAAATGAAGCCATAGTGAGTAAAGCCATGTACAAAAGGGGAGGCTGTTGTTTGTAATAACACATTTGGGCGGGGTGCACTCTGAAAATAACCTTTTTATTTGGGTTCCATTTTCAGGATAAGTTCTTAGGGTGTTCTGTCGACAACTCCTGTACTAAGGAAGTGTGTACCTTTGCTTGTGCCTTCTCATGATGGAGATGATTTTTATACTCATAGCAATGAACTATCTACATAAGGACTACACAGACCTTACTCATTCTCACAGCAAGGAATGCTATTCTATCAGTATATAATTACTCGCTGGTGGGTGAATTCTTGGGGTGCTTCACCGAGCTGTTCTGCTCGAAAGAAAGAAACAAACAAACAAACAAACAAACAAAATTTTAAAAAAAAGTTCCTTGATGGCACACCTAGAGCCTAGAACTGCTGTTTGATCAAAAGGAATTTTGATAGACATCTCCAAACCATCCTTCCAGGACAGTCAGCCCTCTCCATACCCCAACTTCTCCAGATCTGCTTTAAGAGTGGTCAGTCCAGAAGGATGTTATTTATCCCATGAATAAAGATGTAATGTTTGTTAGTCTGGTTTATATTTCTCTGACGCTGAAGGAGATTAATAAGTTTAAGTATTTACTGATCATTGTGATTTATTGTATTTGTTTGTAAAGTACCCATATATATTTTTGTTCTTTTATTCATTTATTAATTTGACATATAGTGAGCATTTTGAGTTCCCTAAATTGTCATATATTTCTATCGTGTATGTCATCTGATCCTAAGTCTCACCCACCCCATGGGGCTTGTCTGGTCTTGCCAATGATGGAATCCCATGATGATTTTACTATGGGCTCCCTGGGTTTTCCCCACAGTTGACTCATCACTGAATCTGCCAAATAAAAACAATCGTTTCTGGGTTCTAGTTCCACTGACTAACCCTAATGTCCAGGCTCAGAGCCTAGGAACCAGCACTTTACACCAATGGCTTTGTGATTTCTAATGTAGAGTTGGCTTCCAGAAATGAGTCTGCAGCACTAAGTATGGCACTTAGATGCTGGATTAGGAAGATCAGGCTTGGGGTTAGATAAGGTTTTCTTCTTAGCATCTGCCTCCAGTTTTCTTAGTGGGTTCTAATAGCTGTGAGCTGCCAATTGAGCCACCAATTCACTGTCCATATCTGTCAGTCCCACACTGAGTGTCATTTGTAATAAGAGTTTTGGATCTAGACATTTTAAACTAGTTTTAAGATCTGGACCAGCTGTCTCAAATAGACTGACTACAGCTGCTTGGTCTCAAATAATTACATAAATGTTTATATTAATTATATGTTGTTTAGCCTATGGCTCAGGCTTATTGCTAGCTAGTTCTTATATCTTAACTCATTTTTATTAATTTATCTTGTCATGTGGCTTGTGGCTTATCTGAATTTTTTTATACATTGTTTTTTGAGCAGCTGGATTGCATCTTTTGACTCTGCCCTCTTTCCCTTTATTTATGCTCAGATTTTTTGCATGCTCTAACATGCCCTGCCATAGGATGAAACAGTCTCTTTATTAACCAATGATATCCACAGCATATAAAAAAGACATCTCACATCATTTTCCACACTGTAGTCAACCCTCAGTACCCCTCCACCAAAGAGGAACAGGCAAGCTCCTATGAAATGCTCCCAGGATTCCTCATCATTTCACTTGTATAGATCTACAGGTCCTGCACATCTCCAGACCACTATGTAGCCTGGGGCAATTTAAAGCCAGATGTGTAAAGCATCAGAGGAATCTCTGAATTATCCAGCTGTTGTCCTCAACCTCTGTCTTCTGTAACGCGAGCATGAATCTTCCTTCTCTGCAAATCCCAGAATTGTTACAAAGATCTTGTGAGCTGCAGGGTGCTGGGAACTGGGGACCAGTAAAAACATTCTGGTTCACTAAAGGATACCCCAACAGCTCAGCCATGCTAAAGGAAGAAGGGTCCTGACTTATCTTTATTCCTAGTGTGGTAAGAGGGACTCTTCCTTTCCACTTTTTCTTAGAGATGCTTTTCATGAAGAGATGAAAATGAGGGTGGAAAGTGGTGGGACAGAGGCTTGGCATCTGGAAGGGAGCAGAGAGGCAGAGGAGGGGACCACAGTTCTAGACGTGGTTCTTTTCCTCTGAAGATCATTGTAGGTCACAAGCTACAGAATTCTGTGTGCCTTCCTGGATCCGTATGGAGGTACCAGGACCCTGACAGATGGAAGCACACAGGCTTCTCTCAAACATCTGCCTGGAACAAGGCTCAGGATCTGGAAAGGCTGGTCCTGCAGTTCTTGCCAGGCAAGAGCCAGTGGGATGATACGAGAAAGAAGTTATCTGTCTTTTTGTATTTGGTAAGGGTCCGTCCCTGCCAGCAGGGCCTGATACTTGCATGGGAACAGGATGCTATTGCTATGAGCTGGCACATGAACAACCAGAATGAAGCGTCCCAAGAAAAGGTCTCTTTACTTAGCTGCCACTAGATGGTTCAGGAATGATCTGTAAGTCCTCCTGAGAATCACACAGGGAGGCTGGTTATGCAGCTAAGGTCATGGTGTCAGCCTCACCCAGGTATCCTGATTCCCCTGCCTTTGGCTGAGTGAGACACCCACAGATCTTAGTAGTACCCTTGCTCTCGATGTCAAAGCTGGTTCCAACACGGCTGTTTGCCAGGGTTCATTGATGGTCTCTACCTCATTCTTGCCACTGATAGGCCCTCAGAAGATGTCAGAAAAGAGGCCATGATTGTCTCAACCTGTGCAAGATTGAAGATTGGCAAACTAAATAGAGAGACAGCAAAAAGCATGTAGTGACCCAGTCCAAGAGACCAGCTTAAACATGACTGTTGGATTGCATTGCTTCATTGCTCAATACGGGATATCTGATATGTGACCCCCCCAAAAAAAAGAGTTGTGACCAGCTCACTAGACCTTCCCCATAGCCTTCCTTGGAGGGAGCCAGCAGAGGCCACAGCTTCCCAGGCTCTGCTTTTATCTTTCCTTGATTGTTTGTGGCTTATGGTTGGCAAGTATCAGAAAGTTAGATAGATGAGGTTGAGAACTAGGACCCTGTGGTGGTCAGAGGATGAGATAGCAGAATTTGTACATCAGCTGGAGATGGGAGTGTGTGAGGTGTTTTTCCTTCTAAAATGAGGTCAGAGGCCTCAGCCACTAAAGGAACACAGTCAGTAGCACAAACAAATGGGTCACAGTTCTCTGGGGACCATCCCTGAGCTTAGGTGGAATGAGTCTGCCCCTGGATAGCTGAGGAGAACACCAGGTGGGACTTGTCTGTATACTGTCACACTGCCCAGCCTTGTTGACTGAGGAGGGACCATGTGTAAGGTGTGAACCAGGCAGGGCTGCTGTGTTCAAGAACAAACTGTGGATGACAAGGTGACAACCTGTGACCATCTAAGGGCTGGAATATACATGCTGTGCTTTGTCCTGGCTCAAGCTCCCAGACAAATTTGAGACAGATGTCTGTGCAAAAGGGCCAGTAGGGAGGATGCTGGGGAGACAGGCATCCTGGGACAGACAATAAGCAAGTAATACTGTGATGCTGAAAGCTCTCTGCAGCCCTAACTAGAGCTCTGAGCTGGGGGCATCTCAGAATTTTCACTCAGACCTTTGACTCCCCCATGCTGACTAATGTCTCTTATGCACTTTCATCTCCTGTGCAAACCCCGCATCACCTTGGGCGAGCCAGATTTCTGAAGGGAATTCACAGGGAAGCAGCTGTAGGGATGGGGTGCCAGGTTGCCATACCCACTCTGGTGGCTTTTCTCTTTCTTTCTTTTATTTTTTGTTCTAGACAGGGAGTATCTGGCCTAGAGAAAGAAAGTTATCTTGGAAGTCTGTATGTCAGGGGAAGCACTTTGTGACATTTTAAATGTATGAGATGGTGAATTCTAGGCACAGGAACAAGCCAAGATAATAGTCGAGATGTATAAGGCATGTTCAGAAACCACCAGGGTGGGCTAACTGGACCTGCGAAAAGACAGTCTGGACAGACAAGGACAGAATGCTGGTGCAGCTTGCTGGGAGAACTGGATTGTCCTCTGTCCCCTTTGTACCTGGTTATGGAGGGATTTTCATAAGTGAGTAACTCAAGAGCCAGGTTCCGGGGCCAGCAGTCTACTGGGGCTGGGGCTGGGATGTAGATGGGAGAGCCAAGAGGCAGGGAGATCGATCGTGTGAGGAGAAGCAAGGACACAAGGATCAGTGGCCCACTGATGGGAGCCGAGTCACAGGCCCAAACCCATAAGATGGGGAAAATAGAGCAGGGCGGGGCTGGTATAGCAGGTGGCTTCTGCTTGTGGATCTTGGGTTTGGGAAGCCTGGAGGACAGGACTGGAGTGGAAAGCAAAGCTAATGCTGTAAACTCAGTTAACAGTTTGCTTTCCAAGCAAGCTGGACCACAGGGAAGAGGAGAGGAGACCTCTCCTTACAGAGGAGCTAGGTGAGAGGTATGTCTGCTTCCTGGGGAACTGCCTGCACCCCCTTTTTGTAGACCGCAGAGCCTCATATGCTAAGCCCAAGTCGTGCACCTACCTCAGCTCTCTTTGTTAAATAATACCCCCTTCTCCCCCCCAGCTGGTCTTCGCTACTCAATGTCGCCAACTCCGCTGAACCCCCCCCAGTTCATGCTTCCTAAAACAGACAGTTTTAAGACTGTCCATCAAGGCAGGAGGCAAGAGTATTGGCGGCTGGAGTGACTAGCCTGGGGTTCCACAGAAGTGGAGGTAGAAGCTGAGGGAAACCCCAAGTTGGATTCAGTTGGAGATGGTCATAAAAGGGAAACTGGTTTTGTTTTCATCCTCTGAAACAATTAACTTTTGAGTGATAAAAGTGAATTATGTTATATCCAGCCTTATTTTTGTTTAATTTTAAAAATAATCTTATGACCGAAGCATGGCAGTAGAACAGGCCTCCCCTGAGTGCTGATACTGTTGCTGTTGTGAAGTGCACTTTGTGGGAGAAGACTGAAGCCCTGAGCGCTGAGGAATCAGTTCAAATTGTACTGGTCACCAGGGCAGAGCTGGAGGGCAGGCCCCTTCCCCTGGCGCTGTCATGAGCCTGGGCTGTCCAGCTCATGGAGTAATCTGAAAACACAGTCACAAGAAGAGAGTGCAGGTAGATTATGTTCTTTCAAAGACGCATGCGCAGTCCGCAGCCACTCACAGTGGCACACATCTGTAATCCTGCCGCTCTGGGGACTGAGACAGGAAGATCACTGTAAATCTGGGGGTAAGTTAGACAAGACCCCCAAAAAACTACCAAAAATTCCCCCCAAATAACAACAACAACAAAACTATGCACAGTAAATGGACATATGGGCACACATATGTAGGGAATACTGACCTCTGAGGGTGAGATTAAGGATAATGCTGTTTCTTATAAGCATTCTCCTGCATTCTTAAAATATGTATAGTGAGAAAGGGTTTTATTTGTTTGCTCCCAGATCGAGTCTCACTAAATTGTCCAGGATTTGCCTTGAATTCACTCTGTGGCCCAAGGCTTTTTTGTTTGTTTATTTGTTTGTTTGTTTGTTTGTTTTTTAACTGTGTGTGTGTGTCTGTGTGTGTGTATGTGTGTGTGTGTGTGTTCTTTCCATCTACCAGCAAGTGCTTCACCTGATAAACCATCTTGCCCAGCTCTGTCTTTAAACTTTGATTCTCTGGCCTCAGCTTTCCTTACACTGGAACTACTGATTTGGGCCACCACATCTGACTAAAGAAAGTTACTATTTTTTACCACCAGGAAATATAGGAATTCTGTTCATAGTCCTTAGTTCTGGTGTTGGTTTCATGCATGAGAAGAGACACACATACACTTACACTACCAAGGCCACATGAAGGTTTATTTAAGAGTGTTCCCAGGCAGGTACAAAAGCAGAGAAGCAGGACAAGAGGGAGACCATAGCATGGTGTCTCTTTTTAAGAGAAGGGGTGTGCACGGGTTTACGCAGCCACGCCCAGGGGCGTGCCTCTGTACGAGGCGCATCCCACCAGAGCCATGTTGGCTCAACCAAGTGGAGTGCCAGGAATACTTACGTCTGGGGCCAGGAATAGAGCTGTAGTGTTGGTTAATTTCTGATTAGCTTATATAGCTGAGTCTCAGGTTAGGTGGTCAGGAAAACCACCCAAAATTGTGCTTCAACCAAGACATAGAATGGACTAGGCATGGGGTACATAACTGTCATCAGCACTTGGGAGGCTGAGGCAGGAAAATCACAAGTCACCCTGGCTACATGATGTGACCATGACTCTAAAAACAAAAGCAAACCACCTGACAAAGTACAGAACAGTAGGGTCTAAAGGTGCCTGGGGCTCAACCATTGGCTAAAGACCATCTTTCTACAGACCAAGGTTCTTTGCTGTGTGCTTTGGGGTATGAGGTCACCATAGGCTTTGAGAAGAAATGCCCTGTGTGCAGCTGGGGATTCTGGGACTAGATTTTGGAGCCCTATCGCAGAAGTAGAGAGGAGTGACTTGGGGAGTGGGACCATGTCTTAGTTAGGGTTTTATTGCAGTGAAGAGACCATGGCAACTCTTATAAAGGAAATCATTTAATTGGGGCTGGCTTATAATCTTAGAGGTTTAGTCCATTATCATCATGGCAGGCAGACATGGTACTGGAGAAGGAGCTGAGACTCCTATAGCTTGATCCATAGACAGAAGAAGTGAATGTCACACTAGACTTGGCTTGAGCATTTGAGACCTCAAAGCCCATTCTTTAGCGACACACTCCCTCCAACAAAGCCACACCCACTGCAACAAGGCCACACCTCCCAATAGTATCAGTCTTTATGAGCCTATAGAGCCATTTTAATTTCAAATTACGACAGAGAGTAAGGTAGCAGGTTCTAGCTAGAAGCCATCTCTTCATGTCCACCATGTAGAGAAGGGCCTTAGCTAAGAGATGCTCTGCCGAGAGAGACAGGTAAAGAACAGGGGGTATGGCAGGAAGCAGGCTCCCATGGGACTGAGGAAGGAAGGAATGCTCACTCTGCTCTGTGACACTTGGGTACCACCATGGAATTCTTAAAATGGTCTCATTTTTTTTTCTATTGTCTAGAGACCACCTGGGAACGGCCCAGCAGTTCTCCTGGGATTTCAGCCAGCCCTGGCCCTCACAGGAGCTCTCTGCCTCCAACAGGTAAGTTCTACTCAGCATCTTGGGGTTACTGGGAGGGCTGCATACCCACTTTCTCAGGAAAGCTGAGACTCTGGGTCCTGAGTTCTGAAACCTGGTATGGAATACTGTGGATCAGACCTGGAGATGGTCTAGACCAGATGCTGCCAGCCTGCTTCCCAACATGGCAGGAGTAGCTGTAACTCTGGACTCTTTACTACTGAAGCACTGAGGAGGGTTGGCTGGGTGAGGTCAGAGGTCAGAGGTCTTTCCAGGTACAGAACAAAACAGCTCCACCTGGCTTTTATCAGCACTGGGGGGTAGAAGCTTAAAGAGGGCAGAGTTTTATAGATGAATTCTTGAACAGAATGTTCTGGAAAGGAAATGGAATTGTTTGTTAGACTATGACTTATCAGAAGAAGTAACTGCATGGTGGCATTTGGGATTTACACTCCTATGACCAGAAATGTCTTAGGTGACATCTGGTTCTTAGGTGTGAGGAAGAAGGTTTTAGGGCTTGCCAACAGGGAGAACAGCTTTTGATTTCTTCTGGGTTTCCGTCCTCCAGGCAGCCTTCCTTGACTACTCTGTTGGGGGCTCTCAACTTCTCAGTCTGAATCACAGTGTGATTCCTTAGTGCCTTCAAAGTTCTCTCTGTTTAGGCTGTCCTTCCATGACGTGCCAAGGGGAGGGCTGGGTGTCTCTAAGTCTCCACACAGAGCCTGGCTTCACTGTTGCATGAATTCACAAGTCATCAGTTGCCTCTTAAGAGACAACACACAGGCTTATCAGTGTCCTGAGATGTCACCCGTAAGGGCTGTCCTCCAGGATGGGGCACCGGTGAAACTGTCTTGGATCTCTGTAGAGGCCTAGGATTCATAGACCCTCCTTGACCAAGAACACTCCTCAGCCCAACATTAAGCGTGCTGGGCCTCTGAAGAGTTAAGAAGGGTGGGGGCATAGTTAAGAGGGTCAGAAGGGACCTGGCTGCCCACACCTCAGGGACCTAGCATGGCATTTCCCAAGTGTAGGGCAATAGAGTACTATACAACCAGCACTCTGGTAAAGGAACTCAGTGGTCAGGCTCTCTTTGGAGGTTTGGTAGACACACCCTGTTCTCAAAGAGACCAGGATGATCAGCACATTTTATAGGGATTCCACTGTGTTCAGTCACAGCACACCATGCACTTGCCAACCAGTCTGATCTCAACTCTAAAAGGCTTTTCCTTTCAAGGGGCATTAGGAAGTGTCTAAGACTACCATGGTGGGAAAGGAACCCATGGGCATCTTCTATGAGGAGTCTAGAGGTCTTCAAAGGGCACAGAAGAGGCCACAGCAAAGACTCCCAGGCTTACAACAGTGTGAGTTAGAAACTGTTCTGAGGACAGAACATCCTTTCATCTCTGCCCACAGCAGTGGTCGTGGTTTTCAGGAGTCTCTAGGCCTTGACCTGTGATGTGAGATCGGGGAAGAACATCAGGCAGGGAGAATCCGTCTTGGATTCTAAGACCCACTCTTTGGTTTCACATCATTTTAGTGTGGGGACACGCCAGCTGTATCGTATACTGAAGAGTATATCCCAACTGGGGGAAAATGTTTTAGTGGTATTTAAAATCTAAGTGTGCCTACTATCAATGGCAATTTTAATTTGTGAGATTATATCTTGTTTCCTGGGGTCTCAATCAGGCTGCTTCTCCCAACAGACCTCTTTCTCACCATTCATGTATTAGGAGCCCAGGGGGTGATCTTAGCAGAGGGCCTGAGCTAGCTTCATGGTGTTGATACTGCTCACTGTGGATCATAAAGATAAATCAGGGGTCTCATCCACCCTTATTCTAATCTCATTCTGTTGCTGTGATAAAAATCTCTTGTCAAAAACAGATTAAGGGAGGAAAAGGTTTGTTTCCGCTTTAGGTCACAGTCTATCACCAAGAGAAGTCAGGGCAGGAGCTCAGAAGAACTTGAAACAGAAGCCTTGGAGGAACACTGTTTGCTGGCATGCTCACTGGCTCACACCTAGCTGCTAGCTTTCTTATATAGCCCTGAACCACCTGCCTAGGGATGGTGCCTCCCACAGTGAGCTGGGCTTTCCTGCTCCAACTAATAATCAAGTGATCCTCCACAGGCATGCCTACAGGTCAATCTGATCAGGGCAATTCCTTATATTGAGGTTTTCCTCTCAGGTGGTTCTAGGCTGCCCAGGTGATGATAAATTAGGCTCACTACCCCCCCCCGGCCGCCATTATTCTCCTTCTATCCGTCTCTCACCCTCCATCCATCATCTTCTCCTGATCCTTCTCTTTTCCACCCCTCCATCATCCAGCCACTGTCCCTTCACCCACTTCCATCCCTTCTCTATCCCCCAGCCCCACCCTCTATCCTCAATCCTTCCTCCACTCACCATCTTCAGCCCATCTATTATTTCTCTCTCTTCCTTCACCTGCCCTCCATCCTTCCATCCTCCCCATTCATCCTCCATCCCCCCCTCTGTCCTCCATCTTTCTGTCATCAACATTCCATCCCCACACACCATTCGATAGCAGGCCCTGGTGTGCACTGTTGTCTTCTTATATTTGAATCCACGGCTCTTAGTAAAGAGTGAAGCTGTGCCGGCTCTGTTTCTCTGTAGGGGATCCCAAGGTTTTTGGTTGGTTTGGTTGGTTGTTGATGTTTTACTAGTTCTTTGTCTCATTTAGTTTAACAGAGATTGGATCTTACTGTGGGAAGAGCAGCAAACACAGGAAGGAATCTGAGATTGCTTTAGAGCTGGATCGAATCCTTGCGCTCCTGGGGTTATAGCCTCTTGTCATGGCTACAGGGCCTGGGTCTCAGTGTTTTCTGTTTTGTTTGTTTCTGTGGGAGTCACAGCAGTAGTGTATTAACCTCTTTAACATTTATTATTTTATTTATTGAGTGTGTGTGTGTGTGTGTGTGTGTGAAGTGTGAGCGCCAGTGTGTGTGCCACAACATCAGAGAACAATTTGGGGTGGGGGGGGTTGGTTCTCTCCTTCCTCTGTGACATCCAGAATCACACTTAGATTGTCAGGCTTGTCCAACAAGTGAATTTACCTTCAACAAGTGAGTCATCTTGTGGACCCTGTCAACCACTTTTGTCACTAAACATGCCACTGTTTCCCATTCCCGGGGAGCAGATGTCCTGGGGAACCCAGACAAGTAAGCACAAAGGAAATAGGTCAGGCACTCCCTGCACTCTACAGGGAGTGCAAGTGGGACAAGGTGACAGTGACGACCGATGGGGAAGCAGAAGACCTCTGTGAAGAAGTGACTTCATTTAGGACAAGATTTAGGATAAGGTGGGCTTGGGGAGGAGGGACAGAGGCCATGAGTCTGGCCAGGAACAACCAGGTCAGAGGTCCCTGAGGCAGGAACAGCCCCAGTCTCATGAGTGGATCTGACAATAGAAAGGGGTGGCAGGGGGTGGACCTGAGGCAGGTAGGGACAGGGTCTGCCTAGCCAGGTGAACCCAAAGGGGAACACACTGGGCTTCATGCTGCATCTGGAAGTGGAAAGGAGGGAACAGCTGATGGGTGAGCAGTACTGACTTCATTAGCAACTGCCAGACTGCAATTAGCTCTATGCTCTGTTAGCAGTGTGTGTGTGTGTGTGTGTGTGTGTGTGTGTGTGTGTGTGTGAAGGGCAGTGAAGGAAATTAAGTCACATTTTCTGACCACAGACCACAAATATCCTCTGGCCCCTCCCGAAGAAAAATATGGACACTAAATAATACTGGGAAACCACAAATTAACTTCACTAAGCTACACAGGGGTGGGAGTGGGGGTGGGGAGCTCAGCTTTAATTCCAAAGGCCCGCCTGCCTTCCACAGAATCTTCAGGCTGGCTCATTCTCCTCACAGTTAACAAAGACAGCCAGGCTCCCAGTTGGGGAGAAGAGATCTAGGCATATACCTGAGCCCTCAGAATACATTCTTCTTTTTAAATGTTGGGTGATATTTATGGTGACTACTGGGCTGGAGATGTGGCCCACATTGCCTCTTTTAATGTTACCAGAGTTGAGGAGCCCTGTGGATTCAGTGGCTTTACTAGGGCCACCTGCTGCCAGCCTTTCTAAATGAAAAGCCATTCAGACCATAACAGAACTCCTGAGAGCCTTTCAGTAACTGCTGGTAACATCAAAGTCCCTCTCCGGGCTGATTTAGCATGTATTGTGGAAGTATTGGTTTGCAGAGAGAGAAATTGTATGGAGCACAGGGGAGGGAAATGGAGTAAGGAATGGTGTTTCTTGAATGTCGTACCTGGGTCACTTGTAGGATGAGGGACAGCATAGGATAACGCTATCCCTCCCTATAGGGCTTGTGTGAGCCATGAACACAATCTGTATCTTGTGTTCAATACTGAGGCTACTGGCCGTTTGTGCATCTCATAAGTCTAGTGTGCCCAAAAAACTGGAATGTCAACTTACTTTAATAACTTTAAAAATCTTTTGGGAACAATTTTATGCTTACAAACAAGTAGAAGAAATAGCACAGAAAGTTTCTGTATAGCCTTGTTTGTTTGTTTGTTTCCCAATTAATTTTTTAGGGATGAAGATGGTAACACTGGAGATGGGACCTATGTAGACCACTCTGTCACTGAGCCACAGTCCAAAGCTGCCCGTTAGATCTTCAATTCAGTTTCCCCTATGAATGTCTGCACATCTAGAGTTCATTTGTCAGAAGCAGGAAGTGAGCCTCACATGTTACTTTTAACTAAATGCCAGCCTTCATTTGAGCTTGTTTTCCATGGATGCATTCTTGTTTGTTTGCTTTTTAAAGTCTAGGATGCTGCCCTGAAGCTCTGCTGCATTTTGGTTTTATTTAAATTAGGTTTGTTAAAAACCCACCTGCAGCCAGTGGATGGTGCATTCAACAGAGCAAATGGGGGAGGGGATTCCTACCTGAGCCTCTGGGCCTTTGATGTGCACTGAACTGATATTTTGATTTTTGGGTTTTTTGTTTGTTTGTTTGTTTTAAAGACAGAAACACATTATTTAATGAGGCTGCCCTGGTAGGGTGTTTGGGTAAATAAGATTTAGGGACAGACTTAGCCAGCCTTAGGCACTGGGCTAAGTTAGGGGTTATTCTTAGGTCTCCAGAAGGCCAAGAGGACCTGGGTACAGGGGAGAGGTCCAGGATTTGGGAAGAGTCTGGACAGTATGCAGCAGTCAGCCATGTCTCCCTGAGCAGAGATTTAAAGCAGCTCCAAGCCACACCCTCATGCTCAGCCTTAGGAAGCTCTGGATGCCTTCACCACTCAGAAGCAGGACTCTCTGACACTGCAGATTAGCAAGTGGTCAAGCTGAGAGCCTACTGCACAACCTAAATCAGACCTCTCAGATTTAGGAAATTGGATGAGGAAGCCCTGGAACTCTCTGTTGGAAAGGGGCTGCCCTCCTTTAGAACCTGTGATCCTGATGGATAAACCTCCAGGAAGGTTGAAGAAGTTGACCCCACTGTGTTGCCCTAGGCTTTCACCCAATCACAGCCGTGGGAGAAAATACACTGTGAACTTCATCTTTGCGAGCACAGTTTACATCCTAGACAGATAGTAGGAACCAACTGGCTAGACAGAAGTTTCTGGAACAAAAGGTTATTCTTGTGAAACGACTTCCCTGAATGGTCTGATGAAGACTAAATTCTCTGAAGACGTTGAGTGTGAAGAGGCACCTGCAGGCATGTTGGGGCTGAAAGGTGAAGAGTTGTGTTTGTAATCAGGTGCTGACCACAGAGTCCACTCTAGTGTTCTCCTGAAGCTGCAGCTGTGTGTGCGTGTGTATGTGTGTGTGTGCGCGTGTGTGTGTGTGCGTGTGCGTGTGCGTGTGCGTGTGCGTGTGTGTGTGTGTGTGTTGGACACTTCTGCTCATGATATCCATAGTGCATGTGCATATAAAGAATACTCTGAAAAGTAGTGTTCTATTACTGCCAGGAAACAGCACGGTACCTTTCTGTGTTTAATGTAGGGGTGTGTGGGTGAGTGGATGGATGGATGGATGGATGGATGGATGGATGGATGATAGAGAAACAGGTATATATGAGTAACTTGAGGGATAGATGAGTGGATGGCTGAATGGATAAATAGATGGTTAGGTAGATAAGTGGGTGGATAGGTGGATGGATGGATGGATGAACTGATGGATGTGAGTGGGAATAGAATAGAGGAAGAAGAGTAGATAGATTTCCAGAACAATGATCCTCAGAGCTCCTGGGTTTCTTAACCAGAAGGAGGATAAATTACTACACTCCTTCCATAGAGATGGAAAGTCAGGCCAGAGCCTAGGGAGTTGCATGCTGGTGTCCAGAGCTGTTCCTCTGTTCTTTTGTTTTCTTAGGCAACAGAATCCTGGATGCTGGGGCTTGGGAAGGAAGTTTTTATAACAAGAATTGAGCTGTAAAGAGAAGGCAGAACTCCTGGGAGGTTGAATTCTGAGAAGCAGAGGCTGCTGTCCCTTTGTTTTTCTGTTTCTTCTCTCCCCATGCTCTCCCCTCACCAAGCTCCTTCTCCTTTTTCTCCAAGTGTCTCTCCCCTTCTCATGGTTCATCTTTCAAGCACTCTGTCTGATGGGCCATGAGGTGGAGGTCAATGTGTGGGCTCCTGGGTTTGCATTTATTTTTAAAATGACTGCAGTTACCAACCATTTGGAGCCTTTCATTCCCTTTTTAAGTCATAGAAACCCGAGTTTGGCATTTTATGCTTTTTCTTATACCCCCACCCTGCTCTATGCTCTATAGGTAATCCTTGATCAATTTTTCTTCCCTCTCAGAGGCTGGAGGCTTTGGAAAGCCCCCTCTTGGGCTTTGTTTATCCTGTGGCCAGTGACTGGTGAATTAGGAGTCCAGAGGGTAGGGATGCTCATGGGAAAGGGCTTTAACTGTTCTCATTTTCACTGGTAGGCTTTCTGAACATGCCTGCCTGAGGTAGAGAGACACATAAACTATGGGGTCAGGAGAAAACTGCTGTGTGGGGATAAATGGTTGAATGGGAAATTAGTTTTTCTTCCCAGTAATTGTTTTGACATGAACAGTTAGTAGCCAACAGCTGACGGACTAGAATTGAAGAAAGAAAAAGGGGCTGGATTAAAGGCAGAATGCCTGGGCATTAGCTGGCTCCTGGCAGGGCTGAGAGCCAAGGGGCCCCGGGGTGGCAGAGCTAGGTGACTGGATGCAGCTTATAGGATGTGCCTAATGATTGCTGGGAAGGGATTGAGTGAGGTCAAAAGGGTAGCCTCTACCCTCAAAGCTGGGAAACAATCTTGGTTTATAGGGACCAGATGATTTCAAAGATAGTAGCATCACTGCCTGCTCAGTGAAAACATGTTTCGTTTTATCACCAAACTGAGCTATGGTTTGTCTTTGGGGCATAAAGGTCAGAGTGTACAGGCTGATACACCAGCCAGGTGTTTCTCAGTCTTGGTATAACTTGTGGCTGGCTATTTCTTTAGAACTTAACAAGTTTAGCTCGTAAAACCATCTGGGCCTGGTGCCTTTTAGTGTCGGTGTGCTTTGCAAAGGTCTCCTCCTCATCTGCCTCTCCCCCCTCCCTGTCCCTATCCTGTCCCTCCCCCCAATATCTCCTCCTTCTCCTTCTCTCCTCCCACCTCCCTCTTCCCACCTCCCTCTTTCCCCTCCCATTTCAAGTATTTTTGAAGTCATTTGATAATTTGAATCTTACGGAAGGTTTGGATTTTATTAGTCTACAATTAGAAATCAAGTGCTCTTGCATTTAAAAAAAAATAATAACCTCTTGCCTGTATTTCTTCTGCCTAAGTATTCTAATCCCTAATTCTAAACATTTGTGGTTACCCTCAAATTAAGCTACTTCATCTCCTTTTTGTATTGTTATGATTCCCACCCCACCCTAAACACACACACATAAACATGCCTTCATACACACAATGACACACCCATGGGTGGAGGAGAGGCAGAAAGAGCACCAGGCCTAGGTTGCCAGTGTCCTTCCTATCTCTCAGCATTAATTTCCCTCCCTGGGGCTGTCTCCTGTTTTCTTTGCTTTGTTTATTTTTTTTCCCCTCCCAGATCTTTAGGGGGAATCTTTAGTCCACTTAATTTTGTTGCTTTGGGTTCAGTGATAGAATAATTAAGGCTATGAATTCCCCCCCCCAAAATTTTAATTCAGGCTTTATTTATTTATTTTAACCTATTCTTTCTTACTCCTTTTTAAATAATGTGTAATTATGTTCTTAATTCTATCTTAGCCTGATAGTCCTTAAGAGGTCATTTTCTTAAGTTTCCAACTATTTGGAAGTTTGGTAGTTGGAAGCCGTGTGTGTTTATTTTTCATTATTAATACTACTTTTATTGTGTCCCAGTCAAAGTATGTGGTCTGAATTATTTATGCCTTCTGCTGTGCATTGGCAGTTTATTTGTGGCTTAAGCGTGGTTAACTTTTCAAGTGTCCCATGGCTTCTTGGCAAATGCTGTGCTCTCTGTTTATAGGGCAGGATGCTTTATACATGTCCCTCACTCGGTTCTTCAAATTAAGGTACTCAGCAATCATTTGTCTTTATGCTTATTAATCAGTCCCAGAGCCCAGGCATGGACTAGGGTTTCCACCTCTGTCCTATACTTCCAGGCATTTCTCTTTGAGCCATGGTGTTCCCTATGCTTGTTGTTTACCTTGTGGTCCTCAGATCTCACACACATACACACACACATACACACACACACACACATGGATGCATACTACATACATACATGCTGGGATGTCAGGTGTGGACTACCATGCCCAGCTCCAATATCTATATTTTATCTATTTCAACATTGCCCTATTTGATAAGCACACTTTTTCTGGTGTCTCATTTGGCCATGGGCATACTATGGCTGATGTAGTTAATAGCTTTCTTGAAAGAGTCTCTTGCCCATCTGAAGCAGTTCCCTTAGTTTCTGATGCTTTTAGAGTCCCAGATACTCCTCTCTGACTGCCTTTCCCATTGAGTTAAATGATTAACATTTGGCTAACCATCTGAGAGCTGAGTAAGGACCATGGCCATGGAGCAGAATTATTCTCCAAGCACTGAATGGGGCCCTGCTAAATACCATTTTCTCCTGTCTTGGAGTGTGTGTGTGTGTGTGTGTGTGTGTGTGTGTGTGTGTGTGTGTTTGCTCAGACTTCTACAGGAGTCTAGAGCTGACTTTACAAATTGGAAGACCAACTGGTTCTATCTAGAATTGTCTTTGTTAACTCACTGCCCATGGTTGGCTTCAGCCCTGGCTGCTTTCTATTCCAGACTTGACGCCCCTTAGCTAAAATGCTTAGGGACCAGGAATGTTTCCTATTTGGCAATATCCATGTGTTACATAAAAAGACATTTCAGGGATGGGATCTAAGTATAAACAGAAAACCCATAGGTAATTTTACACACTATTTTAAACCTTGTTTCATGGCATAAAATTTTCTGCTCATAATGTTATCTTAAAAACTCTAAAGCTTTAGGGTTTTGACCTGCACCTCACTAATTTTCTTGCCACTGAGGCAGAAGAACTAACAAAAACAATGTGGCTAGGAAGGGCTGGCTTTGGCTCACCATTTGAGAGGGTGTGGTCTGTCATGGCAGGTTAATGTGGTAGAGCTCACGGCTGAGAGAGGCAGCTGCTGGTACTTCTCACATCGGTAGCTAGACGCAGAGGGTGTGAGTTGAAATGCAGCTAGCCTGTAATCTTAAAGGGATTCCACCGGCTAGGCCTCACATCCCAAAGGCTTCACAGCCTCACAGAACAATGTTTTCAGCTAGGGAGCAGTGTTCCATAAGGTCAGGAGTGAGAAGTGAGGCTAAGACTTGAAGCTAGCAGTGACAAGTATGCTTAACCAAAGCAATGGGAAGACATTGCAACCAGGGTTTCCCCACCCCGTGAAAGGAGGCTTAGCAGCACACGGTGGGGGATATAAGTGGGTATGCCCCAAGAAGCATGTTCTAGAGGGGTGTAACTTTAAAGTTGCATGCTTGTGTGTGTGTGTGTGTGTATGTGTGTGTGTGATGTAGGTGTGGTATGTGTGTGTGGTGTGTATATGTGTGTAGTATGTATGATGTAGGTGTGGTGTGTGTGTAATATGTGTGTATATAGTATGTGAGTATGTTTGGTGTGTGTGTATGGTATGTGAGTGTGTTTGGTGTGTGTGGTGTATATATGTGTGTGGTATGTGAGTATGTTTGGTGTGTGTGTGTGGTATGTGAGTGTGTTTTGTGTGGGGGTTATGTGGGGGGGCATGTGAGTGTGTGTGGTATGTGTGAGTAGTGCATGTTTGTGGGTATGTGTGTATGGGTGCACACATGCAGCTGTTTTTATAAGGATTGAACCAGACCCTTGTATTTGCTAGAAACATTCTATCAGAAAGCTGCATCCCCAGTCCATTTGACATTTTTATTTTTGCTTTGTTGAGACATAGTCTTACTATATAGCCCTGGCTGGCCTAGAATTCACTACATAGGCCAGGCTTGCCTTTAACTCACAGAGATCCACTTGCCTCTGTCTCCTAGGCTTGTGATTATAGATGTGTGCTACCTTTTTTATTTTTTAACTTGAGACATCATGCTCAGTTCCTGTACTCTGGAAAGAGAGGCATGAGCCATCAGGCCCTATTGATTTTGTTTCAGGAAAAACTGAGGCTCAAGTTTATTAATTAGAAGAGCCAAATTTCATGACAACTATTACATCTCATCCTCTTTCCATTACCCAGTTTGGACGTCCCATCCACCAAATCCAATATCTAATTTTTAAAAATTTAACTTTTTTGTTGATTCTTTGGGAGTTTCACATTATGCACCCCAATTCTGCTCACCTCCCAGTCCCCCCATATTCTTCCCTCATCCCATAAACACCCCCCCAACAAAAGAAAACAAAGTAAGCAAGAAAACAAGCAAAAGCAAAATGAACAAACACCCCCCCCCCAAAAAAACAAACCAAAACAACAACAGAAATCTCTTTGCTTCTCCCTCCTGCCGCTCCAGTAACTCTTCATTTGTCTCAGTGGCACTGGGGGCCCTTTGGTCCAATCAGCTTTATTAGTAAATGTTTATTGCAGTGAGTCACTGGTCTGGTTCAAGGCCTCTGATTTCTGGTATACTATCATCATTGGACTCTTACCAGAACTCGTCTGGGATATTCTATGGTACCCTGAGTCTTAGAGATCCCGTGGGTATTGTTCCACAGGACCAGTCCCTTCACAAACTCCAGCAGGTCCTAGATGGGGTAGGTGCTAGGGTAGGCCAACCCAAGGCTTGGCTGTAGGCCTGGGGGTAGCCAAGCTGGTCAGTCCAGGCCACTGGGGTCACCCACCTTGGATGAGAGGTTGGAGTCAGTTCCTCTATGTACATATCCTCAAGGTCAGTTCAGCTTTTCCTGATTAAAGGTGGGGGCCATCTCTCCCAAGTACAAGGGTTGCAGTATCCAGTGAGAAGCAAGGCCAGCTTTCCCAGGACCTTGCTCAGCATGGCCCTCTGATTTCATCTTGCATGATTCCTAAGGCCTTCTGAGGTCACACAGGACACAGACATCAACACAGACCCCAACTGCAGCTGGATCATGAACCCAGACATGCCCCTTGGTGGCAGCTTGGGCTTGGACAACATCCTGGCTCTGGGTAAAAGGAATGGCCACTCAGATGGGAATGGTCTTGGCAGCCACATGGCTGCCAGACACCACAAAGGCCTCAGGTTGTGGCCCCAACCCTGGGCCTATGTGACCTTTAGAGGCAATGCAGGACCTGGACTTCAGCACAGACCCCAGCCACAGTAAGACTATGGACCTCAACATGGTCCTCAGCAGCAGCTGAATATGAATGTCACCACTACTCCAGAGGCAGTATGGCCCCTAAGACACCAACATGGCCCTTGATCTCAGGTATCTGCATAGCCTTCAATGGTGATAGGAACATTGGACGTCAGAACAGACCCTGGTTGCAGTAGTACCATGGTCTCAGACAGCCTCCTCAACTGCAGCTCTGGCCAGGATGTCATCATGATATTGAGTAGCAGCATAGTCCAGTCAGTTCTGCATGCATCCTGTCCCTTAGACACCAACCTTGACTCAGGTGGTTGATCTGGCCCTGGAAATCCTGACGGCACTCTGTGGCAACTGGAACCATCCATATCTGTATGGTCACAGCTTGGGCATGGCTCCCAGACTTCAATCAAGCTGCAAGCTCTGGCCCAGCAAATCCTGAGCCTCTGTGAGGGTCCCATTGACAACCTGGGCTAAAGACTTCAACACAGACTCCAGCTATAGCTGGCCTATGGACCCAGGCATGGCCCCAGGCAGCAGCTTTGACTGGTCAACGTTCTAGCCACAAGAGGCAGCCCTGGCTAGAATCAGGATTGGAGTAGTCATAACAGATCAGGATGGCTCTGGCAGCAACGTGGCACCTGGACACCAACAAGGCCACAGGTTGTGATCCAGACCCAAGACTTCATGAACTTTGGACATCCCTATAGACCTTGACTGTGGTAGGACCCAGACGTGGTCCTTGGAAGCCTAGGCCTGGTTGTCACCATGGCCCCAGGTGGTATTGAAGGCCAGCCAGACTAACATGGCCTCAAGTATCAGCATGGCCTGTGGATCCAAACATGGCCTTAGCCTAGTGAAATCAGTGTGTATTTGATGGCAATAGGAGTAATGGATATCAACACAGACCCTGGCTTCTGTGGGACCAGGGACCCAGCCACGGCCATTGGCAGCCACCCGACCCAGACATCACCATGGCCCCAGGTGGCAAGAAGGTCTCCAGCATCTGTCCACTCCTCACTGTATTCATTTCTTCCTTCCTGTGTCTTTCCATGGCACATGAATCATCCTGCTTCTCTCTCTTCTCCCATTTCTCCACCATTTATTTCCTTATCATAAGACCCACATGTCTGGCACCATAATGTGCCAGGAAGGGTCTTAAAGACCCTAGCTTTCTAATCCCTGTCTGAGTGGAGCTGCATCAGGCAGGGGTGGCTGTATTCCTGCCAGGTGGGGCCTGAGCCCCAAATCTACAATTATTGAACACTAACGTGCTACCTACAAGCTTTGATGTGAGAGCATGTGTTAGTCACTTTCTCATGGCTATGACAAAACCACATGGCAAGGAAATTTACAGGGCTGGGAGATAGCTTGCCTGGGGAAGGTGCTTGCTGTACAAGTGGAAGAAACTGAGTTTTGTTGCCAGTATCCAAAAAAAAAAAAAAAAAAAAAAAAACCAAAGTCAGATATGGCCATGTGTGTCTGTAACCCCAGCACTAGGGAGGCAGAGGCAAGCAGATCTCCTGAGCTCGGTGGTCATCAGCCTAGCCCAATGGATGACCCCCAGGTCCTGATGAAAAATTTTCAAAATAACAAGGCTTTTGAGAAGCAATATCAGAGGTTGACCTGGGAATTACAATACAACACACACACACACAACACACATACATAACACACACATGACACACAAAACACACATACAACACACAAAACACACATACGTAACACCCACATCACACACACACATAATACACACACACACACACACACACACACACACACACACACACACACACACACACGTTGACTTATTATTTAGGAAGATGCAGTCCATCATGACAGGAAAGGCATAGTGAGGGAGCCTGAAGTAGCTGGTCACATTGCATCTGTTGCTAGAGAGAGAGATGAAAGCCAGCCTGCTCAGCAGGCTTGTCAGGACCCCCACCCTGTCCTTCAGTCAGTCCAAGCATGCTTAGACTTCACTTTCTTTGGTTAAACCTCCCTGGAAGCACCTTTACAGGAATGCCAGTGGTGTGCCCTCGGAACTCCACATCCAGTCAAGTTGAAGGGCGTTTTTGAGTTTGGCTCTTTAGATGGGTGCTACATACCTGGAGCAACATTTCCAGTTCCTAAAAAGTCCAAAATCTAAAATATTTTTTTATCCCAAACATTTTTGAAAAAAGATATTCACCCTTACTTACGTGATAGTATTCAGAGACTGAGGGTACAGAAATCCCCCAGAGAGAAGAAGAGGCACTCATAGAGCTGTGGTTGGGGAGCCACCTGACTCAGGAGAAAGACAGGACCCCTCATTAGCACCCATGGTGGCAGCTGGGCTCTAATGTCCTCGGCTTTTGCTGATTGTGCTCCTGAGAAGAAATCCATCCCTTGAGAGTTCAGGACACTGGCTGTCAGGACCCGGAGCTCCCCACTCTTTCCTAGCTCTTAGCTGTAGATGAGATTCCAGTAGATGGGTCCTGCCATGTGAGACCTCCTGCAACCATGGGATGAGCTGGGAGAGAGAGGGTGCTGTGGCCGGAAGTCGAGGGTGCCTGTCTGTGGCCCCTGCAGCATCTGAGCTGTGTCTCTGTCCCCACAGTGAATGGATACCACGCATCAGGGACCCCGGCGCACCCTCCAGAGACTGCCCACATGAGTCTCCGAAAATCCACCGGTGATTCCCAGGTAAGGGGCTGCTAAGGGAGGTAGGGTAGCTGAGTGCCTAGCTCAGGAAAAATATAGTTGGGAGTCAGGGACTATGACCCTTTTCCGCCGTTAGTGGAAGGTATCCCTGGGGTGCCCTAACAATTCTTGATGAGGGATGGGTTGCAGAATTGCAGTTCATTAGTTTTCTAGAAATCAAGGGAAATTTGGAACAGGAGATAATGGATTATAATTGTCAAGGCAGGGTGATCCACTCTGCTACCCACAAATCCAATAGAATCCAGCTTTTCTGTCAAGTTAGCAGTGTGAGCCAGACAGGCCATTGTCCTCTGCTGTACACATCCTCAGTCACCTAGAATGGAATTTAGGAAAATGTCACCATCTCATTCACTAACCTAGCATAAAAATAGCTGTAGGATGCAAAGATATATGTGTGCCTTTATTTTTGAGTCAGGGTCTTTATGTAGCCCAGGTTGCCCCTTAGTTTTTAATCCTCCTGTCTCAGCTCCCAAGTGCCGGGATCACAGGCATGGACCACCATACCCAGCTGGGAATGTTTTAAGATTCTCAAACTGCTGTCTCATTTGCCATCCGAAATGACACATGTAACATCCTGAGATGGGTATCGAGAGCGTTCTCATGAACATGGACCACAGAGGAACAAGCTCATGAGATTGAGTCAAGGGTCCCAGTGAACCCAGTGAAATATCCTATGATTACCTTATCTACAAGAAGCTGCATCTATGGGGGGGGGATACAAATGATAGTCTTCTCACAGATTAAGAGTTTCTTAAGGAAGCTTCCAAGTCCTGTCATACTTCTGCCACAGGAGTGATGATGAGTGATGATGATGGCTGATGGCCACTGTGATAATATTGATGAGAACAATGGTTGTGTATGCTGTGGCCTCTGCATGGTCACTGAAGGAAAGACCTTATGCTCTGTGAGTACTGTAGTAAGGTGTGACAGCCAGCTTCAAAGCAACGAAGGGTGTTGTTGAGTTTGGAAACTTAGTAAGTTGTCCTCTCAGGGACCAAGCATTGACTGAGCACAGGTTCAGTGTGAGGCAGGCCTTCCAAGACTCCTGACTCTTGAATAGGATCTGACAGGAGTAGAGTGTGCATTCCCATCCAGCCCCTAGATGCCAATAGTGGTGCTGCTGCTGGAGATCATGTCTGGGTGGTAGGGATCAAGGCTTAGTTAACAGTACACAAGGCTGTGTCTGACACCCTCAAATCCCTGCTCACATCAGTTGTCTTGAATCAACCCTGACTTTGCATGTCCTTTTGAGTCACCAGTAGCTGTCTCCATGAGCCGGCTGATCAGTGTGTTGGGAGGGGAAATGGCATGTCATCTGACTTGAGAGTGTTTCTGAAGACACACGTCTGTCCTGCTGCAATTGAACCACAATAAAACTATGCTACTACCCCAGAACCTTGAGGAAGGACACTGGAAACAGCTGTCCATTCTTCCTTCCCCCACTTAGATATGACTCCCCTGGCCTCCAGAAGTACTGTGAGGCTCCTACTCAACCATTTAAAACATGCATGCTTTTGGAGGCAGCTTTGAATATGGAAGCTGATTTAATACTGTGCTGTAGGCCTTGGACAGAGGAATTCTTCGTCCTGTATCTTCTCTTGGAATACACTTAGAGATTTATATGTATTCTGATTTATATGTAAGGCCATTCATACAAGCATTATTTATACCCCTGGAATACTGGACCCAATCTAACTGTCCAACAACACGGGATGGGCAAAATGGCTTCAGTACTGGGTATCTAGTGATATTATATGGCCATTAAAAAACATCCCCCTGAATAAAATATAATGACTCAAGAAATGCTTCCAACTTAAATCAAGTGAGAGGGCTGGAAAGATGGGCCGGTGACTAAGAGTGTACTGTTCTTCCAGAGGGCCCAAGTTCACGTCCAAGCACCCACAACAAGCTGCTCACTACAGCTTGTAACTCCAGAAGCTAGAGTTACTAGAGTCTCGCTCCAAGGGGTGGCATCTCTTCTTACCTTCATGAGAACCTGTACTCATGTGTGCATGTCCATGTATGCATGTGTATGTGTGCATGGGTGTGTGCACGTGGATGTGTGCACATGTGTGTGTACATGGATGTGTGTACATGTGTGTGTGTGTGTACATGGGTGTGTGCATATGTGTGTGTGCATATGTGTGTGAGTAAGGGGATACAGTCCTATTTAGATGAAGGAAAACTGATCTTCTGAGAGGAAGAAAGACCACATTGTCTATGATGGCCTAATTGCATCTCAGCCTCAGTTGCCCCATTGGAGGCATTTGGTGACATCTTTGATTTTAATTGTTACCAATGGAGAGGGGGTGTCAATGCATCTAGTGAATGAATGCAAAGAATGTCACTGTTGCCCAATGGGCAGGAAAGCTCCTTCAGCAAGGCATTACTAGTTTGAAAATATGAATCGCATAATAAGATTGCCAAAGCTTGGTCAGACAACGCGAGTTACTTTTATTTTGTTTTTACTTTCTTCAGATTTCAAAAGAGCAACACATTTTTATTTCTATAAAAGATAGATAAACTTTTTATTTAAGAGAATAAAATGTGGCTGCTGAAGAGAGAGCTCAGACAGTGACATGCTTATTGCACAAGCCTGAGAACCCGAGTCCAATCCCCAGCACCCATAGCAAAGGCAAGCTGTGGTGGAGATCTTGGGGTCCTAGGGTAGGAGAGACAGGGAAATCAGTAGGCTTCACAGGTCAGCCTGCCTAGAAGTTGGCAAACTTTAGGGCAGTGACAGACCCCATAGAGAATGATTGGGATTGACCTCTGCCACACACCAGGTATGCTCACAGATGTGTATACACACACACACACACACACACACACACACACACACACACACACTCACAAACAGAGGCACGAACACACGCACAGAAAGGCAGTAAGGGCATGTAGTGCTGGGTTTCCAGGAAAGGCCAGCTCCAAGGCCCAGGCCTGGTAGATAGTGACTGCTACACATAGGCAGGTTAGCAGAATATTTTTTTGAATGGTAGCCCTGAAGTTAAGGCCTCATCAAAGAAACAAAATTAAACAGTGTGAATTACATGGAAAGTGTAAATCTGCATCTACTCCCTGCATTCCAGAACTGTAAAGTAGATCCTTTAGAATTCTTTTAGGCTATGAAAAAAGAACATTTGAATATGGAAGCTGCTACTTTTTAATCTGTGTGTGAATCTTTGAAGCTAATTATCAAAAGAGTACTAAAGGATAGCCATAAATAGATTGAGAGAGCCTACCTTTAAAGACAGCAGGGCCCAGAAGATGTTTAAGTGTACACAGCATTCTTTAATATACAGGGGGTTTTATTCTTCATCCCAGGCTGTCAATCATAACTCATAATTGCTCCTGATATTAACTGAGGACATGGCTCAGTGGTAGAGTACTTACCTACTGTATCCAAGGCCCTATCATGGGTTCAGTCTCTATCAGGTGCATACATATGGACAATAATTGAAATATGAATGAATGTGACTGGCCGCTTGACCGTTTGAAAGGCAGAATTTGGGGTTACAATCACCAAGCCCAGATTTGTAACTGACCTGCTGGCTTCTCTCTCTTTGAGAAGGTGAATGGGAAAGAATGGTATCAGGGAGGAACAGGCACATCTAATGTTCCTACAGATTTGCGTCATAAATAAGACCCATGTCAGGCTGCCCAGGAATTCCTGAGGGTCCTGCTTTTTCCATGGCCTAGTCTTGAAAGACCTGGGTGGATGAGCAAGGTGGTGGTGGTCTGGTGCCGCCCAGTGGACAACATTAGTACTGCAGACATCAAGAGTGCTACCTGCTAGGTCCTGGAAAAATAGGCATCTTTCTGGTTGGGAGAGAGCCCAGGGGTCAAAGGCTAATGTCAGTGGAAGTAAATCCTAGCGTATGCATTCTTTGTCTTGCACATCTTTACCTAGGCCTTTTTGTAATCCATCTTTTTACTACTCCAACTGTATGATTACCCCAAAAGCCACAAAGGAAAAGAAGAGGGACTCAGGACTCAAAGCATGGCCACCTAACAGGATGTGCTGAAGAATGCAGTTTAAGTGGAAAAAGAGCTGAAATTCTGCATCTCTGCAGTCCTTCTCCAGGCCTTTATTTATATTGCACAATTGGGTCTTTCCTAGGCTCTGAGGTACAGAAAGGCTCAGCCTTAGCTGTGGAAGGACAATGGGTCAACAGTTGTATAATTTCATCTGTGGTAAGGGCAGGAGGAAGTATGAACAATAAGAGGCCAAACCAGCAGTGCTGAAAGCGTCAGGAATGAATGGGCTTTTTAAGAAAAGATGCTGGGCTAAAGAGTAGAGGGCTGCACAGAGTGTTGGCTGATGAGGGTAGGGAATGGTGTTCCAGACAGAGGGGGAGCCTAGAGGCAGGAAGGAAGGGTAATCTTTCAAAGAACCCACAGAGGCCAAGTATGGGTCACAGTATGACTTACTGAATGCACGGCTGTAGGAGGGCAGAAGATGGGGCTGGAGGGGTCTGCATGCCTGTCACAAGGAGCCTGTTTTATGCCGACAGTATTGGGAATTGAAGAGAGTTTTCCTAAGGAACCCTCTGCCAATGGCACAGGATCCAGGAGATTCTTGGGAAGGGGTGTGATAAAAAAAAAGACACTTGGAAAGGGGGTTGTCAGCCTGCTCATGAAGTCACTCATAGCTTAGCAAGTACATGTGTGTTCTTGGTGACAACTGAGCTGCTTGGGACAGTCAGGACATCAGGCTGTGGGGAAGACAGTTCAATGAAAATGGAAGAGAATCAGGCAAGCAACACACAAGTCAGGAGGGTCACTAATTCCAGGCTAGCCTGGGCTGTGGAGTGAGCTCTGGATCTAGAAAACAAAACAAACTTACAAAAAGGGAAATTCTCTGGAGTCATAGGCAAAGGGTAAAATGTGAATGTATCTACTGTAGGGATCTGTACGCTCAACTGTTAAGAGCACTGATTGTTCTTCTGGAGGACCTGAGTTCGATTCCCAGCATCCACATGGCAGCTAACAACAGTCTGTAATTCCAAGATCTGACACCATTACACAATTATACATGCAGGCAAAACACCAATTCACATAAAATTAAAAATAAATAAATATAAAAAAGGAAGTTGAGGACTTCCATGACAAAGTCCCATGGACCTATCATGTCATTGTCATTAGACCAATGCTGGCTCATGAATGGTCTCATCCTGCCTCAATACCCCCACCCTTTACTGAAAGCAAAATCACTGACATAGTGCTCTAAATCAATGGTTCTCAACCTGTGGGTCCCAACCATTGAAAAACATAGATTTCTCATGGTCTTAGGAACCGAGGCACCACTCAGTGGCAAAGTTATAGTTCCAAAGTAGCAACAAAAATAAACTTATGACCCACAGGTTGAAATATAAGCCTTTCTAATTGTAAGTCAAAGGGGGAAAAAATATCAAAGTACCATTACCACACCCTAGAAAGTGCCAATCCGATGGCATCACCATAGACACTCCATAGTTCCATTCTCTTGTGATCCCTAAAATACCCTTTACCTTTGTCCCCAGTCCAGGATCCATTTAAGTGTTTCACATGAAAATGTTGGTTACTTTGTCTCTTTAGCCTCCCTCTTCCGTCTTGGTCTGTCTATCCATCCACCTCTCTCTCAGATACAGCTTTGCAGAGATGCAGCTAATTACTATGTAGGTCCATCATTTAAAATACAGTCTAAGGTCACAGCTCAGTAGGTTACAAGGGGGAGATAATTCCCAGTCCCAAGAAAGAGGGAAAGAGGGGGAGGAGAGGACAGGGGAGAGGGGGTGCCAATCAGGCAATCCTCTGGTTGTTGTTAGCACTCATAGGTGCAAATCCTTCATCACAATGAATTTTGGAGAATGTGCATCATCCTAAGCCTCCCTGAAGCCACAGGCTGTTACTAGCCTACTTTCTGACTCTAGGCTGTCTTTTGATGGCATTCTATCTGTAGGAAGGTCAGCTGTATGTGGTCCTTGGTGACTGATTGCTTTTACTCAGATTGGTTTTGATGTCTGTGTTAAGTGTGCAGTTCCTGCGGCTCAATAGTTTGCCATACTATGGCCATTTTTCTCATCGGGCTTGCTTCGGTCTCTTTGTCTAGGCTGACGTCCCAGGCTTTTTCCTTTGCCTGTCCTCACACTGACTTCTAGTTTATGTTTTGAAGACTCCAGGTCATTGTCTTGTAAGCTGGGCTACATTCTTCCTTTTGCTTTCTCATGCTTAGACCCAAGCTTGGGGTTTGACAGGAGCATTGAGTAGGGTGAGCTGACTGATACCTGTGGCATCTCTGGGGAGATACACCCTCAGGTCTGTGCCCTGCTGGGGAGGCTCAGGGTCACTGCAATAACTACTAGATTTATGTCATTCATTTTTTTTCTGATTGGTCAGTAACCCGCAGGGCACTAGTGTGACAGCGTGAGACTGTTCTGCCTCCTGAAAATCTTCTTTGCTTTGAGTTTCTATGACAATTACAGTCTAAACCTCTTGGACATTGGGATTTCCAAATAGTGTACTCGACATTTTTCATGGGTTTTCTTCTGGAATGGAGTGTTCCCTCTGTCCACTGTGGAGTGAATTCACTGTGGTCATTATTCCCGATGAGCTCAGGGGGTCCCCACTGTGAAATATGAGGGTCATCTTTAGACCGACCCCTTTACCCTTTTGTTATATCTTCATCATTGTTTGAATTCTTTTGCATTTATTGGTACAGTAAGGGGCTGTGTTCCTAGGAATCAGCATTCCACCCAGTGGGGAATAACAAAAGCCTCCACTAGGGGGTGACTCATGGAGGGTTCCTTGCCTCCTAGACCCTCACACCTCCAATAACAACAGCAGTCATATACAGACTATGGCCAAGACCACTGGCCCACTGGCTGCCCATGACCAATCCCGGACTGCAGTAGGCACACAAGGATGTGCTGCGTAATGTTGGTCCCTGACAGGGAGACTTGCAAAGAAGAAAATCCAGCCCTAAGGCAGGACAGCTTCTTTCTTGGCAGAGATGGCCTTGGCCAGTGTCTCTGTGGGAAGAAACCACAGAGGGACTTATCCCTGCCTTTCCTTAATGACTGGCACCCGGGGGTCTTGTACATCCTCTTCTGTCTTCAGCCATGGGCACTTTTAGTGACTGTCCCAGAGGGAAAATAGCAGCTTAGAAGGGTACAGGCCAGGTCAGGCAGTGCCTTAAAAATACATATAGGAGCTATAGTTGGCTACGAGCATCACTCCATAGCCTGTCAAGGTGGCCGGGAGCCTCTGTAAGCAGAGTGATTGAAGCTGGTTCAATCAGTGCCTCCAGTTAAAGTCTCCAGCCACTCAAGGGAGGGATGGCTAGTATATGTGAGAGTCAGTGATGGTGGTCCATTTTACACATGGAAACCCCAAGGTTTCAAGAAGTCAGTCCTCTGACCTTCATCTCAAAGTTAATCATCCATGAAATGGGTGTTCCTTAAGGTTGCTTTTCACCAAGTTTTCTCTGAACAGGCTCTTTACTGGCCAGAGCAAGGCAGTAAAGCTGTACATAGGAAGGATTTGTGGTGAGCTGCCTTTGGCCTAGCTTGCTGATGGTTTCCTGAGGCAGAAGCAACCCCACCCACAGATGTTCACCTTTCCAGGTTCCAAGGCTATATGTCTTGAATGAAGATGGGTGAAATCATCTGGCTCCCCTGAGGCTCATTGGTAAAGCCCTTCAAACTTTCAGACCCAGGCCAGCCCCAGAACACACAAAGAATGGTCACCCATGGTACCTCAAGAGTGCTGTGGGCATTGTGGGACCCAAAGCAAGTGGCATCTCAGGATTCTGTCTGGGGAGCCATGGAGTTCAATCCTGGGCATAACTGCTAAAGTCTCAGGACTGAACATTCTCTTGTGTTAAATTGTGGCTTTTTAAAAAGCTGGCCATTCTTGACCATCTTCATCAACACAATCATGGGACTTTGGCCATCACCACTTGGTACAGAGGTACTCAGGACTCCAGTTTTCTTGCTGACAATGGGACAATATAAAAAGACACTCCAGAAGGATACTCTGCTTGTGAGAAATCGCTGTGACTCCCAGGCCACTGGCACAGTGGCACATTGCCAATGTGGCTGAGCAGCGCCCCATGCTCACTCCACGAGCATTCACCATTTGATATTACGGACTCGGAGGTGGGGGGTGTTCAGAATGAGATGTCATGTGCTGAGTTTTCTGTGCTGGGGGGGGTGGCCTACAATCTGCCTTAACTCTATGTTCACCTGCCATTCCACTCCCCTGCTTTAGCAATGTGGTCTGATTACCAGCAGAGGGCAGTGGAGGGGTTAACTCCCCCAAATCCCAGTTGGAAAGGAGAGGAGGGGAGACCTGGTTTGCCACGGTTCCCTGGAGCCTGAACTCAGCCTTCCTTCACTTTACCAGGAGCCTGAGCACTCTGGAGCTGCTTGGGCTCTAAGATGCACTTGCCCGCCCTGGCCCAGAATACGGTGACTCAGGAGTTAACAGCAGGCTGACAGCCCTGAACTTCCCCAGCTCGGGGTTTTTAACCAATCCCTCCACCCACCTGGGGAACGGGAATGGGGAAAAAAATGTCCAACATGGAGAACATCTTTGACGTTGTCTCTCACCTCTCTCCTCAGAACCTGGGATCCTCGTCGCCAGGCAAAAAACAGAGCAAGGAAAACACCATCACTGTAAGTGGCTCACTGTTGGTGGGGTGGGCTCCAGGAGGGCTGGGGCTTTGGGCAACAACTGGGCTGTTGCCGTGGTAACGTGGACCGCCAACCACAACCAACAACAGTCATTAGGAAGCGGAGAAGTTCCAGCCAAAGCTTGGGTTTAGCTGAAGTTGCCCCCACCCGTCCCCTCAGTCAGTTTCCCCTTTTGCTTGCTCTCCCCTGGTGAAGGGGTGGAGGGCAGGGGAGGCTGTAATAAGACAAAATCTGCTTCTGTGTGGTGAGCAGGAGAAGGTGCTTGTGGGGGAGCGAGTTGAAGGGGGTGGAGTGTGCTGTGTGCAGAGATGTGACATGGAAATTAGAGCCACTGCAGGGCTGCTTTTGTGCAGGGGAACTTCTGGAAGATGTCAAAGTTAAAAGCAAGAAAAAGCTTCCCTCAAATAGCATTTCTGGGAGTCCCTGATGAGAGGCTCCTGCCCAAACTCTTAGGGATCCCTCCAGTGCCAGCCAGATTCCTCTGTGGAGATGGAGTATGGCTTCAACACCTCCCCCCGCCAATACTGTGATGTGCTGCAGGCCGGGTAGCTCTGCCTTCTACTCAAAGGAGGGTCCACCTAGATTTTTAGCCAGCCCAGAGAGTTGAGAAGTGAGGTCTATGCAAATTTGCTATCCTGGTGCCCGTGTGGAGGAGACAGAAACAGGGACTTATGTTTTGCTCCTTGTTACCTTGGACTGAGCTGTTCTGACCACCTTTCCAAAGGTAAAACCCGAGTGGGTGCATTGTTATGGTTGCCCAGGTGGACCATCCTGTTTTATAGAGTAGAGAGAGCCAAAAAAAAAAAAAAAAAAAAAAAAAAAACCAGTAATTGCAACCATAAAACCTGCTGCCCACTTGGTACACACCGAGACCGCTCCATCTCCTTCCTGCTGTGAGCTGTGGTTAACAGAACCAACCCTCCAGAGTGATTATACACCTGGACTCTGAAGCCAGAGTGTCACTTATGTCACTCACAAAGCTGTGCCAAACTTTGAGCAAGTTTCCCAGCCCCTACTGGGGCCTGTTTCTTCAAAGCAGGCAAGAGAAGGCTTCGGTGATGGGGGTGTGGGATCTGGAATGAATTGGTCCATCATAGTAAAGCAGAGTCTGGCACACACTTCTTGCTCGTTACACACTAGTGTGACCATCACACTGTAAACAAATGAGGAGACTGGGGCACAGAGTGGTGCCAGGCCCAAGCTTACCTAGCTTTAGGCTTCAAGATTCACAAAGTCAGCTCTTGCCCACCCGTCATGCCCTTCCTGACCTGGATTAGGTCCCTCAGGCCATCACCCTGCCTTGACCCTCCTGGGGCTCCTGGAAACTGGGCAGGGCAGCTCAGCCTCCTTCAACCTTGCAGTAGCCACAACTTCTCTTTCTAGAGAATCTAGAGGAACCTAGCAGGGCATAGGCAGCCCTAGGGTCAGACTTCAGAGAGAGACAAGGGTCCTTATCTTTACAGTGCTGTTAAATGCTTTAGAATGCTGAAGCAAGATGAGAACTCTTCAAAGCCACTGGAAATGGGGGAAAAGGAAGAAGAAAAAATAAGAGGAAGACACAGTTTCACATTCTAGAAACCAACATCGGAAGTTAAGAGTGATGGGCAGGCTTGTGCTGCATATCTTCAAGATACACAGTGACAGAGCCCAGCCATAGTCAGGCCACTGCTGGGTCCTTGCAGTCAGGGCTTCTGAGGATGGCCCCAAGCTGAGCTTTCCCCCAACAGATGTCACACCTGTCTTACCTGCCTGGTCCTTCCCTCTGGCCTACATCCACCTATCTCATGAGATGGTCTGCAGTAGCTTGCAGTTCCTTAAGGCTCTTAAGATACTGTTTAAGGTGTAGATTCCTGAAAAACATCTGTTTTTGTCTCTCTGGGAGTAAGGACAGAAAATAAATCCCTGTCAACACTTTAGAGGTTTGTGTGAATATGCACACCTTGGGGAACTCTTGCTGGGAAAACTTAGCAAGGGAGGAAGAGGTCACAGGTCACACACAGCAGGTGAGGAAGAAAACCCAGGACTCAAATCCAGGTCTACCAACTGCCAACCCAGGTGATTGCCCATACACCCCCTGGACACTCTAACCCCTCATCACCTCACTCTGAAGACCTGAATCATTCTTCCCCTCACACGGTATTCCGTCTTCATACCTGGCCCCTAGCTCCTAGTTCAAACCCTGAAGAGCTCAGTACTTCTTCAGAGGATGGAATGATCCTGTTCCTAGAAGGCTGAGACACCAGCTTCCTGATCCCAGGGAAAATACGGCAGTGTGTGGAACAATTTCCATGCTGACTGATCTGGGACGCGGCTGTTGCCAGGTCCTGCCAATGTAGGGTGCACGTCCTCGGTCAAGAAGCAAGGACTTAGCTGCATCTGAAGGTCAGCGGCCCAGAGCTGGTTTAGAAGAGCAAGCACACGGGCCCTCTGGCAGCAGTGGCAGGCCTAGCATCCATGACTGGGTCTCACTCAGGCTGTCAGCAGTGCTGGGCTGGCAGGTGGGGGTGGGGCGCTGTTTGATTAGGAGTGACAGGCACTAATGGCTGCTCACTGCCCTCAGCACAAACTTGACACATCAAGCTATAGAGGATTTGAGCAATGATGGCAGGGAAGGCTCCAGGCACAGTCTCCCGAAAGGAGGAGTGAGAGGATCTTGTGGGCCCAGCATCACCTGTCTGGAGGCCTGGCATCCTGGGAAGGAGCTAGTGGCTGCAGGAGAGCCCAGGGGGTTGTTTTCTCATTTTCCTGGATCAGGGTCATACAGAGTCCTTAGCTGCAGCCTGGGTTACCTTAGCCCTGAAGGCTGAAGGAGACTGACTATCATCCTGTCCCTGGACACAGACTGTGCAGCCCTACACAGAGAGCAGGTCCCCCAGCCTCCCAAATCAGCCCCCAGGTGGGTTACACATGTGTTCTTCATCCCTAGTGGCCCTGCCAGGTGCCTTACCAGCTGCTGCTACCTCCTTTGTACCTGCAGTGAATGTCTGGGAACTTTCCTCATGATCCTGCAGAATGCCTCAGTCAAACCTCCACTGCATAGGAAGCGTCCCATCTGCTGGGGTGGGACAGGGGTGCTTCTCCATGTGCCTCCTGAGACTAGAGAAACCCCAGAGGAGGAGACAGCAGTAGGAGTGGCCATACCACACACACACACACACACACACACACATTGACAATCACATCCTTCTTCTGCTTTGGCAAGAGCAGGGCATAGCTACACTTTGTCCCAGCATGTTGGACAAGTCATGTGTTGACAGGGCTTAGGAGCCCAGTCTGGACCCAGAGATCTAGTCTGTATTCAGGCCATGGTTCTACTACTACATGTGGGTTCTGTGATCTGGGTTAAGTTACTAACCTCTCTGTGCTTTGGTGCCTTCCGTGGTGGTTGTGAGGACTGCATGAGTTCCCACATGGCAAGACTCGGGACATGATTAGCGCTTGTTGAGCATAAAATAGATCCTGGCTGTCTACTGTGCAGTAGCAACAGGGGGCCTGGGTCTCTTACTGTCCCCAGCAAGTTTTGGGGGGAGAAGACACATCTTTCCTCAAGGGTATAGCTGTACATCCCTAGCAACTACCTGGAAATCACCAGGGGGAAAAGGAATCTCCCCACAGAGGTATCCATGGAGAAGGACATGCCCCACTTACTCTTCCTTCTTAGAGTACTATGGCCCTGCTAATGGAGCCTGTGATTCAGGGACACAGGAGCATGGCTGTGAGGCCTGAAGGTCACAGAGGGGTAGGGTCAGCATGAGAATGATAGACGAGTACTTGGGAGACCAGCTCTGTACCCTCTCATGCCACTCTAGCTGCATGGCAGTGGCCTGTCAGCCTCTGTGCCTCAGTTTCCTCCCCTGTGCATGTTTGCGTCATTGTTACAGACCTGTTTGTTTACTCTGATTGCTTACTGGGCATAATTCCAGTACACTGTGCTCACAGCACTCTCTACTGAGGAAGCTTTTGCTCTCTGGAATCCATCCATCTGCATCCTTATACCCCGATATGCAGGGACCTGTGTTCAGTCAGGCCAGGAGTCTCACATTGGCTCTATTGGCATTTGGGGTCAAGGGGAGTCCTGAGCCTTTCCCTCCTGGGGACACAGTCATATTATTTCACCTCTCAAAACTGCAGCTTCCCCCAGATAGGACTAAGAGCTTACTCAGAGAACACTGTCCTGCCTGTGTTGTGGTCACACTAGACACTTGGTAGCTAACTGCCTTCAGCACAGACATCTGGGCATACCTGCCAGAGTCCCCCTTACTTCTGAACCAAACTCAACATGCATTGTGTGAACACACACACACACTTGTGCATGCACATGAAGGCACCTACACAGGCCCCTTTTCTTCCTGACATACCCCTTCCTCTCCCAGCCTGTTTGCCTAGATCTTCCTCAAGTACTGCTTCATCTGAGAGTGATCCCAGCACCCCCAGCCTTTCCTGTGACTTCAGCATCCTGTGCCTCCCCTGATGAAAGGTTTATCCCAAGAACCATCATCCCTTAATTACCAAGCTCTTGAGAACAGATACGGTACCTCAGACCTAGTTCCCAGTCATTGTAATAATGATGCTTATTGAATGCCCACTGTTGGCCTTATGTGCCAAGAGCTAGAAAAATCCTAGAATAGGTTAGTTTCCATCCCTCTACCGGCTCTCACAAGCAACTTTCAGCAAGGAAGAGAAGAGTTTTTTAAAAAGCCATCAGAATTAGCACACAGACGTATGCGTGCAGGGTTCTGTGAAGACCCAGTGTAGCAGGGAAACCCAGTATGGCAGCACATGCCTTGGAGGAGCTATTGGGCAAGCATTCAGCTCTGCAGCCAATCTGACCTGGATTTGAACATTTTTGTGATCGGATTTCCTCGGTATCATGCACTTCTCTACATGACCACCAGGGGGAGAAGGACTGGGAATTCCAGAAGTGTCACTAGGCTAACTCAGAAGTGACAGAGACAGTGACAGGCACCCCAGGGCTCCTGACCAGGGTGTCGAAGAACTATTATCCTCAGAGCGGCAGAAGCATCGAGAGTCTGATGCTTCCCCTTCACTCCCATACAGCACCCATCCTTCCACGACTGTTCCAGGGCCGTTTGAGGAGCCCTCACCTTCTAGACCTTAAACATTCTAGTCCCTGTTGTAGGCATCACTCTGGAAGGCTATAAAATGTGAAAGAGGTCCCTGGAACCCTGGAGTTGTCTATTATTCAATCTTCCTCGGGTGTAGCTCTTCCTTGGTAGGGCGGGGGAGGGGGGCTCCACCACCCCTGTAGCCTGGCTTGAGAATGCTGCTTCTCACCTGTCAGCATTAGCATCCCTGAAACCCAGGTCCCACCCAGAGCCTCTAATCATACACTCTGGCTAAGCCCACCATCTGTCATAACAACATCGCACCATGTGACTCTGAAACCTGTTACTCCATGGTTCTAGAACAAAGGAGGGGGTGAATGGAACATAATCAAGTCCCAGCCCTCCTGTAGATCTTCTGTGGTCAACCCTGGAGCCAGCTGAGGTCTGCCATTGAAGGGGATTCCTGTTACTCTCCCCTTTGAACTAATAAAGCCTATCTTCTCTTCATGGACATCCTGGGGTAGACAGTGCCATCCTTTCTTGGGGTGCGGGTCCTCTCAGGAAAGATGCTGGACATGGCTAAATAAGACTCTCTGTCTACTTGCTGTGACCCACCACTGGCCAAGACACTTGTGATAAGCTTCTTCCTGGTGGCCAAGGCCAAGAGCAGTTTGGGTCAAGGTTAAGGAAGAGGGTCAGGGTAGATCATAAGGTTCCTTAGGAATCAGTCCTGCCTACCGTTGAGTACGGTAGCCACTAGCAACAGGTCTGCATCTGGGAATTCAGGCAGCTGAGGATCCTATTAACTGCAGGTTGAAAATTATTCAGTCTTTTTTTTTTCTATTATTCCCTGATCAATACAGTAGAACAATTGTTGAGCTCAAATTATTAAGTATTGTAAGTCAATGGGTGACAGGAGGGTCTGTGTTTCTTCTATGCAAATACTATGCCATTTTATATAAAGAAGCTTGGCATCTATAAATTTTGCAATCCATGTGAGGTCTGAAACAATTATCCACTCCTCCACTTCCAGATACTGAAGGGTAATTATACCTTAAATCTGTGGGTTCCATGATCCACTCTGTTATTTATTTGCATGGATGTGTTTGTGTGTGCACAGTTGTGTATGCACACTCATTGCATGTGGAGACCAGAGGAAGATGTGTCTCTATCACTCTCTGTCTAATTTCCTTGAGATAATCTTGCACTAAACCTAGAGCTAAGCTGGCAGTCAGCAAGTTCCCAAAACCCTCATGTGCGCATGTCTGACGTAGCATTGACATTCTAAGGATTTGAACTCAGATCCTCATACAAGCATTCTGACCCACTGAGACACCCCCTCATGCCTGATTCTGTGATTCTTAGCACCTGATTACTTTACTATTAGAAGTCTTGTGTCATTAAATTACATTAAAGCCTTCACAAAGCAAAATAAAGGTGACTATCATCACCAAACTGGCTGGAACAGGAGTTATTGGAAGGCTTAATCTCCATAATGTTTTCATAATGGCCCCAAGCAGCATCCACTCATTGGGAGGCTATCGAGGCTCCTAAAGAAGGCTCAGATCAGGACACCTCCCAGCAGGGAGGGGGTTCAGCCTAAACCAAGAGCTTGGAGAGACCCTTTCCTGAGGCTGGATGTGAGATGCTACCAGCTCTACCCCCCATCCAGCCCTTGGCAGCAGCTCCAAGACAGAACACGTGCTGAAGTAAACAAGGCAGAATTGGGTGCTGTTGATCTCTGGGGCACCATGGCATTCCCTTCCCCTTCCCACCATGTCATCATGCTTCTCCCCAAAGGATCCCCAAATTATCTCACCAATCTCAGTGTCCAGGAGCAGGCCTTTCCCTTCTGGCTAGCATTTCTGTGGCTCCTCACCAAGTCTGTGAGGGCAGCTGTTGCTCTTGGCAGCAGGCAGGGCAATTCACTGACTGACACATGTTTTCCTACCCTTACATCAGAGGTCCCAAAGTCTGATTCAGCTGACATAGGAATTTTCTGGTTGTATATGGCGGTTTTGGTTTGTTTGTTTGTTTGTTTTAATTTTAAACTCTAAAATACTTTTCCATCACTGAAAACTTGAGACAATTGACATATAAACCCTGATCTCTGACTGACCTGGCATCAGCTCATAGTCTGGTGACATGAAGCAGCAATCTATATCTGTTCATGAGATGTGTGTTCACAGCCTGTAGACCCTGCCCAAGGCTCAGGCTGTTTCCCTCCTGTCCTGAATGTAGATTCTCTGTCACAGGGGTACTTAGCTGTTAGTGTGGCTCTCAAAGGTCAGAGCTTGAGGACAATTTGCCACCTCCTAGAAGTTCTTGATTGGCTCTTCCTTTCAGCACCAGAACACCCCACTTTGGCACTCCCTGGTTGTGGAGAGAGACTGAAGGAAGAGGCCATGGTGTAGAGCTGGGGAGTTGAAACCCCATCAACAAAAGCAGCAATGAAGACACGCCCACAAAGTGGGGGGTGGGGGCACCAGGGAAACCACAAACAACTGGGAGGAAGGATAGTTTTAACGGCCCCAGAAACTTCCACACCATGCCCTCCATCATAAGGGCCAGCCCCAAGATTATACCCACACCCTGGATTATACCCTTACACTGTGGTTGTTCATGCCAACGGCATCTCAATGTAACCTCTCATTCCCAACCCTCAAGAGCTTCTAAGTCAGTCCTGTCCTTGGCTTCTTAGAAGCAAATTCAGATGCTAGCTTCTGGCTTCCAGAATGATCCCACACAGGATATACCAAACCTGCAGATGTTACCCCACTTCTTCATACAAATGGAACACACTGTGATAGACTAAACTATTGTACCACTTGCCTGTTGTGTACCCAGACCCACTCACCACTTACTTACCAGTACATCCTGATACTTTTCCTTATCAATATGGCTGAACCTCATTGCTATATCACTTACTTGTGTTTCATGTATGTACTCACTGTACATGGTACTGTGTTTTATAAGGTCACTGTCACTCCAGTACATACTGTGTATTGAGCTAATCTGCTCATGTTTCTTTCCTTCTCCTTCCTCCCTCTCCCAATAGTTGCCATGTTTACCTAACAGTTTGGCCTCTGCCTCTGTTCATAAATACATACATGGACCCTCCATACAGTCTTCTAAAGATGCCTTGTGTGTGTGTGTGTGTGTGTGTGTGTGTGTGTGTGTGTGTGTGAACCCAGAAGCACCCAGGAAGGAGAGGTAGAAGGCTGAGAAATTCAAAGTGATCCCATCACTCCTGACTCATCTCATTTTTTACGGTGCAGTCCTGGTCCAGACTTTTACCGCATAGATAGAGTGCAATGGAAGCTATGTCCCTGCACACATGGATCTGTAGCACAGTCTCTCGGAAGCACGGTTTCTGGTTTCACAAGATCTAGGCAAAATTGTGATAGATCCTATGACCTTTCCCTCATTGAGGCCTCCAGGATGGATATGAGGGCCTGTTGCCTCTTCTTGAGGTACTCCCTAGCTGCTAGAGCCTGGGAAGATTGCTGAGTACATTCCACCAAAGTGGGCCTGGAGCAAGGGACTCCTTTGTACTCCATCCACTTGATCCAATGACAGCATTCTCTTTCTCATTTTGTGCCCTGCAGATAAACTGTGTGACATTCCCTCACCCAGACACAATGCCTGAACAACAGCTGCTCAAGCCGACTGAGTGGAGCTATTGTGACTACTTCTGGGTAAGTGCTGCCTCAGTTTCTCTTACTGTGACCCCAACAGCAGCGTACACCTGGGAAGGGTGGAAAGGACCTTTCTCATTGAAGCCTCAACGTGTGGTACCCAGTTCAGCATCTTAGATAGGACTTTCCTGGATTCTAGATCATTCCGGCTGTGTGGTTTTCCTTCGTGGTAACATAGAAACCACACCAGAATGCCAGGAAGGTGAAAGACAATTCCCTCCAGTGCTGGATAGAGGCAGGAGACCAGACTTACCTTTAATGAAAATCTGAGCTGCAGTCCTGTGCATCACCACTGTGAGTGGCCTTGGACACATGTTCTGCCTCTTGGCATGTTGCTTTCCCAGCTGAATCACGAGGAAGCTGGTGCAGACAGGGATGTATAAACCACCTCTTTCAGCATCCACTGTGCTCAAGCCCTTGTATGTTGTTTTGTGGGTACCAAGTTGCTGTTGCAAAATGAGAAGTTTCTGCAGGTGGTGGATGGCAGAATGTCACCACCTCAGTCTCAATACACTTTCTGTCACTAAACTGTATGTGCACTTAGAAATGATAACAACAATAAATCTCATATTATGTAGAGTTTCCCATTCTTAAAATGATGCCTTAAGGTACATGTAAAGCCTCATACCTCAAGCATACCAAAGCTAGTCCAGAGGACTTGCATTTTGAAGTTGCAATGACATTGACCCTTCTGCACTCCTAGTGGTGGGGTTCATGCCACCTTGACCACTTATGGAAAATGACTAAATCTCTACAAGGAACTTTCAGGAAGACCCTGAGAACAACCCAATAAATAAAACCTCTTTCCACCATGGCACTGAATGGATTATCTGCCCTCTACTTACATTTGCTAAATACTAGCCCAAGGTGCCTTTTTCTTTCTCCCAAGTAATGCACCCCATTAGAAAGCACACAAAGGTTTCTGTTTGCCCCTGTAGAATGGTGCCTGCTATTCTAGCTGTCCCGCTTGTAAGATAGAGGTCTGCAGAGGCTGTGAAAGCTTTGAGGGCTGTGAGAGATGACCTAGAAGAGAGGCATGTATGTAGTAAGAAGATGGGAAAATTCTGCAGGCCTGAAAGAAGTTATGTCTTGTTCTGTCTGCGGCAGGGAGATATTGAAGGAGCTTTAAAGAAAAATTGGGTGTAACCTGCTCTGCACATGTTGCAGGTGGGAATGGACGGTGAGAAGTGGGTGTGTGAACCAGGAAGGATAGTGACAGCAGCAGAAATAAAGAGTGGCTGTCATGTGTGCAGAAGTTATCCTTGGAGTCCTAGGGACCAGGACCCATCCTAGAGAGGAGAGAAGAAACCTTGTAGGGCTGGGCAGAACATGCTTTCCTGCCTGATGGTCATGGGCATTCTGAGGAATCATATTAGAGCACCTGTGTCCTTCTTTTGCTTGTTTGGGTTATATTGAGACAGCCTGGCCTCCCATATGCATCTGTTTTCCAGGTGCTAGGGTTGTAGGCGTACGCCGCTATGCTCAGTCAAGAGTTCTCATCTTAACCTGAGCTCTGGCCCCCTGCTGCTTTTCCTCTCCTGATTGTCAAGGCCTTTTCCTGTTCATAGAAATGGCTCCTTGCTGCCATAGTCATTGGTGCACCCTACTCTTGCTGATTTTTCTTTGAGTCAATGAGTTATCAGCCTGTTTACCTCAGAGGGAGGCCGATTTGGGTGACTTTCTTGCCTTTCTAGCAAGATGTAGCATTTACAGGATAAAGTGAGCACACTTTCTTGCCTTTCTAGCAAGATGTAGCATTTACAGGATAAAGTGAGCACATCTTCAGCATCCACAAGAAACCTTGGGAGGGTATGATGGAGACAGAGAAGCCTGGGGAGGATATGATGGAGACAGAGAAGCCTGGAGAGGGTATGATGGGGATAGAGAATCCTTAGTAGGGCATGATAGTGGTCTCCCTGTCAGAAAAGGTGTTAGTGTCATGCCCAGAGGATCTTGGGTCAGTGTTGCTGTGGCCAGGACATGGAAGAAGGCCAATGAAGTCCTTCTTGCTGAGAGGGGTTTCTACAAGCCTCAGAGGCTCCCTGGCTTGATCTGGAAGGGATCCTAGAGACACTGCCCACATCCTGATGACTTAGACTTTTGTTTCCTCCTAGGCGGATAAGAAGGACCCACAAGGCAATGGGACGGTGGCAGGGTTTGAACTGCTACTGCAGAAACAATTGAAAGGCAAGCAGATGCAGAAGGAGATGTCTGAGTTCATCCGGGAAAGGTGAGACGAAGGCCCAAGCAGCCTGGAGCTGGCCACAGGGCCCATTCTGAGCCCTGGACCCCAAGGGAGTGGCTAGCTGGCCATGCTTAGTCCTAGGACAGTTATTGCCAGTAAATATGAGGTGTGAGCATGAATAGTGTTTCTAAAATGATTCATATCCATAATCCCAGCATTTGAGAGTTGAAAGAAGGAGGTCAGGAGTTCAAGGTAATCCTCAGTTGTGTAAAAGGTTTATGTCCTGTCTGAGGTACATGAGACCTCAATACAAACACACACACATACACACTACATGAGACCTCAATACAAACACACACACATACACACACCACACCACACACACACACACACACACACACACACACACACAGCCTTGAATCCTGGAAGCCTGATATCTCTTAATGCTTGCACATCCCCTATGCAACAATTGGCTGGAGTTGAGTAGTTACTGTCTATGGAAGGTGCCACATGTTGTGTTTGCTGCAGTCTCCACTGCTCCCCACCATCCCCTGACTTTCCTCTTTGTTCCTTTACCATCATTTGAAGCTGTCTCTTGTCATATCAAGAAAGAGAATGCAGCATTCCAGGTCTTCTTTTTTATTGAGATAACCTCTCACTGTGTAGCCCTGGCTGACCTGGAACTCACTGTGCAGACCAAGCTGGCCTCAGACTCAGAGAGCCAGCAGCTCTGCCTGCTGAATGCTGGGCCTAGAAGTGTGCACCACTCCTGGCCTTCCAGCTCATCTTTTAATTAAAACTGTTTCAGGCCAGGCGGTATAGAACCAGTCTCCCATCTCACCTCTCCCTCTAGGTATACTAATAGCTCCATGTCTGGAGAACTTGGGTCATAGATGAAGATCCAGTAAATTCAGCTCAAGAAAAATATGAAGAACTTCAAAGAAGTCTCCTCTTCATCTTCCTCTTTTTGTCTCTCTTGTCTGTATCCCTGCACAACATGCACACCTATGCACAAATACACCTGTACACCCTCATGCCTACTCAGATACACATCTGCATACCCACACATACATGCCCCAACACCTAAATATCTGTGTACCTACCTAGCCATGCATCAACTATAAATCCAGGCACCTATATTCCCATACACCCTACATCTTACCCTTATTCCTACAAACCTGTATGCCTACACACTCACACCCCCATGCACCTGTGCTCCATGTGACTGCATACCTGTGTACCTGCGTATCTGCATGCCCACACACCTGTACACTCACACATTCTTGTGTATCCATACATCAAACCTTCACACTCATTGTCTACATACCTACATCGCTGTGCACAGGCAGATGCACATTCATGTACCTGTACACTCACATACCTCTATGTACACACACCTGCACATGCATGTTTCTGAGTACCCACACCATTGTACACCTATACCTGGATAGCCATGTACCTGCACACCCGCATGCTTATACATTCACACCTGCATACATATGTACAAATCTATATACTTTTATACCTGCACACCCACATCTATACACCACACATCTGTATACTTACACATCCATACATCTATATACCCACACACCTGCACACACACATACACACACACACACACACACACACACACACACACATCAACACATTTTTTTCACAACACATGCACAACTTTTCAGCTGGAGTTTCCAAGACTTGCTGGAAATATTCATTGTGCAAATAACAAAGATCTTTTAAAAGTATTTCTTCATTATAACACTAGTAATCGGGTAATAATGCCTTGGCATTTTTAAAGCCCGCTTTTCCTTAGGAGGCCTATTTTCCATTTGTATAATCAAATCTTTATTTTATGACCCATTAAACTAGTAGGAAATTGGAAGTCTGCTTTGTTCAGATGCAAGAAAACAGAAGCATAAAACAGACAAATAGGAAGCAATAGGAACTGAAGCCCCAATATGCATATGGTTTACACTCATAACAATGTCCTGTTGGCAAATAGAAGGCTTCTGTCATCTGGAGCCACTGAGGTCTCTGGGAACCAGTGCCAGCAATTCAAATCCCTGGAACCTTTCTCAGCTCACCTTTGGAGATCTTGGGGGAAACAATCAGAGGCAAGAGAGCCAGGCTGTAGGGCGGAGACTCACATGGGTTTGCAGGGCTCGGGGAAGTGGGCAGGAGATGGGAATGACACAGGCTGGCTCACAGCAGACGCTCAGGAGGCAGATGGCCTGTACACCTCCCTCTCCTGGCATGTGCACTTGGCCTTGTGGCATGATGAGATCTGCTTTCTGGAGAGTTGGCCCCAGTGTGAAGTTGTGGGGTAGAGGTCCACATAGTTGGGGCTGGAGGCAAAGGCAGGATGGAGATGGGTCAGTGTAAGACTCAGAGGCTTGCAGACAGGCTCCAGCCAGAAGTGAGGGGTGAGCAGCTGTGCAAAGGCTGCAGCAGATCTGAATACAACATCTCCAGGCCGCTGCATCCTTTGGATTTCAGCATCCTTTAGATTTCAGCACCCTAGCAGGCGGGAAGTGCATACTGCAATCGCATGTCCCAGGACTTCTCTGTTCAGTGAATGAAACTGGAAGGTCTGTCTAGGGCTCTGCCTTCAGATCAGAGACAGCTCTGCCTCCCACCATGGCCCCAAGAGCCTCTTAGGAGGTGAACGTGCTGTTGACAACCCATGTAAAATGAGCCCCCAGAGAGTTGCCTTGGAGGTGTGTGGAAGGTTTTCTCCTCTGGGGAAATCCAATGGGATTGTAGCTCTGGACCCTACCTGGTTTCCATGGAAACACTTGCACCCTTTGCAATGCTTGGCAATTGAAGGCATTGCAAGTGGGAGAGTGGAGGAAAATGTTCTCTTCTTGCTTCTGTGGGCTGAGGCGAGCTGGGAGTGTGTGAGTCTGGAAATAAGAGATAGAAAGGTTGAGCACATCCCGGGCATCCTTGGGGTTCTGTCACAAGCTTTTTTTTTGTTTCTGGATGTCCCTCTTATCCAATCTTGGGTTGGGAGTAGTGCAGGCGGCGTCTGGGAAGCAGAGTCCAAACCATTCCTCTATTCAGAAGTTGTCGCTGTTGGTTTCTCCTGTGTCTGCAAAGCAGGGGGGGCCACATGCTCTGGAACTGACATGCCAAGGGGGTCTCTACAAGACTGAGGCATGGTAGGGTATGGTAAGTCCAAACTATGGTCTACATTGCAGAGAAGATACATCGGGTGTTCTCTCTTTTCAGGATAAAAATTGAAGAGGAATATGCAAAGAACCTAGCTAAGCTCTCCCAGAGCTCCTTGGCTGCCCAGGAGGAAGGGTGAGTTGAGGGAAGGGTGCGAGAATGGGAGAGATGCAGACACAGAGGAAAGGACGCTTACTCATATGTCAGCAATGCTCCTCACTGGGGAGGGCGACATTGCTGTCAGCCTGGCTCACTGCAGGGTCTGTGAGGTAGATCCTCATGACTTGAGGTAGACACCCATGCCTGAGACAGGGGACCAAAAACTCAAGGCTTAAGGTGAGTGTTCATGGCTCAAGGTTCAGACTCCTGGTTCAAGACTGGTACCCAGAACTAGGTGTTTTGGCTTCTAATCTCCGCACTCCGGTGGCTGAGGAATGGGGAATTATGAGTTTCAGGCCAACGTGGACTACATAGCAAGACTTTATCTCAAATAAATAACCCAACAAAAATACTGATGCTCATGGCTTGAAGTCTGAGTATTCATACTCCAGGTTATCTCTTCTGCATGTTTTTTTTCTTTAGTGGCTCAGGGTCTCCTAGGTGCTGGAGCACATCAAAGCTCCTCTTCAGTGTACCTTGTGATTAGACAACAGCCTCATAGTGCCCAGCTCTGTCTCCCTTCTTCTGGGAGGAAACTGAATCTGAGAATTTCCTATCCAGCCTCTGAGAATGCTTTTGACCTCATCTCCCTCTCCTATGACAGTCCAGATGGGGCTAAGGGACACCCCAAGCCCTCCTGCCTATGCAAGTGGGAGAAATCCTGCAGAGATGGATTCCTTCTTCTGTCTGCAGAGCCCTGGACTGTGTGCTCACTCATACACATATCAAATGGCACAGCCACTGTGGAAAATAGCTTGGTGTCCCTCAAAGGATAGATAATAAGAAAAGTAGGCTATGTCACCTTTCTGAGTTTATACTCAATGAGTCAGACACAAGGACTCAAACAAGCATGTTTGAAGTGGTACTGTTCACAATACTAAAAGGTAGAAATGGCCCAATGAGAGCGGGTACACAAACCACGCTGTACTCACAATGGACACTCATGGATCTACAATGGGATATTATTCACCCAGAAAAGGGAGTAGAATACTGAGACCCACTACTATATGGGTGACCCTCAGAAATGTGATGCTAAGTAAACATAGGTCACAGAGTGTACCATGCCATTCATATGAAGTTTCCAGAATAGAGACAAAGCCCATTAGTTAGTGGTGAAGAGAGACATGAGGAGTGAGAGTTAGCAGGTACATCTCTCCATGTAGGTATGGATGTGTCTGCTGATGCTGCTATAACAAAATACTATAGGTTGAGTCACTTAAACTACAGGAATTTGCATGTGCATGAAAGTATATGCATCTGTAATCTCAGTACTCAGGAGGCAGAGATGGACTGATCATGACTCTAAGGCCAACCTGGACTACATAGTTAGATCCCTGTCAAGAAAAAAAGAACAGAAAACTATTTTGTCTCAGTTCTAGAGACTGAGGGTCCAATGTCAATGTTCCAGTAGGGTCAGTGTCTGTCATGGGTGCTCCCTGGGGCCACAGTTGACTGAAAAATCACTGTGTGCTTACAGACCATCCTCTGTGTTCTGGGGTTGGGGGGGTCCTCCAAGGACAATCATGCCACTGGATCAGGGCTCTGCCCTTCACCTTAATTAATGCTTCATATCCTCCATCAGAATTTCAAGCTATGAATCTGGAGGCTAAAGGAGAAGAAGGAACCATCAACTTTTCCTTATGATGGGGTGATGAAGGGTTTGGGGCTATCAAGGGTAGGCCATCTATACTGTAGATGATAAAGACAATTTTCAATTGCTCACTTAAATTGGATAATTTTATCACAGGTGATTTTTACCTTAAAAGAAAAATTATCAAGGCTCCTGGGAAGTGAATACCAACAGGGTCCTCAGGAGTTGTCTTTGTCAGGGAGCTGAGATAGTGAACGGGCTATAATCTGCCTCATGGCTGTAGTCTGCCTGCAATGAAGATTTCTGTCAACTGAATATGGCTTTGATTAGGGCTCCTCACACGGTTAAGTAAAAACCAGGCCATCTTCTCCAAGTCATCCACAGGATGGCCCAACTGGGTCTGTGTCCTTCTTCAGACATGAACATGCTCAGCTGGTTCCTGGCCTCACCTACTGCCTTCTCAGCCCGAGACAAGGCAGGAAGTGCACATGAAGTCACCCTGTCACTGGGGAAGCAGCTTCCTATGGGTCCCTGCGCTTGGCATCACTGTATGGCTCTGGAGCCTTCCAGCTTCCACTCCCTCGGCTTGGGCTCCTGCCAGGGACATTTTGTCCTGCTAGCACACAGCATATGCTCCTAAGCTAAGCAGCTTGCTTCTCATGCCAGACCCCGCCCCCCCACAAGCACACTCAACCACACAAGCTCAGATACAGGTATCCATGCAGCACATGTGTACATGCACACACCTCGTTAATGCTCCACTGGCAGGCAGGAAGCGCAGCAGTGCTATATCTTGCACCTACAATGCAGCTCTATACATTTTGCCCAGTGCATTTGGAAGGCTGTTTGAGAATTCGGGAGCTCAGAAACCCAGGGGCAGTTAGGGTACACTTGAGCCATCTGGCAACTTAGGTGCTCTGTCCAGATTAGATGGTGCAAGACGTGTACATGCTGATGAATCAGCAGCCTTCAGTATTACATTCTGCCTTCAGCCCTCTAATGTGGGAAGGCTGTGAAATGTTGGTCATTCTTGGTTGGAGTTTTGACAGGAACCCGTATTTTGGTTTAGCATGTTTCAGTCTATACACTGAGATACAGATATACCTGACAGTTTTTCATTTACCTCTTTCTTATCAGACGCCATCTTCAAGTGAGAATTTTTAATGGCTTTCCTCTAAACATTTAGAATTCATTTTTAGTTAACACCTATTCATTTGGACCTGTTGCCAGGGCCTAGTGTGGTAGTTCCATACTTTTGAAGCACCTTGGAACACTGAGGAGAGGGGGACATAAGCATAGGGCTAGGCTCATCTGAAAGTTAAGAAGGACATTCCTTCTCCTGGGGCATGCCAGCCCTGCAGGTAGTGCTGAAGATGTTGTCCAGGATGGGAATGGTGCCACCCACACCTCCAATATCCCTGAGCTAACATTCTCAGGGGGCCACACCTGACTCTAACCAGTTAACCCCATGTGCTCTTCTGGCAGTGGGTTCACAGCCCTGTAGAAAGAGGCTTGTCCCCTCCCAGGGCCTTTGCACACTCCTGTGTTTCTAAGACCTTCTGAGTGTCACTCAGCTCCTAGGACAGCACGCCCTCATTCATAATGGCAATGGCTTATTGGCTGTCAATTGGAAGCTAAGATCTGCACTGAGATGCTGTGTGAGTGGCATGAGATGATGGTCAAGGTTCCTTCTTGCCATGTGATACCCAGTTGTCTCTGAGCCATCTCCTAACAGTTGTCTGAGTACCAGAGGCGGAGCTCAGTGGCAGAGCCTGCCCCTGACATGTGAGAGGCCCCAGGTTCCTTTCCCTAGTGAAATACAGAGCCATGCCCTTGTGGCTCACCAGCCTATCCTATCTGTGTAGCTCTGGGCCTAAGACCCTTCTGTGTTTCTATAAGTGGATAATTCATGAAGAAAAGAAATTGCTTATGATCTGAAGGATGTGAGGTCCAAGACTAAGGGCTAGCACCCAGAAAGTGCCTACATGCTGCCCTAACATGTGATAGAAGCCACCACATGTCCACAGCAAGAGAGATGGCCAGCATAGGGCCCCAAGCAGTTTGTTATAGCCTCAAAAGCCCCACCTCCTAACACTGCAATGCCAGGGGTGAAGTCTGCTGCATGTGCTTTGAGGGGATGCCTTCAGCTCATGACAGGTCCATATAACTGCCGTGACAGCTTCCACTGTGGAGTGAAGTGGGGGATCCCAGCCTATGCAGGTCTGCAGGACTGTGCATTCTCTTCATGGCTTCCCAGATCCCAAGATCTTGAGGCAAAGTCAAATGTCCACAGCATGGTCACCCCAGATCTGCCTAGTCTTTATTTGATGGAACCCCCAACAATATCCTCCCTTCTTCCAGAATCTATAGATATCACCCTAATAGTTTCTCATGAACACCCACCAAGACCAGGCTAGCATTGCCACTAGCCAGGTAGGGAGGTGGACCACAGGGACAGATCTACTAGCTGCTAGAACTTGGAAGCAGCAACCCCAGTGCGCTGGCCCAGTGGGCTGTCTTCTAATCAGCTTTTGCCACTGGCATTTAATGAATTCCCCAGGACAAGCAGATTTTGCATGAGATAAAGTCAGCTGGCTGGGTGAGAAGTCTGGAGAAGAAGTCAGGAGTCTGCTTTTGAATGGGTGTGGCTCAAGGGTCCACATAATGAATTCTGTATCTTGGGGCCTTTGGAGGTTTCTGGGACTTTGGGAAATATCTTGTTTGGAGCAGAGAGACAGTACGGTTGAGAGTATACACTGCAAACCACAGTGAGGTGCATAATCCAGAATCTGCTAGAGAGAAGCCATGCCTCTGCAGATGGCTAGGAGAGCCTTCTCAGTGTGTGGCTGCACCTGGGATATCCCTGGACCCAAGTGGACCATCTGTGTCTCCCCTGGAGGCCAAGTGGCTGAGACCTGTGGACTCAGCAAGGGAAGGACCTTCAGAAACAAATCTGGTTTTCTTCCTTTAGGTACTAGCACATATTTGTGTTATCCCCCCTCCACTACCTCCCTCCCCGGCAACAACCCAGGGTGTGGAGTGGGAAGGAAGGTACCAGGACAGTGACAGCCAGGTACCAACTCCACCATAGCCCAGGCTGTGGAAAAGCACCCTGCCCTCTCACACCTCCCAGAATCCTGAGAAGCTCTGGGTTCCAGATATTTCTCCTGCCACTCAGGTGTTTGCAGCTCTCTTGGATCCAGAAGTAAAGCTGGTTCACCTTGGCCTTGGTGGCTGAGTCTAGTCTCATTCAAGGCCACGGTCTTAAATGTTCTATACCTCCTCAAGACATGGAGCCTAGAACCACTGTTCCTCCTTAGGGAGGGCTTTAGCTTTTGACCAGAGCCCTCTCTGCCTACCTCTACTCCTGAAGTCTAACGACCCCCTTCCTGTTACAGATCCCTGGGAGAGGCATGGGCCCAAGTGAAGAAGAGCTTGGCAGATGAGGCTGAAGTTCATCTCAAGTTCTCTGCCAAGGTAACCCCTCCCTCCCTTCCTCCTTCCCTCTCTCCCTCCCTTCATCCCTCCCTCCCTCCAGAGTTAGGCCAGGGCATGCTGATAACAGGTTCCCAGCTCTCTACAGCTTACATTGCTTGCTTTTTTCCATGGCACCAAGTCCCTGAATCCAGAGTTGGAAGGAGATACCCGTAGCTCACCATTAGACACTGTCTCCACTGAACAGACAGCAGCAGAAATGACCAGAAGTGTGCACCAGGGGCACGGATAAGAACATGCTATCCATATTGAGAAAGGATTACCTGTTTTGAATATAAGTCTAAGTTTGTGACAAGTGATGCTTACTATAATATGAGTTTGTTTATTTTTAAAAAATTATGGCTACTTTAACAAGCAGAGCTCAGAGTGCAGCCCAGGGTCTGTGTGGTAAGAGTGGACACCTCCTGGTTCACTCAGATGAGCCCCAGCCTCTCCTTGTGGATGTCACAGGAATGGATGGCCATGGTAGTCAGCTCTGTGTTCGGAACAATAGGTTATGTCCAAGGGAAGAGTTTTAAAAACCGATTTGTTATTGCAGAATTTCTGAACATTTCTTCCTTCTGATTCCAAAGGCATTTAGTACCAGGACTTTTTGAGGTCAGGTGTGATTCTGTCCTGTTCACTTCACTACAGTCAACACTGAACACTTATAGAAGATGTTTAATAAATTTCCTCAGAAGAAACGAGTTAAATACAGCAACGGTTCTCAACCTGTGAGCTGCAACCCCTTCAGGGGTCAAATGACCCTTTTATGAGTGTTGTTTCAGACACTCAGAAATCACAGATATTTATATTATAGTAACACAAAATTACACTTATGAAGTAACAACAAAAATAATTTCATGGCTGGGCTTGAAATGATTCCCACAACATCAGGAATTGTACTAAGGGGTCTCAGCATTAGGAAGGCCGAGGACCGCTGCTGGAGAGCTTGCTCGCCACCTCCTCACTGTCCCTAGGCTTTCAGCCCTGTTCTGCCTCAGACTATTCTTCATATCTCCAAAAGAATCTTTTGTCTCACCTCCCTGCCTCATATCTCTGCATTTCCTCTCAGACTCTGAGCTCCTTGTAAGCGAAAAACCAGACCAAATGTCTTGGTGAGATAATTCACACCAAAGTATGTGTGACTGATAGGCCTGCCCATTAACATACCTTCCTTTTAAAGAAAGAGAGGCCTTTGGGAGTGTCACCCACCATCTCCACTGACTCTCTCTTTCCTCTCAACTCCTGATACCACCAGCCAACCACCACAGACTTACCTGGGTGCTAGCTGTTCAAGTGTTTTAACCCCCAGAGCCCCCATGGTTAAGTACCAAAGTCATTTGAAGGAAGTATCCTCCAAGACATTGTTCCTGCCTGAGGCTTTCACATTTGCCAACAGCTACCCACCTGGGCAGTGCTGTTCCCATTTGTCATTGTAATTCCCTGCATTAGGGTCCCGGGCACTGTACACTTAAGGACAGGAATCTGTCACTCTGCCCAGCCCTCCCTCTGTGATGTGCAATGTACACACAAGGGTTGGAATGGCTGACTCAGAGGGTGGAGACCATGGCAGAGCTTTGCAGGGAACCCTGCTACTTCTGGCTCCTGGCTTCTGAAGAGTGTGAGTGTCTGAGATGGAGTTGGTATCCCCATGTGAGTGAGATTTCCCATCTCCTAAGAGCACACTCACCCTGTGCAACCAAGCGCTTCCCCACCACACAGGCATGGTTGCCCCTGTGAGGAGAGAGCTCCCTGAACTGCCACCTTCAGCACCACAGATGAAGCCGTGGGTTGGTTTTAAGCGATGGTTCATAAGAAGCTTCCCCCCACCAGGCCTCCCTCCTCTTGCCCCAGCCTCTGGCAGTACTGTTTTTTCTGCACGTGCCCGAGGCAGAGGCTACCAACAAGAAGCAAATGGGTTCGATCTCCAGCATTACAGGCAGAAAGAACCCTAACCGGAAGAAGCTCCTGCTCTTGTGGGGAGCTCCAATGGTGGAGTGCAGGCTGACATCCCAAACACTCAGGCCTTTTAAAGCAAGGTTCACGGGCTTGCAGACCCCAGCACTAAGGATGGCTCATAGAGAATGGGGCGTGCCAACAGAAGGCACAAACTTTTCTCCATCAGCAATTCTGCTGCTTCTGGCCTGGGTGTTTTGGTGGCTCCAGGCTATCCCCATAGCCTCCTAATGACATGGTGATTTCTTAAGAGGAAGGAGACTCTGAGGACTGATTTGTCAGCCTTGAAGTATATAGTTCCCAAGGCACAAAACCCATTTTTATATCAGCTCCAAAAGGTTTATTGAAATTCTTCTCCATCCGAATGCGCAGTGTCAAGGGTAAAAGCCTTTTAAGAAATGGGATTGCGTACGGCACGCTCTTCAGCTTTGCCAGGCTCCTAGCTCAAGCCCGTGCTAATAGCAATAGCAATTTCGAGAAATGAGCTCGCTTTGTTGGAAGGCAGTTAGAGCTGGCCCCAGTCAAAAGAGGGGAGAATGGACACATTTCTTCTGATGGAGGGAAGCCTGATCATGCAGTAGGGGTATGTGCAGAGGCAGATCTTTGGGCAGGGGGATGGATGTGATCATGGTACAGTTACTAATAAGCTTTGTGAGCATCAGTGGGCTACTTGGCAGCCCCACAGTTCCATTTTTTTAAAGTGTGAAATGAAGAGTTCCAACCTGGTCTAGGGCTTTAATCTTGCCTGACTGTGACCACAGGAGGCATTTCACATGGTCACCATGCATATGTGCGTACCCACCCCGATACCCACTCAAAGACACACACATGTGTGCAGCCAAAGCAGATGCTTCATAACACTTTGCTTTTATTCTGTCTAAAATGTACCCTGATATTTTTCTCCCCAACTTAAATCTATCATCTCAAAAACCCCTGATCCTGAGCCACCAACTTGATTTTATAACTAACCACTCCTCACTGGAAAATGCCTGGACCAGACAGTCACTGATATCACTTCAAACTTGGAATTTTTCTTCTCTTCTGATGTGTGACATGAAAAGAAGGGGTTGGGGGAGCCATGTCCCACATCAATTAACTCTGGTAGTCCAGCCCATCCAGTACAGACCAGACTGGCCACACATTCCCCCAGAAATTCACTTTCAGAAAAGATCACTGGTGCCCTGCTTCAAGCAAAAGCTTCAGAGCTAAGAATGAATCTTAAAAGACACCAAACCAATGTTTTAAAAGAAAAAATATTAGTTTTAAAAAGTCCTTAATATATAGGCTGCGTACCTCAGTAGATAAAGTACTCAATAATGCACAGCCATGAGGACCCGAGCTAAGATTCCCAGAATGGAAAACTTGATATGTGGAGTAAAAACACTGCAGTTCATAGCAACAGCCTTGAATCTCAGCTGAGACATTTCAGGCAGTGTTTGTTGGTGTTGTGTGGTGTGATGGGCATGTGCAGTGAAAAGTGTCATGTGTTTTTAGAGCCAAGACTTTAAAGTCACATAATGTGACAAGGACAGCTTAGGTTCATCAAACGTTTGGTTTTGAATGTCTTTTGGTTATTGCTTGTAAACCTTGAACTATTGCCAAATTTGCGTAAGACCCTCATTCAGTTTTATATCCCCATTAGGGGACACAAGGCACAGCTTAAGAAGCTAGGGGTTAAAATAAGAACACTCAAGTATTTAAGTGATCTCCAGAAGAAAAGATAATGTCACAAAAACCTAAGCTGGAGGAGAGAAGAAAGTCTATAGAACCTGAGGACTGGGAGTCATCTGTTTGGGAGACAGCGCTGGCTAGCCACAGACACTAGTGGGACAGGTGGAGGTTATGTTGAGGGTCCTCAAGGGACTGGCTCAGTGGAGTTACAAAAGCCTGAGACCAGGCAGGGGCTGACAAGCTCCAGGAGGTTGGATATGGGGCACAGGAGAACACTAGCCTGTCCTCTTGGCTGATTAGATCCGCGTTTATTGATCTCTGTTCTTACAAAAATAAACACACCATGCTTACAATCAAAACTAATTTTTGAAATCTCAGGAAAGTATGATTCACAATGGGAAAGAGGAAGGGGGTGCTTTAAAACCAGATGCTACCACTTTTTCTCACTACAGAGGACTCTTTCTTGGGCCCTCGGAAAGGACATGAGGGCAGTTGACTCAGGTGGGGACAGGAAGTCCATCGGCTTAGTGCTGTCCAGGACAGCTGTGTGTTTCCGAAGGGCCTCCCAACAGCATTCCACATTTCCTGGAGGTCTGACTAGGTCCAGGTCATCTTTGTACTCCAGGCATGCAGAAGATGGTCAATAAATAGAAATGATCTCAGATCACCTGAGTGATTGGCAGCCTTTCCAGTTATCTGCCAAACTTCACTCAGCAATCACTCTGTTAAGTGCCTGAGTGGAGCCGAAAAGTTTTCTGTCCCATCCAGGCCCCTCAGTTTGGATAAAGCTCTTCTACCTGTAATCTTGCAGCTGCTTATAAAGTAATTACTCAGAGGTTTATATTAATTACAAACTGTTTGGTCTATGGCTCTTACACCTTAACTCAATCCATTTCTATTAATCTATGTATTGCCATGTGTTTCATGGCTTTACCTGTGTCCCATTATATTTGCTTCCTGACAGCAGCCTGCAACATCTCTCTGACTCCACCTTTCTCCTTTATCTGCTTGGATTTCCCACCTGCCTCTAAGCTGCCTTGCCATAGGGCAAAACAGCTTTTTAGTATTATTATTATTATTATTATTATTATTATTATTATTATTATTAAATGGCAATAAAACATTTTCACAATGCACAGAAAGATATCCCACATCATCTGAGGACACAAGACAGGTGACATGGTCTATTCCCAAAAGAATTCCAATTTGGAAAAGGCAAGAGAAGAGAATGCCCAAACAGAGATATACTAGACAACTATATACTGTGAAACACAAGTGAGGGCACCCGTGCAAGGTTCTTTAGTGGGACTTAGTCACTGCCCAGTGTACTTATCACAAGCCACCAAGTGTTAAAGACAAAAATTTGGGAAGAGGAGAAGCTTCTGTAGAAGCATAGGAAAGGAAGGAATAACTGTAAAGTTCTGGGCTGCCCATTTAGCATATGGCTATGCTTCCTAGGAGCAAAGGTGGCCTGTGCAGGCAGCTGCTAAAGCTGCTCTTTAGCCTTCACTTTAGCCTACCCATCCAGACCACTGCCCCAGGGCCTGCCTTCTACAAGAGGCTGGGATGCCTCACTCCTACCCTAGCTCAGCTAGTGCCTTGGTGCTGAGGATGCCCTCTCTTCCCTCCTCCACAGCTCCACAGTGAAGTGGAGAAACCACTGATGAACTTCCGAGAGAATTTCAAAAAGGATATGAAAAAGTGTGACCACCACATCGCTGACCTCCGTAAGCAACTGGCCAGCCGCTATGCCTCCGTGGAGAAGGTGAGAGGCCAGGGTACCTAGCTGGTGAACAGCCGGGAACTTCTAGGACAGAAGCCAGCTGTTAGTGTCACAGCAGAAACTTTTGTCCTTGTATGCTGCAGAGGTGGGGGTAGTCCATCTATCCATGTGTCAAGCAGGAATTGCTACCCCAGGACACTTGGATGACTCTCCCAAGTACAAGTGAGAGCAAGGAGAAGCTTCAAATGAAGTGAGAGTCTTAGTGGCCACATGGGACAAGGCCACCCCTATTTCTATGGACACCAAGTCAGATGTGCCTCAGCTACTCACACATGGCTACTATGTCTGGGCCTCACCTTCAGTGTGTCTGGGCCTCACTGTCTGGTGCTCCTGGAACTAATCTCCCCTCCCAGATGTGAAAAGAATAACCTTCCTGTGGGTGGCCATACCATGGGAGGCAGGGCTGCTGGTGGCTGGCCCTGGAAGAACAGGCAATCTCCCCAGTGGCCTGACTGGGTGTCCTATAGAACAGGAATGACAAACCACTGCAGGCACCCAAGATGTGGCTACATCTCTACCAAAGGCTGAGAGTGGATGGTGTTGGTGGTGATAATGATGGTGATGATGGTGATGATGGTGATAGTGGTGATGATGGTGGTGATGATAATGATGTAAGAGCTGAGGCTGTAAGATAAGTAGTAAGTTGGTACCCATAGCCTGTTGTGCACTGATAGAAGGTAACTCAGACAACCTTTATGGTCCCCTCCAACTCTTGAGAGACTGTTTTTTATCTTTATTCACTATATTTATTCATATGTATGAATGTTTTGCTCAAATGTATATCTGTGTACCACCTGCTTTCTTGGTACCCTTGGAAGTCAGAAAAGGGCATAGAATCCCCTGGAATGGCAGTTGTGGGTGATTGTGAGCCACCAAGTGGACACTAGGAATCAAACCCTGGGTCTGTTGCAAGAACATGTGTCCTTAACCACTGAGCCATTCTCTCCACCTCAGAGACAGTAGTTTTAGGATCACAGTATAGGCTCACGCTCTGGAAGCAACATGGCCTCAGAGACTGACAGATCTCATGTAGATGAGGCTGGAAGAAAGTGGATAAGAAAAACCCAACTAGGTGCTCACCCTCTGGTTCCTCCATGCCAGGGTGCCACCATCCACACAAGCAAGGAAGATGAGCCTAGGTGGGTGGGTGGCGGAACCCTGAAGCCTGGTTATGGCTTTATGAACAGCTTCTCTGGGCTTAGCTGTCTCCCCTTCCTCTCACCTATCCCCCTTTGCAGGCCCGCAAAGCCCTCACAGAACGGCAGAAGGACCTGGAGATGAAGACCCAGCAGCTGGAGATCAAGTTGAGCAACAAGACTGAGGAGGATATCAAGAAGGCACGACGGAAGTCCACTCAGGCTGGTGAGTCCAACAGTGTCCTAGCAGTACCAGCCTCGGGGGGAGAGGCAGCTCTTCTTGTCAGGCTTTTGTTCCTGCTGCATTGGCCTCCCCATCTTCCCCGTGTCCTTGTATCTCCTCTCTGTCCCATGTCCAGGAATCTCAAGGGAAGAGAAAGATATCAGGCAAACTACTCCAAGATCACAGTGAGGGCTGGCCAGCTCATGCTGCCCCTTCCATCATCTTTGGGCTTTTCCAAGCCCTGGATTTAAGTTCAGAGACTGACATATTTCTCCATGCACCAAGAGCTCAGGGCCCTGTTTGAAGAATGCAACCGCCAACTCACCCATCCAAGATGCTCCACCACCCCAGGGGGTTAGTTATACCATGGAAGTGAGCTCCTGCCCTGAGGACAGAAGCCAGCATTCAGTTTTAAAAGCAACCATATTTCAGAATGTATCCACATTGCTCCAGTGAGCAGGTTTCTGCTGCCATCTAGTGGAAACAATTAGCTACTACACAAGACGGGCAGATAAGGGCTCTTAGAGCCAAGAAAATAGCAACTTTCTCAAAAACTTCCATCTCTGCCTTGCAAGGATATCTTTAGATATCTTTCCTCTTGATTTCTGATGAACCTGCTGAAATTTGTATCATCCTAGAATGAAGTATCCACTTTATTAAATGGTATAAAATAAAGTGGGATAGAAAAAGGTTTACAAAAATTAGATACATAGTAACACATTCTGTATCCAGAAGCATTTTTATAAATTCCTGATATGTTTATTGTAAATAGGGAGGGGACCCAAAGAAAGAAGACATATATTCAAATTAATTGAGTAATTACAAAACAAAACTATACAGAAACAGCAGTATATAGCAAATGTTTTCCTCAATGCCTAAAAGTATATTATTCACTAGAAATAATCCCAAGTAACTCTGAATTCATATAAACTGGATCATATTATAGTCAGTCTTTGATCTTGTTTTTCAATTAATATGTCTTAGAAATAGCCTCCATCTCACTTCCTCTAAGCCTCTTTATTCATCCATTCATGCACACCAGGCACTTTTATTGTTATTGCTGTTTTAGTATGGAGCTGGTGAAGGATCTTACACATACTAGGTGAGTACATTTCCACTGGGCTGCAGCTCCAGCCCCAAGATTGTCTCCAAATTTATTTCATTATTCCCTTGATAGATTTTAGTGCTTTGAGATAGTTTCTGAGTGTTGCCCAGGACCAGAGATAACTGTTTGTTATTGGAAGTGCAACTCTCTGCATATGTAAGATCAGATTCTCACATGGAGAGAATGAAGATGCTGAGTCAGAAAGTCTGACTCATTTTGACAGATATTTTCAAATTGCTTTCGAGAGAAGGTTCTATGGCCAACACCTGTGAATGGCTCTTCCTTGAATGCTTATCAGTATTGCCTATTATCAAACTTGAAATCACTGGTGTGCTGGTAAAAAGAATATTTTTGTGATTACTTTGTAATTCTCTATAAGGAAGTTAAACATTCTGAAAATATACTCATGAATTATATTTACACACACACACATACACACTGAACTGAGAAACTCAAATCCTGACTGAATGATGTGCATTATTCTTAGTGACTGATTGACAGGTCAGGTATGTGTTAGGGAGAGTCCCCCTGGTCAGCCAAATTGCAAGTATTTTCCTATGGTTATCATTTGTCTTTTACTTTTGTTCTTTGAAGAAAAAAGGGAAGGGTTTGTGTCTGAGTTGTTTGTTTTCTTTTGTTTTTCCTTGCCTGGTTTCTGCTGCCGGTTCTCTGTAAAGTGGCGTTCTTTCTGCAGTGTCTGGGTTTGAGGGGGACTGACTTGGGGAGCCTCCACCTGGAAGAAGCACTGGCATCTCTTCTTTTCTGTTCCTTCTCTTCTTCTCCATCTCTTATGATGCTACTGGGAGTAAGGATGTCCAGATTCCCAGGGACTCTGACTTCAGGTCATTGTCTCTCCTGTGAGGAGTTAGCTTGCTATCTGTCTAGTCCCTATTCCAAACACTTTGCACACATCAATTCCTCTTCAAGATGACTTTTGTTATTGTTGATTTGTCTTGCTTTTTTTTTTAAAACTTTATTTATTTGCCTTGGTGTTTGCCTGGAACTGGAACTACAGACAGTTGTTAGCTGCCATGTGGGTGCTGGGAATCGAACCCTGGTCCTTTGGAAGAGCAGACGGTGCTCTTAACCGCTGAGCCATCTCTCCAGCCCCTTGTCTTGCTTTTTTGAGATGGGGTTTCTCTGTGTAACATTGGCTATCCTAGAACTCACTCTGTAGACCAGGCTGGCTGCAAACTCATAGAGATCTACTGCCTCTGCCTACTAAGTGCTAGGATTAAAGGCATGCACCACCACTGCCCCGCTACAATGACTCCTTAAAGCTACAACTGTCATACCTGATTTACCATGAGGAAACTGAAGCTTGGACATTCTTAGTTAGCATACCCAGACTCATGCAGCTTATAATGGTGGATCGAGGCAGGCACCCTGGCATTCAGTTCCAGAATCCACTCTCTCAACTAACACATTGGGGAAGGGTCCAGTCTCAATCTCGGGCTGCCATGGAACAAAAACACCCTTCCCCACACCACTTTCTGGTGCTGCAGATAATCCTAATGCATGTTCTCAAAGTCAGGATGGATATAGGGCACCAGGAGCTTCACAGTGTATGTTCATAGGGCAGCATATTGGCCCCATTCTGGAGCAGGTGAGGTCATGTTGGAAATACAGGGTCAGTGATGCATCTATGGGTTTCCCTCTTGCTAATGCTCCTTGAACTGAAGAGGTAGTCCTTGGCTTTGGCCAGGAAGGAAATGAAGAAAACACTTAGTACAACTGTTCCCAAAGCACAGTAGTCATGGCATCACTGTGGTTGGGGCGTGAGGACTCTGAGCTGGTCCTGAGTTATATGGACTAGACTCCCTGTCTCCCACTTTCCCACCAGAAGGCACATGAGTAAGGGGCATGTCAAATGTCTAAGGAATGACTCTGAATCTATTCAAGTGACTGGGTTCAACCCAGAATTCCTAAAACCGCCTGTAGATTTATTAGAGTGAGTCACTTGGCTCTGGGGGATGGCTCACAAGTTTCTCCCAACATGAAGAGAGTCCATGATGCTCTGGGCTCACCAGAGCCCTGTTTACATAGTGCCTGCTTCTCTGACACATTCCTCACCACAGGGCTAGGGGAAAGTTACCTTCTGGTTCAGCAGGTCTGGGGCACATCCTGAAGTCCTACACTTGTCACCATTTCCCAGGGTCACTGGATGCCACTGGTGAACCAGCTGTGCTGTGTGTAGTAGGGCTCCGGGCTGCCAGCATCTTCACTAATATTTTGCAGTCACCTCATAGTTCGATTTTGTTCTATTTTTTTTTTTTTAATGTCTGAGATACACATCATCACAGAAAGTGGTATGCTAGCTGTGGAGCTGTGGGGTTGTGTGTTCAGATTCCTGTTATAAAACGGAATGCTGCACAAACACTTCCCTCTGGTTCAGCCTGACTCAGTTTCCCAAGGCGCCCATTGCCCCTGCTCTAGTGTTTGGCTTTTTACTAGTACAGCCTAGGAACTGAGCCATGACCACGGGCTGTTATAATGCTGGCCCCTTTCTTTCACTGGTATATGGCGCGCACACACACACACACACACACACACACACACAGAAAAAAGAAAAAAAGAAAAAAACCTTGCCAACTTCTCTTTGAGGGAGAGAGAAGATACTCAAGATTCTTCCTGGGCCTTGCATTCACCAGGAAGGCATTCTCACCACTGAGCTACATCCCTAAGTTACCCATCCTGACCTTGAACTTGCAGTTCTAATGTCTCAGGCTCCTAAATGCTGAGACTGCAGCTGCGCACCATGGCACCCAGAGTCAAGTGTAGTCTCTTCATGAGAAACCCCCTGCCTGAGTTCTCAGGGTCTGCGATCAAGTTCACACAGGCCCTTTGTGGCCTGTCCCTGTGTTTTGCCCCCATTTTTCATCCACTCCCTTCTTCCTCCTCCACTCCCTGACTTTGCAATGGCCACCATGACTCTGGGAGAGGAACGGACATAACCATGGGCAGAGGCAGAGAAGGGCAGCCAGGGTGAAGACCATGGTGAAGGATGGCATGTAACAGGGCATGATGGTGTCTGTTGGCTTTTTCCAGGAGATGACCTCATGCGCTGCGTGGACCTGTACAACCAGGCCCAGTCCAAGTGGTTTGAAGAGATGGTGACAACCACATTGGTATGTATGTGATCAGAGATATGTGAGCATATGTAAAGAGGTTGAAGGCCAAGCAGCCCTGGGCAGGGGACAGTGGTCACGGGAGGATGGAGTGGTAGTCACAGAAGTCATTAGATCTCTCTCAGCATTGGAGTCCAGCCCTCAATCTATATATATATCTACTCATGGATTCAAAATCCTGCTGTAGCACTCCCTGCTCTAAGAACTCAGCAAGGATGTGGTCTTGCTTAATTCTCTTTTGTCTGTCCTCTGAAGTATCAGGATCTTACAGGAATTTCCTCATCTCAGTGAACCAGGGTCTTGCTGTGATAAACAGAGAAGCAGTTGAAAGCAAGCATTCCATTCTCTCTTTAATACACACACACACACACACACACACACACACACACACACACACACACACACGCACGCACGCACGCACGCACGCACGCACGCACGCACGCACACTCCAGACTTCAAGTCCTTAATAGAGGGATCCTTATGAGACACCTGAACAGGAAGACTGGGGGTGGGGAGGGGCTATAGGAAGGCTGTAACAGAAGACCGTGGTGGCAGACCCTGCATGCTATCCTGTATGTTCCTTTTAAAGGATCAGTTAGCTCTCCTTGTTGGCTCACTGCCTGGGTGGGACAGTAGTGTTTGGCTGGTACTTGGAACAAGTAGGAGAAGAGAACAGTATCAGGACCATTGTACATTCTATCATCCCAGTGTCCAAATGTCATCCCTTCCCACTCCCTAACCAGCTAGCTACCTTCCCCAGGTGCTAGCCCACCTAGGAAGATTAGCAGCCTGCTTCAGGGTCACTGCCTGCTTTTCCTCCCTCATTAATCTCCTAATTAAGCCCCTTTTTTTACCCTCCATTTCCAGGTTAATCACCTGGGCAGTGACCTAGTTACTCACAGAATAACAGCCTAATCCCCTAAAGTCGAGGAACCAGCTAGAAACCAACAACAAGCCTTTCCACTCTTCTCTGATAATGGCTACCACGTTCCCAGCCTACTTTGTTCCCTACCTGGTCTTGGTCCCTTAGCACTAGGAGTGGATATAGAAGCCAGAGAGCCTGAGAGGTTGAGAGCGCCAGCAAACATCTTGTTGTTCCACAAATCAGCTGGAGAGGACCCAGACCCCAGCTTAAATGTTGCTCTTTCTACAGCTCCATGACACTTTGGGCCAAATGGGACAATCTGAGGACCTCTCTTTGAGACCTAGTGAGGACAGTCAGATACTCTGCATGTGCAGAGTCCTATACTGAGCCGGCATGACACTCCTATGACCTTCAGTCTCACCCTAGAGATTGACTTCTTCTTCATTAGAGCCTAGAGGGTCTATTGGTTGGGGATCCACAGCCAGGGCCTTGTGCAGAGAATACATGGTGGCCTGACACCTGATTGATGGGAAGGTCCCTGAGTTAGGGGTGTGCTCAAGGACTCTGGTCTTTTCTTCTTCCTCTGTAGGAGCTGGAGCGACTGGAGGTAGAGAGGGTGGAGATGATCCGACAACATCTGTGCCAGTACACACAGCTGCGACATGAGACAGACATGTTCAACCAAAGTGTGAGTTCCCCACGTACTAAGGCTAGCCCAGGACAGACTTGGCATGGTTGTCCCAGACAGATAGATGTCCATGTATGTGATCCATTCCTAGTACACAAGGCAGGTTCTCCTGGGGAACCAAAAAAAAAGTAATTAGTTTCGTTTGGTTTTAAGCCAGATCTATATGACCTTCCTGCCTCAGTTTCCCCAGTGTAGGGATCACAGTTATGTGCTTCATTCAGCTTTACAATGGTTAAACTAATCAAAGACATTTGTCTGCCATGTGAATTTGCTTTAGAAAACAAACTAAAAACACAGCTTCTAAAACAATGGCCAGCGCCTGAAGGAGAGTCTGTTAGACAGGGGGAGAAAGACAGAGGGAAAGATCCCCTTAAGGACAGACAGCCTGCCCTCTGCTTCAGTCTGCAGATTAGCTCTGCCTCTCCTGGTGCACTGTGCTTTCTCACCCTCAAACCACCTCCATGGGTCCCTGGAACCGTCTAGAAGGACTCATCTTGAGGTAGCTTTCCAATTATAGCAGCATGGGACGTAGGAGATATCCCAGTTCAGCTGTCACCTCTGACAGTCACCCCTTCCTCTGTGTCCCTTACAGACTGTTGAGCCTGTGGACCAACTGCTTCGAAAAGTGGACCCGGCCAAAGACAGGGAGCTATGGGTCAGAGAGCATAAAACAGGCAACATCCGCCCAGTGGACATGGAGATCTAGACACCCCTGTGTGGTCCTGGGGGGTCCCATGGAGAAGGGGTAGATCTGACCTGTTACCCGCTGACCTATCCACAGAAGAGGAAAAGAGCCGGTGATTCCAGAAAGAGGGCCCAGTCAGGGATTTCCTAAAATTCCCAGGCCCACAGCCGTGACTCCATCTTGAAGACCGAAGCCTCCCCTCTGATGCCCATACTGTGCTTGTCACTCTGAGAACAAACTGAGGCTAGAACCCTGGAACCCCTGCCAAGTTCCGCTGGGGTGGTTATCACATGGCCTGTCTGTCCTCCAGCTGACTTCTCATCTCCAGGGCTACAGAAGAGGAAGGGAGAGATGTCTTTGTCTCCAAACATTGTCAGGACCAGAATCAAAAGTAGGAGGCACAGAGCAGTTCACAGCCTGCACCCACAACTTTTGTTTTAGCCCTCCCTACTTTCTCCCATTGCATTCTTAGAGCCCACATCTATTTTTTCATTCCCCACATAGGGCGTGGGGGGGACAGGGGAGGATGGGGAGATGTCTTTCCAACTCAACTCTGGAGAGGTCAGGACAGAACTACCTCAGTTGGTACCACCAGATCATGGCTCCCATCAGTTTCCAGATTAGGCATTGGCTATAAAGTCTTAATGGAAGTCCCAATCAGCCCCTCCTTTCAGCCTCTTTCTCAAGAAGAAAGGTCCCCACCCTCACCCTGACACCCCATCCCAGACTAAATAGATGTCTCCAAAGTACTCAGACAGCTCTGTGCATATTCAAAGGCTTTGGGGGTGGAGTCTCAAAGTCTTGTCTGCCACATGCCCACTGCCCCTCAACACTATGACAGCCTTGTCCAGAGTCCCCGACACACACCCCAAAACTGCTAGCCACAGGTCATGGAGGTCATGGTGAGTCTTGGTTTTTCTCTGATGGCTCCAGCTGTGGATATGCATAGTGGGGTAGGAACTGTTGTCCCCCTTCCTGGTACTGGACAGTCGTGCAGTCTCGTGGCTGTAGGTTATTGCCACCTAGGAGAAGGAACTGAATAGCAGACAGTTTGCTCATCTCCACCCTTTGTGGCACCTCATCCACAGAACCATCTCTCTTGGTTCTTAGGAGGATGCCTAATACACTAAAACAAACTAAACATTGTCACTTTTCTTCACGAAGGCCATCATGAGGATATTTCACCCATCCATGCTCCACATTCCAGGGCTCAGCATGAACCATGACACCAGCTATCAATATTATTAGGATATTATTTCCTGGTTTCTGTATTTTTTTTAAATGGGTGCTAGTGGTTTAGCAATGGTCAAATTCCAAGTCTTGCCATGCACAAGGGTTTGGGGTACCACAATGTGGCTCATGATTTTGTTTCCTTACTCCCATCCAAAGGGTTCAGCATCCTCTGAGATGCCACCTCTTCTGGAAAAAACCCCAGTTGGTTGATGTGAGCCAGTTCATTTTGAGGCCATTCCTTCCCCATTGCCACCTCACCTTCTTTTTTATCTACCCACATCCCTTTTCCTCCTTTCCTTCCGTTGTTCATTCATGAAGCATTGTGTTCTAGACAAGCAATGTGTAACCTATCTGAGGACAGACTATGGCTCTGTCACCCAAGCAAGCTCTCAGAACTGTTTTGTGTGAACTCACAAATACCACATTATCTTCCCGGGATAATGTCTGCTCTCCCTCTCTGCCCATTGAGTTCTCAGAGGTACTGGATGTGTGCAGAGTTTTCTGCATTTGTTCATTTTACACACTCATTTTCTCAGTGAATGCTTGGAGCTGGGTGCTGAGAGCAGGAGTTAGTCTCGTGTCTAAAAGAATACTCTCCAGCCTTCCACAGGTAGAAATAGGTGTGTTTAGACCCTTCTAGGGAGGAGATAAATTCTACTTTGCACTGGATTCTTAAAAGTATTAACTATGCTAAGGGGTCTTGACAGCAGCAAGATTTGAGCCTGGTAACTACCAAACTCTCAGCTCACGCCCAGCTCCAATTTCAGAATCGGCTTTGATTGCTCTTCAATACCATTCTTTGTGTGACAAATAGGAAGAACGAAAACATGGAGGATGAGGGTGCCAGGAAATGACACCTAGAACTATGAGTCAAGTGTCCAACCACCTTGACAGCACCCTGTGGTTTAAATCAAGAAAACAACGTCTGCGAACCTGAAAGTACATACTTGGAGTTGAGTGTTCAAGCTAATGGGGTCCTTGTTGTTTGCAGTGCTGGGGACCCAACCCAGTGGCAAGGTGACCAGGCCAGTGCTCACCACTTAGCTACACCCATCCCTGTTATCTCGCTTTTGTGAGCACGTCAGTGCTTAGGTTCTGAGAGGATTTGACTAGGTTTGTTAAGGTTGGTGAGCATCCATTGTCTAGGCTGAGAACAGCACAGCCCTTTCTACCTGCCTTCGCCCAGGAGTGCCAGTGCACTTAAGCTTTGTCTGCAAAAGCCTGATTTAAAAAAAAAAAAAAAAATCTCTAAAATGAATGATGCTCAAAAATGGGTTGGTTGCCATGACAACCTCCAGGAAGAGATACTTGTTAGCCTTCATTATTTTCTAGTAGTTTTGAACAGTCCCACAGGGCACAGGCCTTTTGAAGGATGTGGAAAGCAGCTCTGAACTGTCTCTGGGATTGCTGTGGGGATCATCTTTCTACCTCCACACAAGACCCAGTTGTCTTGGGAGAATCTCTGCAATGGTTGGTTAATAGCCGCAGCAAGTATTCAAATTCGTGACAGGGGTTTGTTGATTCCCTCTGTGAAATCCAGTCAATTATCAGGGTACGAATGGGTCCGTGAGACTCTAGGTTAATCCAAAACCCCTTCATGGAAATACAAGCCATAAAATTCAAAAGGTATGAAAAGACCTTGGCTTGTTGGGGGACTTGCTCCCAGCCGTGAGTAGCCTTGACAGGGAGAGCTTAAACAAGAATCTGAAGATGTGCTACTATTATTAAGCTAAGAGCAGCATCTTACAGATACAAAATGAGGGAGCAGGTCAACACCCAATGGCTTAGCCTGGAGACCCCCCCTCCCAGCTTACATGCTGAAAAGTATCTTCCCACCTCCCCTTCTCAAGGTAACCTAGCTGTGATCAAAAGGATGCAATGTTTTGAACCTTAACATCTATGATCTTGTCAGCCACAGCCAAGACTGGCATGTCCTCATGTCAGTCCCCTTTTCCCACCGCTGTTCTAGCAACCCGGTCACGTTTTGCCTTTTTTCTACAATGCTATTTAGTGGAGCCACACTGATACAACCGTCTGAGTCAGCCATGATGTTGTGTGGGTCAGTAGAGGATCTCCTTCCACTGCTGAGTTTATCCCATCACATGGGTGGACCCCAGGGTTTCCTTAGTTTTACAATGAGTTTTTTATGCCCTGGAAGTCATATTCCCAGATCCCCACTTTGTTTGTATAACTGATCCCAACCCATTGCTTCCTATGTTGTTGAAATTCCTTCCCCAGACCCCAGCTGTGTCCTTGAGTGGTCCTGATGCTGCACTCACTTAGTTTTGGGTCAGTACAAAAAGCAGGAAAGGGTAGCAACAGAGTCTCATTCTCCACTGTTGCAGCAGTGTATCTCTCAGTGGAGGAACATCCTCTTCCTCCGGGGGGGGGGGGGACGCGGGGGGCTGTCCCCTCAGTCTTCAGGAGCTGCTGTTTATTGAGCAATGACTCTTGGTCACAGCTTGATTCTTCCCTGAATCTGATGTGTCATTTGCCAACTGAGGGCGCTCGTCCTAAGAGGCCTCTGAGGTCTTCAGATTCTGGGTTCCCCTCTTCCCATCATTACCTATTTGCACCCTATGCACGCATCATATGTCACACGATGTCATCTGTACACTGTGGCCAGAACCCTCATGATGGACTCTTTTCTAGATAAACCTAAGTGGAACTAAATCATGTCACAAGCTGGGAATGATTGAGTTCTCAGAACCCCCAAAGAAACTGTAAGTCAGTACCAGGACCTTCTGGGTCTGTCCCTGGGAGCCAGGATAGCTGTAAAGCCATGGCCAACTGATCAAATCCTTGTTTCAGGCTGTACTTTGACTTGCCAGAAGTCACACTGAGACTGGGTAGCAGCAGAGATGGGACCAAGCCCAGTAGTTGAGGTCAAGCCAGGCTGTGTGGGGAGCCCCATGGTGCCTACTCCTCCAAGCTGCCTTGGTCAGGTACTGCTGAGTGGATCCTAGAAGGGGCTTGTGAAGCTCCAGGTAAACTGAGGCTTCCTAGATTCAGGTCAGGGTAAAAGCGGGAGTGTCAAAATTCAAGGGTCTCATATGGAAGACAAAGCTGCTGGTTAATCCTTTCTTCGGGAAAGTTCCTGAGGTGAGGCACCTACTTCTCAAGGGACAGGCTCCAAAAGGGACCCAAGATCAAGACTCCCCTGCCTAACCTAGTGCTGAGTGTGGCTTTTGGAGACTGTACTATAGATAGAGGCTTGGACTGGGGGGTGGGGATGACCTTTAGACTCTTACTGGGTGATATTGGGAAAGTGGGCCTTTGTGTTCGAGGGGACTTCCCAAAAAGACTGCAGTGGTAGAGCTTGAAGGGCTGGAGTCACAGTGTGACACTGGGCAGAGAGAGACTGGCCTGTCATGCCTCCCAGTTTGTCCTACACCCTAAGGTCATACCCTGTCAGGATTTCTATGTGCTCACCTGTCCCTCCCTGCAACTTCCCCAGAAGACAGGTTCTTGGACCCAGGAACCAACATCCCAAGGGACACCAGCCAACCTGGGTGAGGGCCGGACTCTGTATGCCTTTCCCTTCCCTGGGGAAAGAGATGTCCAGCGGCATTCCCTTGCAACCTGAGCACATCAACAAACTCCATGAACGTGGAATTTTCTAACAAAATAAACTTGCTTGTTTGGTCTGTTTTCTGTAACTTTTGCTAAATACTTTATACATTTTTAATGTTGAAAAGCAGTGTTTCCTGCCAGCATTTCCCCACCCAGGATGAATGTGTTTATTCCACGCTGTATATCTTTTCATGCTCCGGCTGCCTAGACCAGTAAATAAAATGGATGTAATATAAGTTGTAAGTAACACTGTCAAAAACTCTGATCCCAGTAGAGGCTGTACACCTCCCCCACCCCATAATAGCCTCTGTGTGTATTAATTCTAAAGAATTAAATGTTTAAATTAGAGTTTAAATTTTGAAGGCGTTTGCTATGTATAATTGACCCACACTATTAGAGTGTTTTCAGGAGGTCCAATGCCACCCTTCCCTCTTCAGTTCTTCGTACACTTGAGATGCTTAGATTTGTCCCATGAAAAATAAACTCTCCAGAGACGATGGGTCTCACGGGGACCCTCTTTCCTAGAAGGCCACATACTTTCCTTCCTACAGACAGTCTCAACATTCCTCCTGGACTCTAGACGCTAGTGATGATCTCAGTCCTGATGACCAAGCTGAAGGACAGAGGACCTCAGGACCTGATAGCCCAGGTGGACAGTTACTGGTCCCAGACTTGTGTATCTCCCTCCCTCTTTCCCGTTTCCCTCCCTCCTTTGGGGTTCTGCTATTGTTTCTTTACTCATTCATCCATTCATGGATTTAACATCTATAGCATGTGTAGCTCATGTCACTCTCCTCTCTGAGAGCTGGGGAAACATTGGTGATAAGAACAAGCAGCTCTGCCTTTGTGCTTTCTAGATAACAGGACCAGGTAGAAAAAGCCCAGAGAGCTAGGACAGAACATCACTCTGAGCAGCTGCACAACACAAAGCGTGGAGGGACCAGGATGACAAGGTTGGGCGTTATACAGGGTAAAAGGAGTGGCCATGGAGAGAAGATCTCAACTGATTATATACAAGCAGACAAGGGAGCCTGACAAAATTCAGGGAAGAAAGTTCTAGATCAGTGGTTCTCAATCTGTGGGTAGGGACCCCTTTGGAGATTGAGCAACTCTCTCACAAGGGTCATGTATCAGATATTTATACTATGATTCATAACTAACAAAATTATAGTTATGAAGTAGCAATGTAATAATTTTATGGTTAGGGGTTCACTAACACATGAAGAATTGTATTAAAGGGTGCAGCATCAGGAAGGTTGAGAACCACTGTCTTAGGCCAAGAGGAAGCCATACTAAATGTTTTAAGTCCTGTGTGGCAGGAGCAGAGGAGAAAGGAAGAATCCATTCAGGGAAATGATGGAAGGAAGGGGCAGGAGAGTCTACAGGGGGTGTTAGCTGCTTTAAACCTTTGATTCTAGACAGTGTAGGCGTCCTCAGTGTAAATACCAGCATTGGAAAGGACACCTACCAGCTCCCTCCAGGGGGTGTTCAGCACAGCGGGTTTGGGAGGGCAGTCTGGACCCAGGCGTTCTTCAGAGGTAGAAGTGGAATATAGCAGGCAGCAGAGAAGTTCTGAGATGACTCAGAGTCTGGATCCATTTCCCACAGTGAGGATGGTTCACCACGCTGAATTACCACTGCTTCCATCCCCTTTCCCAAGCTAGTACACTGGTTGAAGCCCTGTCTCCAGGCCAGGGGGTGTCAAGGCCTGGCCTTGTCCTTAGCTCAGAGTGGAGGAATGTGATGGGCACTAAGGTCTGAGCTCTTAAACAGCTGAGCTTTCCTTAAGGATAGGATTCAGAGCTGGCCTCTAGGGAGCCCAGGCTGCTTGGTCCAGGCAAAGCCAAAGGAGTCACACAAATGGCCTCCTCCCTTGCTGCGACAAGCATCCTTCTTTCTCCAGGGCACCCGGCGAGTTTATGGGCCCAACTCAGACTTAACAAATCGGTTCACAATACATCATCTCCAGCAAACTTGTTTGGCTGAGGAACATGAGCTCTCCCTCTGATAGAAGATGTTTATGCAGGTTTTCAAACAAACCTCTGGGTCATGACCCCTCACTCTCAGCAGCATCAACACAGCTGCCTGTGGTCCTTCCAAGGATCCCCTCCTACAGGGGGTCCCTCCAGGGCACAGCAACCTGAAGAATAGACTGGACCCAGATGCATCCCACCTGCTTCCTCCTGTCCTTAGAGCTCCCCACCCCAACTGAAAGCCATTTATGACTCTTCACTGTCAGGTCTCCCATTGCCATGACAACTCCAGATCCTCACCTATGGAAATGGAGAGCCAGACCTCTTTGAGAGCAAGAAAGTAGCAGGGTAATAGAGAGAGCCAGTGAAATGGGGAGGGGGGCGGAAGGTGGCTATAATACACAGAGGCCAGAATTGGCAAACTTGGACTCTGTCTCTGACTTCGCCGTTCAGGAGCAGTATATATAAGACAGGGCCGGAGACAGGTCTTTGGAACCACCATCTTTAACTTGTGACATGGTATCCTTACCTCATTAGGCCAGTATTAAGACAGCTTGACACCCTGAAGGTACCTTAAAATCTATATACCTGTGTACGTGTGGGGAGGTGGGGCAGAAGACAGCAGACTCTCCTGTGTGCCTTTTGTGGATCAAACTCTCTGTCAAGGTTCACAGGGCAAATGCTTTGCAGTGGCCAATCTGTGGGGTTCACCTGGATACACTGCTAACCAGCTCTCAGCAAGGACTGTCCCTTCTGGGGGAAGGGGGTGAGTGGGTTCTCAGTGTAACTGGCCCATTTCTACTCATTGAGAGCAAATGCCTCCTGTAAGGACAGCGAGCGTACGGAGAGAAGGAACTTCTACTAAGAAATAATATTCTCTCATGAGCTGTGGAAATGAGCTTTCTCTCCCCTCCCTCCCTCCTCCCTCCCTCCCTCCCTCCCTCCCTCCTTCCTCTCTCTCCTTATGATTTCCTAAAAATTCCTCTGGTAGCACATTGGGTAGGGTGAGGGGACATAAGCTAGCACTTTGATGTGTGACCTTGTCGACCTTTCCACAGCAGGGCCAAGGTAGGTAATGTTTTGGTGATTATCCTCCCAAAGGCCAGCCACATCCTCAGCCTGGGAAGTGGTGGAACCTTTAAGTGGGGCCTTGGGTAAGAAAGCTAGGTATTTGGGGGAGTCTTTGCAAAGGCTCTGGACACTTCCTACTGTCTTCTTTCCCCCTCCTTCCTGCCATGAGATGAGCATCTTCATCCACCAGCATGCCCACCGTGATGACCTGCCTCCCCCCCCC
>PVIH01000706.1:0-24944 GCA_004025045.1 Sigmodon hispidus
CCTACTATATCACCTTCCTTACGCAGTTAGGAAGAAGCAGGAGGTGGGAGAAGCCCCCTCCAAAAAGGGGGATCAGTTTTGAAAGCTGCTAACTTGCTAACTGCTAAGACTCAAGAAATCTATGGAGACATAAAGGAGAGACAGGCTTTTTCTATTGATCTTTTTCCTCCAAGTCTGGGGCTCCCTCTCTCACAGCTACTTCCCATTCTCCTGGCCCCCTCCTTCCCTCTGCATTCTCCAAAATGCCTTAGGGGAGCCTGCAGCAAACCCCACTTTTACCCAGCACCAGCACAGAGAGATCTTATTCACCTCTAGGTTTTTAGACTGCTATTCACTGGGCAGGTTTCTTGTCTATCTCAGGGGATAAAGTCACTGAGGAGGACAGAAGGCCAGTTAATTCAAGGTTGGGGCTGGAGGGTTAACTGAGTAAGGGGGCCAAAGTGTGCTCTGCTTGATACTTGGAGGATTGGAATTTGTCACAGTTGTCACTAATAAATGCCAAGAAAAACCCTTGGTCCAGCAGTGGGAGGAGCATAAGGTGAAGCTCAAGGTCTTTTGGAGATGGTGTAGCGCTCCATGGCTGAGGGCCATTTCAGTTAACTGTTTCATCTTCTCTGCCTAAACTGTGGAGAGCTGGACAGGCTTATGCTGCCTGGATGAAGTGTCATTAGCCTTGGAAGCCGCTAGTAGCCAAGGCAGAAAGCAGGCAGGGCCGGGCCTGAAACCCTAGCCTGGAGTTCAATAAATACCTCTTCCTTGGGCATCTTCCTGCCCAGTGCCAGCCAGGTTTATAGGTTCTAACAGCCACTTCTGAACTGCCCAAATCCAGCCTTTTTTTTTGGAAAGGTAATTGTTCTATCCTAGGAGGAACTTGACCTTCTTAGGAAGCACATTAATGACAGATGTGCTGAGACTCTTACTAGGCACATGGTCTAAGACAGGTCATTCTACATCACCTGTAGAAACTGTAAATTATTCTCTTCCAAGGTGGGATGTCAATAAATAGTACTTGAATCTATAAAACCTGAATGGGGACAATATAAACATGTTTTCTAAAGAAAAACTAAAAAAAAAAAAAAAAAAAAAAAAAAAAAAAAAAAAAAAAAAAAAAATTTTTAAAAAAAAAAAAAAAAAAAAAAAAAAAAAAAAAAAGTATTTAAAAGAATCCAAAATGGCTGTTCTAGGAAGCAAATGGCAAATGACTTGCTGGGGGGGAGGGGGAGACATTTGTTAAAAAACCTTGTAGAGTCATCTGACTTAAACTACATACAGATGTCACATTTGATCAAAAATTACTAATCAACTTTGAAAATTAAAAACAAAATTAACATGGGAGTAAAGGCCTTAAACAAGACAGTATTGTAACAATGAAGAAAAAAAAGATAAAGTCAACATTAAAAAGAAAGAAATACAAAAAAGCAAGGTTTCTTTTAGCTTTTAGAGAACACCATTGGCTTGAGTAAGAAATTCCTGCTCGTGATGAGCGGCAGATCCTTGACACTACATTTTATTGAGAGACAAGGAGAAGACTGATGCTTAGTCTCCCAGCTAAGACACTCAGAGATGCCAGGCGAGAGAGGCGCTCACCAGTCTCTTGTCTCTAGTTGGATATGTGCTCCAGTGTACAGGAGGACACATCTCAGCTGGGGTTCAGTCTTCTTCCTGAAGGAAGATGAAAGTGTGCTGTGTGACAGGAGCCGAGACCGGAGCAAGTGTTTAAAATTGTGTGGGAGGAATTCGTGAAGTGTGAAAGGTGTAGAGGGAGGAGGTGGGTCAGACTGGGTTAGATTCGCGCAGAATTTCTCCTCCATGTTCCTGCCACTGTTAGCATTGCAACTCAGATGAGCATGGCAGCTTCCTGGGGGTGGTAGGGGCCATCTTCCATTTGCAGGGAGTTTTCTACTCTTCAGGTACTGACATGATGAGTTCACCAAGGTATGCTGTCAGGTGGAAAAAAGCAAAATGCTAAACAGTGTTTCTAGTAGGGGAAGGGATAGAACACACGGGTGTGTGGCCCATTGTGAGGAGCCTACCACCAGTCCATACACGAGATGCCTCCCAGGAGAGGGAAGGAAAGGTGGAAGAGAACGCCCCCATTGAGTGAATACTTTGATCACATTGGACTTTCAAGTCTAGTCAATTCCCTGTCTAGTTAATAATGTTTGGCCTTTCTAAGATGTCTATTCCAGATCCCCATCCACTGAACCCACAAAACCCCACATAAACTCCCCATCCTGAGCTCTGTGTGGAACATAGCTCTGGGGAATCATGGTTCTGGCTCTAAATCAGAACTTTGTACTTGGGGGCACTAACCTCCTTTTCATTTCTCAACCATTTGAAAACTAAGTGTGCAGGGTTTCTCTGTCAGCTCCATTGTGTTGTACTTATTTCTTCCCCTCTGTTCTTTACAGGATCCAAGTGGACCTATGTTGGTAAGTAGAGATTTTAAGTATATTTATTAGGAGATGACTGTATTTAATAAGAAACCTAGAAACTTGGTAGAGGTTATTTGGGGCATGCGTGGTTGGGAAAAGCTGGGCATCTCTAGGGAATGGTTCCTCATGAAAGTTACACTGTGCATTCTCCCCAAGCAGAAAGCCAGCTCTAGGCACTTGACCTGTTGAGATTCAGTATTAACACTTCCAAATTCCAGTAAGGATTTCTCCCAGACCTCCAGCTGCAGGGGCCCTGGCAAGAGAGAACCTTCCTCCTCACAGGACGTCTTCTCTACAACAAACAAAGAAGAAAGGGCTCCTTTCTGAAAGTTTGGCTCGGGCCCTAGAACTTAAGCTGTCAGTGGATCTGAAATTAATTTCTTGTGGCCGTGTTGTAAGCAAGCCCTGGATGCAGAGATATGGTCAGTCCTTAGTGAAGAGGGACGCTTGAAATATGGCCCAGGGTTTCTGTGGGGCTGGGTCAAGAACATACTAGCCAGCCTGCAAGACAGTTTGGTGGGGCTACATTGTTGCAGTGAACTGGCAATGTTACCACTGGCTGGGGTGGTAACCGGAAGGCGGGCACTTGGTTGGCCTTCTGGCAAGTGGAGGGCAAGTTAGGGGCAGAGTCATGGACACTGCACAAGATACAGCATAGAAGTGACCTCACTGGTCCTGGTGGTTGAAACAAGCAGAGGTGTTCTGCTAATGTTAAAACCGGGAAATGCAATGGCTATTGGTGCTGACAGTCGGGAAGACTGATTATGAAAGTAGAAGTATACTGTAGGGAAGGAAGTCTGACCTTCATGTGCAAAGATTAGCCTAGAGTTCTGGTAGCACAGGAAGCATAGGAAAATCAAAAGGCACGTTCTCCCAGGCCAAGCCTCCAGGAACTCTGCACCCCGCCCCCCAGCACTGCTTAGCTCCACTATTACTAACGTCTTTTATGTACTTATTATGTGCTAGGAACGTTACTAGGTGGGTGGGTAATTAGAAGGGTATGCTGAGCTCTGTAGCTGGGAATTACTAAAGTTCATAATTCAAAGCAGAACATAATAGGTAGTAACAGCAGATTGCAAATGAATGGTCCAGTGCTCTGATTATCAGAGGAGAGATCCAGGGCTGGGAAGTTAAGAGAGTTCCTGAAGGAGCCAGGCTTCTATCTAGGCCTTTTAAGAATGAGAAGATTGGAGAAGGTGGAAAGATTACTGTTGGCCCAGGTGCCAGGGGCATCACGTGGACAGAGGGGAGGCCCAGCTGGCTGGAACTGGAAGGAAGTGCTGGAGAAGGGTTTATAGATGAGTCATGGGTTTGGAGGTCAGAGAATGGGTCAAACAGAGGAGGCTAGGATATTCCAGCTTGTTCTACATGCGGTGGGAAGGGCAGGGAGCAGATCTGAGTTTTAGGAAGAGGACACTTGAGCAGATGGAAGGGAGACAGGCAAGTGTTGGGCCTTTGTGGAAACTGTTCTGTTCTCTGTCTTCACACCTACCTTACAAAAGGGCAGGGTGAGAATCCACCAAAGAAATAATAGACAGAGCGGGGCTGCAGAGCCCCTCAGACAGCCCCCCATGTGTGTGTGTGTGTGTGTGTGTGTGTGACAATGGAGGATAGGTATTTGGATTCTGAGATTGCTTGTAAATCATTCGGGCCCTCTGGGCTTCACTTGCTCCATCTACAACCCTCGGGGTGGAGTTATCTAGACCAGTGTTCTTTGGACTACATTTTTGCATCAACTACATCAGAATCTTCTGAAATTCCTTCTAAAAATGCAAGTATCTGAGTCTCAGTCTGTATGTAAAGAGGGACCTGAGAAACCTGCATTTTAAAAAACATTCCCCAAGAGATAGATAAAAATTTATTATTTATTTATGGTGTGCTGAGGGTCTAACTCAAGACCTCTAGGAGCTAGATGGCGCTGCCCACTGAGCCATACTCTAGGCCTGAGAGATTCTTATGCACGCCACTAAAGGACCCTATGCAGACGCTTCCCAAGATCATTCCAGCCCCAGAGTCGGCACTAACTTGCCCCACTGATTCTGTTGGCATCTCATACACAGTGGAAACACAAATCAAATCTCTACAAAGCTCCCTACATCTCTGTCACAGCCTCCAAGCCTCCAGGCAAGATAAGGGGGAACAGTCACATCACTTACAGCTGCCCACAACATCCCTGCAGGAAGGGCTTCTTTCTTTCCTAACCGCTAGCCCTGGATAGGCCTTTCCCTCCTGTTCTATGCAGTTAGAATGGCTCTGTGATGAGGACAGAGGACAAAATCTGATGATACATGGCTAGAATATTGGCAAACCTAGCCTTTGCTTTTGTTGTTTTGAGGCAGGGTCTCTTGTTAGCCCAGGCTGACTCCCAAACTTGTTTGGTAGCAGAGGGTGACTTTGAATTCTGATCCTCCTGCCTCTATCCCCTGAGAAGTGGTCAGGCCTGTGCTACCATGACCAATTTATGTGGCACTGGGGATTAACTGTTCTTTACCAGCAGGACTACACATCTAACCCAAATCTGGTTTTCATAAGTGGTACACAGTCATCCCTGAGAGGAGATGAGTGTGAGAGGGCAGAGGAGGATATCTCAGGAGGCAACAGGTCCAGGCCAGCAGCTGGCAGCTGGCACCCAGTATCCATGGCCAGAAGCACATGGGTAGAGAGCAGGCCCAGCATCAGTGCAGGAAGGAAGTGATTTCCCAGCAGTAAGGGCTAAATTGAACATGATGGCTTCCCAGGGTCTAGAACCCAACACACAGCTACATCTTGCTCCAGGCTTCCAGCTGACTGCTTCACATGATGCAGCTTACAGAAGTATGTGGAAAAAGATCTACTCCTGACCCTGGCACTGAGCCTCATGGTTGACCTCCATGGTGAATCTCCAGACACAGGACCATCTTCCAGCTAAGATGGGCCAAGTTCTGCCCACCTATTCCTGGGCTAGCTCAGAATTTCAAGGCTCAATTATGAGAAAGAAAACGTGATAGAGCCCGCCCCCCATCCACCTTGACTTTAAGCCAGTACCCATCAGCACTGTAGAGCTGAGCTCTTGACCTGCTGAACTGCTGAGCGACTGACTTGAAGTTCAGCCGTCATGTGAGCAGAGGACAAACTCCAGCTCAGTAAAGCAAATCTGTGGCTGAAAGTCAGAAGAAGGGGTGTCTTAGGGGTGGTGAGTGGGAGGTGATACCAGGGGTAGCAGGGTGTATTCAGTACTTTGGCATGGGTACTGTGTTCAGTTTATGAAAATTCACCAACTTGTTGCTTGTGATATATGTGCTTGCTTTTATGTGCATCAGGTTCAATGCAAGAAGTGAAAATTTCCAGACAGCTAGTAGAGTCATTTTCCCCAGATAGGCAGGTTTTGATAGTCTGAAAACAACAAAAAACCCCATTGTGGACCAGAGGGCTCAGTGGGCAAAGATGTCTACAGCCAAGCCCGACTGATGGGGTGGATCCACATGGTGGAATGAGAGAACCAACTTCTGCAAGCTGTCTTCTAATCTCTATATATGCACCATGGCACACGTATGTGCACACACACACACACACACACACACACACACACTCATCCAGTGTATTTGAAACAAAGGAACAACCAAAAAGAAATGACAGTGTTGGAAATAATGAACCAAGAGCAGAGGATAGTCGTGATATCAGTTTTGGTGGAGTCAGGCTTTGGTTTGGTTGTCTACAGATTTGAGCTTGCTAGGAAAGCGATTCAGGCAAATAAGATGAGCATGTGGGATTTGGGATCAATGGGAGCTTGACTGTGTTGGGGGGCAATGGTGGGCTGTAGTAGCTCAGTGATAGCTTGGGGGAGATTTAGTGTGTTTCCAGCACTGCCACACTGTCTCCTCCCTCCATGCCTCTGTCTCTCCAGTGGACAATGGATTCTCCATCCTAAAGAGTTTTCTTTGGAGGACAGGGGAAGTGGCTCATTTAGTCAAGTGCTTACCACACACGAGTTCCAGCCCTAGCAACCGCATAAGACCTGGGAGTGGTGTCACTTTTATAATCCATGTGATAGGAAGGCAGAGACAGGCAGATCCTGGGGCTTCCTGGCCAGCTAGCCTAGCCCAACTGCTTAACCCCAGGTCCCATTTAGAGACTTCGTCTCAAAACCAAGCTTAACAGAGTCTAGAACATCTTGCACACACATGAATACACACAAAGAATTCCCTTTGGAAATCAGGCTGGGATCCGCCATAGCGGCAGACATCATAGTCACATCCTTCACATCCTGCAGATCCTTCAGGCCCTGCCTTCACCTGCCCTCTGCCTGCCTCTGCTGGAATACAAAGCTGCTGCCAACACATATGCCCTGGGGCCCTGCACGCTCTCTTTAAGCTCTTCTCAGCCTTTAAGACCCAGAAATGGAACACAGGAGAGGAGCCTGGAAAGCGATCTTTTCCTTCTACCCTAAATCAAGAATGTAGACCCGTGTGGCCCCGCCCCCAAACTGCAGTTATAAGAGCAGACCTGTTTGAAGTCAAAGGAAGGGCTGAAAATGGAGCCCGGGGCACATGCAATTATGAGGCAGATTTAATTAAGGGGGTACATGTCTTTCCTCATGTACCCCCAGCTGCCATCCTGAGCCTGAGTAAGAGGCCCAAAGTACTCTTTGGAGATCTGGAAAAGGCCAGACATGTTTTTCCTATTAGAGAACTAAACTTTTGTTCCTGTGTTGTGGGGGTGGGGTGGGGTAGTGTTTCCCTAAGACCAACAATCTGATCAACTCTCATTTATTAAATCTGGGCTGCGGTCCCAGTTACTTCTAATTAAACCAGTGGCATACAGGGTCTGTTGGGATGTGGTGTGGTTTGCCCACTTGAAATAGGCCTCATCTTTCCTGGGTTGCAGAATTGGGGCTTGAGTGTTTCCTGGAGGCCCTTGGTGTGCAGTTTCCCAAATTCCTGCTTCTTATTGACTGCAGCTGGCCTTAGAGAGGGCAGGGATGGCAGTGTTCATTTCTACAGTTGGTAGGTAGGTATTTGGGAGAAAACAGGGATGTAGAAGTGTGGAGATTCCAGAAGCTGGCAGACCTGGCACATCCACTAGGCCACTTCCTGGCTGTCTGGTGTTAGGACAGTAGTTTGGATGCTCTGTGCCTCACTTCCTTAGCTATGAAACTGGGAGTGATAGCAGCTGGCACAGTGTGTCTCAAAGCATGGTCCTCGGGCCAACATCATCATCGTCAGTATGATCGCTAGATACGCAGGTTCTTGGCTTGCCCCAGGTCTACTCCAGGCTTAGCCATCTTTTTAGCAAACCCTTTGTATGAGTCTGGTGTGTGCTCAAATTTGAGAAGTACTCTGGGCTTCATAAGGCTCTGCTGAGGATCAAATAAAATAATCCATGGAAAGAGTCTGGCTCAAAGCTGAAAGCCATGTGAAACACAAATTCTAGTTTGTATTTAATGAAAACTCACAGCCAGATATTGGGGAGAAGCTGGAATATCAGAGAGAAGAAACAGACCCAGTCAATTCTCACCCAGTCAACTTCTCAGGGTAAAAGCTATCTTCCAGAGTCCTGAGCCTACAGAATACTTCAATGTCTGCCTACATCTGTCTTAAATACCTTCTTCACTTCTGGATTCAACTCTGCATTATAATTCTACAGATAGGAATAAAGGTGTGAGCTACTACTGTTTGGTTGTTAGGCCTTGAACTTACAGAAACATAGAAAGATCTCTGTCTCCTGAGTTAAAAGATTAAAGGCGTAGGTCACCACTCTCTGACCCTCAATGCTTGACTGTAGGTGATTCTGTCCTCTGATATTTCAGGCTGATTTTGTTAAATATAAAATATATCACCACAGCCATGTCCTTGTCTCCCTATAGCTATAATACCAGAGCACAGGATGCGCCCATATGGTTGCTCTCTCTCTCTGAACTGTTTTTTATAGCCAGTAGAAATCCTTTTATATTCTGATTAGACAAAATTTTTTGTTTGTTTTGGTTTTTTTTGAGAAGACAAAAACACACAAAAGCCTCCCAACCTAGAATGCTATTTTTGGCTTTGTCCTTCAGACCAGGGTAAAGGTGGATCTAATCTCTTGGCACATTCTTGGCACCTAGACACCACATATCTGGTTGCACAACCAAAATCACTTTAGCCAAGCTCCAATGTCCCAGGAAGTAGGCTCATCCTGGGTTCCTGAGCCTAAGAATGGAAATGAACTTGACATAAGGCTGGTGAGGCTCTAATTTGCATACTCCTAGATCCATGCAGAACCTTCATGGCTAGAGAGGAGCCCATGCATGGTTTCCTATGTGCTTGGATAAAAGAGGTCTTTAACTTGGCAAAAGGGCTGAATCAAAGCTGCTGCTGCTGCTGCTGCTGCTGCTGGTGTGTGTGTGTGTGTGTGTGTGTGTGTGTGTGTGTGTGTGTGTATACGTACACTCGTGTCTTAGTTCCAGGCAGGCACTAATAGGTCTAGTTTCTATGAATGTGTCACTATGACAAAATGCCTAAGAAAAACACTTTTGTTTTTTCTTAAAGAAAAGATCTCACTGTATATCTCTGGTTGGCATTGAACTTGCTGTGTAGATCAGGCTAGCCTTGGCCTCAAAGAGATCCCTTTGCCTCTGCCTCCCAGTTACTGAGATTAAGGGCATATATTACCATACCTGGCAGGGCAAACAGTTTAACAGAGAAAAGATCTTTTTTCCCTCATGGTTTCACCGTTTTCACTAGCTGTCTTCATTGCTGAGGGCATGAGTGGAGCAGGATGTCATGGTATCATGGTAGAGAGGGTGTGCTGGGGCAAGCTTGTACATCTCATTGCAGCCGGGGAACAAAGAGGCAGGAATAGCATCTATATCCTTCCCAGGCCCTCTTAGTAACCTTCTTCCTCCAATAAGTCCCACCTGAGAGTCCATTAAGCTATGAGCACACTGATGGATTACTCTATTGATGAAGTTATTGTCCCAGTGAGCTCATCACCTCTCCATAGCACCACCAGTTGGGGGCAAGACCTTTTATGTCTTTGGTGGACACGTCAAAGCCAAACCATAATAGCAAAGGAGAAAATGGTGCACAGAATGCTTTAGAGAAATCCACAACCTGCAAGAGAGACAGGCCCCTTTTCCTGATGGTTTTCTAACCTTCCTCTGCCAGGCAGCCCTGAAGTGAAGCCCTGGAGTCCCAGTCAGACTTTTCCAGGGTAGCACTATGGGAGGAGGCTATAATAAATGCACCTGCCATGGCCAAAGACCCTATTTTATTGATTCTCAAGTATCTACCTTCCCTACATTTTAGCATTTCTGAAACTCAAATAGATCTTTTAAGACAAGACTCTTACTATGAATCTTATGATTCTTCTGATTCCCCCTGCTGAGTTCTGGGATTAGAGACACGCACAACACTTTGAGCTTTTGGGGATGGATCTTACCATCAGTGGCATCTAGAACCATGGAACTATGGTGGCAGTTTCACAAATCTCTCTGAGAAACAGAGTTCTAGATGCTAGAAGATAGAGAAAGAGGCAGAAATGATTGACTTCGGTAAGCAGTGAAGACAAAGAAGGCCCAGGAACAGGAAGGACAAAGGCTTCTGCACATGTTGCTCATGACGTCCAGGAAGGTCAGGGACTCACTCGATTTTGAATATAGCTTTACCAAGCTTCCATCCGTTCACAGATCATACACTCAGGTAGTGCTGGGTAACTGAAATACTTTTGGAAATGTAATTTATGTGTCCTTTTTGGTTTCCAGAAGTATCCCTTTACAGAGCAAGCTTTCTGAGTCCCTGCCTGACATTTGATTTATGCCAACCCGGAAGGAACAAGTCTTGGCTGCCACCTCCTTGTGTCTATAAAGGTTGACTCAGAACTGGTAAAACTCTAAGTCAGATGGTGTTTAGTGCACCTCACCTTTTACAATGCTTTTGCAATCCTTTATGTGTGACTCAGTCCATTGCGGGACCTCTGGGAGGGACCATGAAGGCCTGAGCAGTTCTCTTAGGGACACGTGCAAATTCATACCAGACAGGCCTGCGCTCCCTCTTTCCATGACACATGGTCCAGCAAAGGTGCCTTGGTCAAGATGAGAGTGGGTTTATAGTACCCAAGGGTGACATTAGCCAGTGAGGCCTGGGTGGTGTTCTGGAGTAGCCCATTTTTGTAAACTGCATGAGACACAGAGAAAAAAAAGAGGTGTCGCTCACTCAGGGTTGTGTGACAAAGATGTTTTGTAGCAGGTTGAGGCAGTTATGGAAGCCACCCCAGAGAAACTGTAAGTCCCAACTTGAATAAATGTCTATTTTTATTTATTTATTTTTGAGGCAGGGACTGAAGTATCCCAGGCTGGCCTCAACCTCACTCTATAACTGAAAATAACCACAAATTTCTGATTTTTCTTCTTCCACCTCCAAAGCACTGGGATTACAGGTGTGTGCTACCATGCCTGGTTTTATGAAGTGCTGAGAACAGAACCTAGAACTTTGTGCATGCTGGACAAGCACCAGAGCAACTGAGCTATGCCCCTAGCCAATTCATATTTGATTCTTAAAAATGAATACATTAATTAGATGGCCATAATTTATTAACCAAAGGCTACAGGCTTCAATATACCTGAGAGAATCAGTTTACTTTATACCACAAACGTTTACTGAGTGAATCATATGTTAAACATTATGAGTAGGAAATAGAGAAGCATTAGGGCTGAGCTCCGTTATGGGACTGGTGATCTGGAGAGTCAGCAAGTTATAGGTTCTTAAAACACAGAGCAGAAAGCTCCCACTGAGAGTTTGACAAAAAAGATCAGAGCAGAGGTTAGGTCAACCATCCCAGCCTCTGACCATTTGATACAGTTTCTCATGTTGTGATGACCCTAACCATAGAATTATTTTGTTGCTATTTTATCATTGTAATTTTGCTACTGTTATAATATTAATGTAAATATATGATATTCAGGATATCTGATATGTGACCCCTGTGAAAGGGTAGTTTGACCTCCTGCCTAAGGGGTCACAACCCACAGGTTGAGAAACACTAGAATAGGGAGGGGTTCATTGAGGCATCATGAGCTGAATCCTGAAGGTCATGTAAGAGCCAAGGAAAGGGCATTGGGGGCAAAGAGATAATGTGATCAATGGTCAGCTAGGAGGCTGGGATATCCTGGAAATGATGCAGGGCTTCAATCAAGAAAGAAGGAACTTGAAATAGGCTAGAGTCGGAGGAGCCCTTAGCTAGCTAGGAAGGCAGCAGGAAGTTACTACTAGAATGTTCTAGGCAGAAGAATCATGTGAGGGGTAAACATTGAGAAGGACCATCTTGGCTGTGGGATGAAGAATGGATTGGGTGGGAAATCCTGGGGAGGGAGAGCAGAGGAATGTGAGGGATGGGGAGCAGGCTCTGGGTCAAGGGATGGCAAGGAGAACATGGGCCTGCTGGAATGATGTAGTCGGGTGTATGGACAGCTGACAGTTCAGCCAACCCCAGTTCGGCTTCCCTGAATACTCATGTAGGCCCTGACGGCCACTGTTGCCTGGTAGGATGAAGAAGAGGGCATGCAGAGTCAGCCATCCAAACTGCACCCCCATTTACAAAGGAGCCCAAGTTGGCAGGTGGGCTGAGCAGAGATAAAGGAAGGGCCTCGAACAGCCAGACCCAGGTCTCCTGACACACCTGAATCACTTCCCAAGCACTTGACAATGCTTACTTTATGCCATTCATTAGACTCTTACGTGACACATCATGCCATGGGGAAAATGCAGGGACTGAGCAGACAGTGTAGACTTGTCAGAGACAGATCACACCAAGTTAATTCGCCTTTCTTCCCCTCAATGGGATAAAAAGCTTGGTGGTTAAGGAAAACACAATAGACTAATGCCTGTTGATATAAACTAACATTTGATCCGAATCATTGCGGCATGCTCATGGGAAATGTGAATCAAGCTGGCGTGATTGCTCGGAGAAAAAAATCAAGAGCATCTAAGTCACCTGTTTCTCTCAACGTCAGAGGAGGAAACGCAGCAGCTTTCTCTAGGAGCAATCCTGAATCAGCACCCTTTTCTGATCTACAAAACAAGTTCCAGGACAGCCAGGATGGCTACACAGAGAAACCCTGTCTCCTCCACCCCCCAAAAAACCAAACTTTTTCTCAGGCTGTATGACCACAGTGGTCATTGGGAGAACAGCGGCTGGATGAAGGCAGACTGGAAGATGCGCTTGAGTTAAGAAGCAGACCCCAGGTGGGACTAGCCTACTGGCCTCGAGAGTGATGGAGGAGCCGGTCCTCTGGGTGTGAAAAAAGAGGCTCAGTGTGCCCACCCACGTTCACACGTGATCTCTCTTCTTAGGTATACCCCTCTCCTGATACCTTCATTTCAACATTCTAAGCAGGGCAGCGTTCTAGGGCCTTTGAACGGTAATGGGTCAGGAAGGAGCCATGTGTGCCCAGGCGGAGAGTTTCTCAGAGGGCATGTGATCATGTGCTGAGGAGGCTGTCCTCCCTCCCCATGAGGCCGCCCAGGATCCAGGATCTTGTGACTGGCTTAGGGAAGGTACTCAGGAAGCAGCCGTCTGTGGACGCAGCTCTGTGATTGAGAAAAGGCACTGAGAACATGACATTTGATCTGGGATGGTAGGGTTTCAAAGGAGACCTTAGTATGGGGTGAAATACAGTGTCACTTGTGCACTAGACATAGGATAAGACGTGCAGAGGGCCCTAGATGGGCTTTGGGTAAATTAAAGGGAGGGCCTACTGAGAAAAGTCAGAACCTGCCCCTAAATCTGGGAGGGTTTCAAAGACCTGAGTTCCAGTAATAGAATTTACCTTGTTGAGGCTGCCTGAAATAACACCAATTTCTCACGGCTGCCCTGTGAGACAGCTGTTAATCCCTGGATTCTGTGAAGCTCTGAGAATCAAGGAAAGGCACCCCAGAGCTCACGAGCAGTACCACTGTGAGTGGCAGCTTTGGTAGATGGGTTCAAAGCCTTTGATTTCCTTGGTACCTCACATCTTCAGGAAAGACTGTTAGAGGTAGCCTTTCTCATTATGAAAACAGCTAACCATCAGACCAGCATTCAGAGGCCATTTCACCTTAGCTCAAACTCTACTTGGCAATGGCAGAAAACTGTTTTTCTGTTTGTTTGTTTGTTTGAGACAGAGTCTCAAGTCGTAGTCCAGGTGGCCTTTAGCATGCCAGGTAGTCAAGGATGACCTTGAACTCCTGACCCTCCTGTCTTGACTTTTCAAGTCTTGAGATAACAGGTGTGTGCCATTACACCTGGTTTTCTGTGATGCTGAGGACTGAACACAGTTTCCTGTGAACTGGACAAGCACTCCATCAACCCAGCTGCACTCTAGCCCATGCTTGTGTCTTATATATAACCCCTACTTTTTCATTTCTGGGCTCCCCTGGAACTGCTTACAGGATGTTTTGTGATATTTCTCAGTTCCAGCTCTCACCCGTCCCACAGATTTTATCTCCTGATCACCCTCTGATCACTGCCTGGACTGTGTTGAGAGGTTGCTATGGTGGAGAACAAGGCTTCCACAGTTCTCAGCTCAACCTTTCTAGTCACTGGCTATGTGAGTAGCCATATCTTAGGGTTACTATTGTTGTGATGAAACACCGTGACCAAAAAGCAAGTTGGGGAGGAAAGTGTTTATTTTGCTTACACTTCCACATCACTGTTCATCATCAAAGGAAGCCAGGATTGGAACTCAAACAGGGTGGGAACCTGGAGAGGCCATGGAGGAGTGCTGCTCACTGGCTTGCTCATCACAGCTTGCTCAGTATTCTTTCTTATACAACCCAGGACCACCACCTGTCCAGTGATGGCTCTACCAACGATGGGCTGGGCCCTCTCCCATCAATCATTAAGAGAATGCCTCACAGCTGGATCTTATGGAGGTAGTTTCTTAACTGAGGTTCTCTCCTCTCAGATGACTCTAGCTTGTGTCCAGTTGATATAAAACTACCCAGCATACATGTTATTCTAGCTTTCTGAGCTCAGTTACCTTATCTACAAAATGAGAGCAAGGTAGTTATGTTATAGGATAGCTATACAGATAGAAATATCTGAGAACTGCGTTCTAGCCCTCCACTGTTCATTTGAGTTAAGTTGCACAAGAGTATGGTCTTGGTCTTTTGCCTGCATATTCCCTTGGGCCGCTTTTATGCCACGACAGCAGAACTGGATTGGGACAGAGATGGTGTAACCTGCAAAGCTGGAAATCCTTTTGATCTAGCTTTTTGTAGGAAAGTTAGTCAATGGCTTATCAGGAAGTTGCCCAGGGCATAGTCAATGCTCAGTGAACCATGGCTTTGTAGAAAGAGCTCTAAGCCTACTAGGTCTTGAAGTTTAAGAAAATTTATTTGTGGTTCTAAAACAATGGTTCCCAACCTTCCTAATGCTGTGGCCCTTTTAATATAGTTTCCCATGTTGTGGTGACCCCCAACCATAAAATTATTTTCATGGCTACTTTGTAACTGTAATTTTGCTACTGATGTGAATTGTAATATAAATATCTAATATGCAGGAGATCTGGTGTGCAATGCCTATGAAAGGGTCATCTGACCCCAGTTGAGAACTGCTGGTCCAGAATGACATAGTCTTAAAAGGGAATTTGGGGCTGAGGATGTAGCTCGGTTAATACATTTCTTGCCTGACATGCACAAAGCTTTGGAGTCCGTCCCCAGCACTGCATAAATGGCCTGTGGTAGTACATGCCTAATCCCATGTTGGGAGGTAAAAGAAGAAGAATCGGGAATTCAAGGTCATCTTGGGTTACATATCAAATTTGACGCTAGCCTGGACTAATAGAGAGTCAAAAGATAGGTAAACTGGGAACACAGTTATGAGGTTAAATGTTCATCTAACATGTACAAGGTCCTGAGTTTAATCTTCACTACCAGGAAAAAGAGAGAAAAAGAATATTGAAAATTTGGTACTGGCAAGGTAGTTCAGTTGGGGAAAGGCATTGCCAAACTGCCAGCCTGAATTCAATTCCCAGGACCCAGGTGGTGGAAATAGAAAACTAACTCCTGCCAATTGTATTCTGATATTCTTACCCAAACCTTGGCGTGCACACACATGATCTCAATCTCTCTCGCAAAGAAAAGGTGTGGAGCAGAAGTAGTATAGGCACGTGTTGTCGTGCTTTCTGAGGGTAACCACCATGTCCTGCCTTTTCAGATGGCAGGGGACAGTGCTATCCTACAGTAGGCATCAGCCTTGCCTTCAGGGGCTGCAGCCCCCTGGGCTATGTCCCCTCATCCCTGAAGTCAGGCTCCTACTCCTCTTTTCTGTCCATAACGACTGGCATCCACTTCCTTTAAGAAAATGTTCTATGTGGATGTTATCTAGTCCCTCTTTCTATGTGTCCTGGTGGGGATAAGAACACTCCTCCAGTCCAAGGCTTCTGAGCTTCTGCATGACTGAGCTTTGTCATGGAGTGGTCCTGGGCCTTGCAGGATGTTTCCCAGCATGCCTGGTCTCTGTCCAGCAGATGCTGACAGCATGCCCCTACTTGCGGTAACCAACAATGTCTCTACACATTGCCAAATGTTCCCCAAGGGGCAAATTGCTCCAACTGAAAATCACTAGCTTAGTCTAAAATAACACTGCAGGTGGGGCAGCCAGGACTGGGTCCAACACAGAATAAGTTCGTGTTTAGAAAAGCATGGTCCTGCTGCTTCCTTCATTCAGTAGAATGTTGGAGGCTCAGCTGGACTCTCCAGCGGACCTGGGTATCTCCTGACCCCTGTGTTACTAGGAGACTTACCCCTCTCCCCATCTCTGCCTCTCCCCTCCCCCCCCTTTTCTCTTAGGCAGGGGATTAGACCCAAGGCCTCCTGTGTGCTAGGCAAGCATTTAACATGAGCTACAGCTTCAGCTGACTAAGAAAAAGGTTTCTTAGTGTGCTACTAGGTTTTTTTGTTTGTTTGTTTGCTTGGTTGGTTGCTTGGTTGGTTTGGTTTGGTTTTTTTGAGACAGAGTCTCTTACTGAGCCTGGAATTCACAGATCTAGCTAGACTGGCTGGTCAAGGAGCTGCCCCCACCTCAAATGGGGGCTATGGATGTGTCACTGAGCCTGACATTTACATGAGCCTGAACTTGGGTCCTCATGCTTGCATGGCAAACACATTACGAAGCCATCCCCCTAGCCCAGAAGGGTTTCTCTCCCACAATCCCAGGAAGGCTGCCCAAAGATGTGAGCATGCTTACGAATCCAACAGCCTGTGCCAGTTTATCAGCATCTTCATTTTTCACATCCAACTCCACTTCAGAGGGAGTTTTTGGATACTTGCTTAGACACTGATTCATTTATTCGTCCTTCAGCTGTTACCAGTTGCTCTGTGGGCTGATCATTTGGTGGTGTATGGGGGGAGGGGTGTCAGTGGATTGATGGTTAAGAGGAAGCAGGCATGGAAACGGATATTACAACAAGATGGTTCAGTGACTAACAGTGCTTGCCACCAAGCCCCACAACCTGAATTTGATCCCTGGGAATCATGTGGTACAAGAAGGGACTAGATTATCTCAGAGGCATTTATAAGAAGAAAGCCAAAGAAAAAGCCACCAAACAGCTCGACTTGAGAGACAGGCAGCCTTGGACTGAAGAGATGGCTCGACCATAAAAGGCACAGCCATAAGGTCACAGAGATTCAGAAGAGTGGGGATTTAAAGTGAGAACTCAGACAAAGCCATGTCCTGGAAACAGTGAGACATGTTAGAAACAGCTGGGGCTCCAGGGCTGCTTAGAATCGCGCACACCTGTAATCTCAGCACTTGGGAGGCAGAGGCAGGAGGATGAGGAGGGTGAGGAGGATGAGGAGGATGAGGAGGATGAGGAATGTGGAGCCAGCCTGTGCCACGCAGTGAGATCTCGTCTTATAACATGAAAAGGGAAGGAAGCGAGGAAGGAAAGAAAAGTGGTCTGGGCTAGCAGCACAGCAACGGGGGAGTCTGCAGGCAGAGAAAATGAGGGCAAAAGAACGAGCATTTGGATCCCCATGGTCTGTGCACATGGATCGTTAGGCAGAAGTGTTGTAGAGCAGCCAAGGTCTGAATAGGAGGTAAAGATGCAGAGGGGGTATCTCACTCAGTGGATAGACATGGAAAACTCACAGCTAGTCACGAATCCAAAGTGACATTCGATTTAGATAGTCCAATTTCCCTTGACCCCCTGTGCAAATGCCAGAGAAGCCTTGGTCCCATCCCCCAGCCTCTCCTGTGTAACAGATGAGCTCTGGGAAGGTGATGGGGGAAGGGGAGTCAGGCTGTTCCTCTCAGCAGGCAGCAGCTGCAGCCCTGAAGAGCAGCACCTGGGACATTTGCAAAGCTCTCGCAGCCTGCCAGGGAGGCCGTCTCCATCCACAGTGTTTACTCTCCCACGGTCTCTTTTCTGTGCCAGGAACATTGTTAGCATCCTCCTGATATTTAAAGTCTGCTCTTTTACACAGGAGCTTGTTACGAATAACAGCCTTCTTGACCCCCGGCCTTTCTTACTGCTTTCCAGGTTTATTCATAGCTTGTTTTATGAAATCTTAGAGAGAGAAGCCACCAATGTTTTACTTTAGCAAACAACTATTTTACACGAAAGGACGATGAAGATGAATAGATAAGTAAACTATAGTATATATACAGAATGGCATAGTACTCAGCTGTGAAAAAGGAATGATGACTTTCTTTTTTTTTTTTTTAAACTTTATTTATTATTTATTTGCCTTGGTGTTTGCCTGGAACTGGAACTACAGACAGTTGTTAGCTGCCATGTGGGTGCTGGGAATCGAACCCGGGTCCTCTGGAAGAGCAGACGGTGCTCTTAACTGCTGAGCCATCTCTCCAGCCCCGGAATGATGACTTTCATGCTAGAAGGGCAAGCCTTGAAAATATGTTGCTAAGTGAAAGAAGCCAGTCTGAGATTGCATGCCACGTGACTGCATTTATTGGCAGCTCCATAAAGAAAGTGGACCAGTGGTTTCCAGGGGCTGGAAGGAGGAAGGATGGGTAATGATCATTGCCTGGGCTTGGGGAGTCCTTTGGGGGTGATGAAAATGTTCCAGAACTAAACAGAGTTGATGGTGAATATTTTATTCTTTGTCTATTATGCCACACAATTAAGAATAGCTATAAAATGGAGTTGAGGGTGAGATGAGTCAGCAGATAAAGGCACTTGCCAACAAGCCTGACCACCCGAGTTCAGTTCCTGGCTGGCAATGATGTCATGGTAGGCAAGAGCAGATTCTTGCAAGTTATATTCAGACCCCCCCACACACACACACACAGACACACAAATAAGTAATTTTTTTTTTAATTTTCAAAGGAGACTAGGTCTGAAGATCAGTTGGTAGAGAGCTTGCCTAGAATGCATAAAGTCCTAGGCTCAGTCCCAGCTATGTGGATAAAACCTAATGTGGCTGTATGTCTACAATCCAGGACTCAGGAGGTAGAGGCAGGATCATCAGAAGTTCTAAGTTAATAGATTCTATAATGTGGCAGTGAGCACCATGGATTCTGAATCTAGAAGTTCAAGGTCATTCTTAACTCCATGAGAGTTTGAGGCTAGCCTGGGATAGATATATAAGACCTTGTCTCATTTTTGTTGTTGTTGTTATAAAATAGAACAGCAACCTTGCCTTAACAGGAGAGAAAAGCACAGCTCTGGCACCAATCCAAGGCCTTTGATCAGATGAGGACCTCCATCAGCTCTTCTCAACTTTAGCTGAACATCAGGATCACTGGGGTAGCTCACAACCAGTTAAGCAAAATCCCAAAGCCAGGGCCAGGCAAAGTTAGAAGCTCACAGAAATTCCTGTGTGTGGCAAAGGTTGGGAAATACTGCCTTAGGTCAGTGGTTCAAAAATGTGGAGCCCAGCCCAGCAACAGCAGCACTTCAGGGGAGATGTATTGGACATGTAGAGTTCAAGGCTCCATCTCCAAACTACGGTGTCAGAGACACCGAGTTCAGAGAGCCTCAGCAGTCTTGTGTTGTAACAAGCCATTTAAGTGAGGTGGCCACTCTTCTGAGTTCAGACTGTGTGACCCAGAGAGCACTTTCTTCAACCTTTGAGTAAAATGGTTGTGTGTTTGGCTTAGTAATAGCTGTTGTGAAAATACAGAGGCCTACCAAGTCCTCAGGCATTCTGTGGGTTAGGTTCTTGGAATAAGATGGGCCCTTTATGTCTGGGTAATATTCCACTGGATGCCTATACCACAGTTTTGCTTATTCATTCTTCTGTTGATGGATATGGGTTATTTCCACTATTTGGCTTTATGAATAATGTTGCTGTCTGGCCAGGCTGGTGGCCACAGTCTGCTGTGGACTCAGCAGTTTCACACCTAGCACAGTTCCCTTGTCAGTGAGTCAAAGAACCAGTAAGAAAGACCATTGTGCATCGTGCTCCCACAGGCAGCGGCTTGTCTTCCTTGTCAGGGTAGGCTAGCACCTCCTTAGCAACTTGCTGCCCTAGTCTGTAGTTATTGCAGTTTCTCTATTCAAGAACTGTTTGTTGAACACTTCAGAACATCTAAGTTTCTTTTTTTTAGCAGGAATCACACATACATGTAAAATGCATGCTGCCATCTAGGGCATTGTGTCTTAGTCCCCTCCAAGCACTGAGATCACTTGTGGAGGTGATATTCACTAGCAGGTCCTATGTCCACCCCCAGAGTCTGGTTCAGTAGGGCTAGAGCCTTCATTGTTTGCTTGCTCTTCTTGTTCATAGGTGACCTTGAACTTCAGATCATCCTGTCTCTACTTCCTGAGAGGTGGAATTCCTCATATGCTCCTTTACACTTCATTGGGTGCTGGGGATGGAATCTGGGGCTTCTTTCACTCTAGGCAAGCACTCTATCAACTGAGCTACATTCCCAGTTAGAGTATATATCTTAAAGGAGCTCCAGGGAGGTGATGGTGGTGGTGGATGATGGTGATGATGGTGGAGATGTTGCTGTTTCTCTGAGATCACTTTAGGTACCACTGAACCTTTGGGGGAGAAAGGTCAAGCCTTCTTTTGTTGAGTGTAATTGCATCAAGGGTGACGAGTGCAGAGACCTGCGCAGGACAGAGGAAGACAAATAGTTTGATCTGCCTTAGAGAGTGAGCAGGTTCATACTCTGGGGAGCTGGGAGAAGTTCATTCAGTCCACAGGAATGAAAGAGAAAGGTGAGAGCATCACATAGCAGTCCAGAGAGGTGATGTGGCTTCTCTGTGACAAACAGACTCTGGGACAACAGGTCCCGAGGGCCTGCCAAGATGGAGGAGCAAAATCAAATAGGTAATTTACCTTTGGCCTCTTAGAAACCCCACCCTCCTCACTATAAAAAGCTTTCTTCCATGAAGAATGGGACCAAAGTCTTGACATCAGAGTGTGAATAATTATGGAACTCTTTGCCCTTACCCCAGCAATATCGGAGAATATTGGAGAGGATTATAGGCAGGGGTGGGGTGGGGTGGGGGGTGAGAGGGCAGGAGGAAGAGAAGGTTTGCAGTGGCTAGAACAGTTGATTGACAACTCCAGCCTCATCTAATCTGCACCATCAGCCCCTCCCACCATGGCAGGTACAGCAATGATGTAGAGTGGCCTGGTATGGACTTTATAAGGCCCAAGCTGATTCTGCCTCTTAAGCTGACCCAAATTAAAACAGATACAATAAAGATAAAACCTGGATACAAAAGATTGCTTAGGCACCTTTAGAAAACTGTCTATTTTGATTGGTCTATAAGGTAAAATCCAAGAAGAAGAGTGACCCTTGGGGGCAGTCCCTTTAAGCTTTCTAAGGGGTCACCTAGTCTTTATTCCCTGGCTCAGCCACGCCTGATTCATCTGTAACATTAACAAAGGGAAAGCTTCCATTCTGGTGTGATTCCTTGACCTCTGTTAGTAAATAATACAATCAGAAGACCTCAGCCGGGGCTGGAGAGATGGCCCAGCGGTTGAGAGCACCCTCTGCTCTTCCAGAGGACCTGGGTTCAATTCCCAGCACCCATATTGCAGCTAACAACTGTCTGTAGTTCCAGTTCCAGGCAAACACCAAGGCAAATACATAAATAAAATAAAGTTGAGAATTTAAATAAAAAAAAAAAAAAGAAAGAAGACCTCAGCCATCAATTATTAACCTGTGGTCCAGGCAGCTTCCTTCCTTCTGGCTGGATCTTGCCTTTATGCCTGTATCTGACCACTTAATAGACAGGGCAGGCCAAGTCCAGCCAGCTGTGCTTAGGGTCATTATGAAAAGCCATATATATTTTAAAAAATAACTTCTCAATGGGCTCCAGGAACTAAAATGTCTTTTAAATGTATTTTTAAAATGTGGTTCCGTATCCAAAGACTGTCCTGGAGATATGTATGTAGTAGTAAGTTTCTGACCCAGACTTTCAGGCCTAGCCCTGAGATTCAGACCCACTCACAGCCCTACTGCCACATAGCACCTAATGGTCACACAAAGGCTTATGTTAATTTTATGCTGATTGACCTAGGGCCCAGGCATATAGCTTGCTAACTCTACTCTTAAACTAACCCATCTTTCTTATCCTGTTCAGACTCATTTGACTTGGTACCTTTTTTTAGAGCAGCATTTCAACTTCTTTCCTCTGTGTCTGCTGATGTCTTGGCATGGTCTCTCTGTGGCATCTCGCTGGCTTCTCTGTGACGCTTCTGCTCTTCCTGTTCCCAGAGTTTTCTTAGTCTGCTAGACCCACCCACACTTCCTGTCTGCCTTCAGCCAATCAGTGTTTTTTATTAAACCAGTAGGTGGGACAATTATTTACAATGGAACAGAACACAGTCCCACTACCTATATGGTTTTGAGTGGGCTTTAGAGAGAGCAGAGGCCCCTTCTCTTCTGAATGGGATTCTGGGTTTAGCTGCATTTTCTGTGGTTCCAGCCACAAGATCAGAATTAATAGATGACCTCTTCAGAGAGAGGTGGGTACCAGCTCCCTGAGAGGAAGATCTCTTCAACATATGAAGGAGCATGAATGAGTAGGTGTCACATGATTCCTGCTCAGCCTCACCACAGAGCAGTTTATTCCTTGGAAAGAAACCCAGTGAACCCCAGGCTGTCTCTGAGTGCATTCCTCCTCTGCACCTGACACACACCAGCCATCAGCTTAAGTAGGTCCATGGGCTCCCAGCCATGGGTCATTTTATCTCATTCTTGAAGCCTCAACTTTGATGGCTTTTCTTTCAACAAATCTGCCTGCACCGCTGCCCAGCCACGGTTCCTCCGTTTCCCTCCATCACAGCTCTTGTGCAATTCCTTCAAAGCACCGACTGCAATTAGTTGACTTGTGTAGTGGTTGTTTATTTGTGATTCATTACTGATCTTCACCCCTGGAATGTAACTCTACAAGGACAAGAAAGTAAATCTGCTTTGTCAGCCTATTCAACACTGGGTATGATGCCTGGCACACTGAAGGCACCTTCTGAAGAAATGAATAAATTAATTTCAAAATTAAATAACAATTCAAGAAGGAAATTTATTAGAGGCTTTTCTCCTTTATTCAGTATATGGCTAATCAGGGATGAGTGTGTGTGTGTGTGTGTGTGTGTGTGTGTGTGTGTGTGTGTGTGTGTAGGTTTTAAGTCAACCTTGGTTGCTGTTCCCTGGGAGTTGACCACCTTATTTCTGATGCATGGTTTCTCACTAGAACCCAGGGCTTGCTGGTTTTAAGGCTAAGCTAGTTAGTCAACATGCCCCAGAGAACCTGCTGTCTCAGGCTTTCCAGCACTGTGATACAAGTGCATGCATACATTGCTTTTTACATGGGTGCTAAAGATCAAACACACAAGTACTTGACCAAATGAGCTCTCAAACCAGCCCCTGATCACTGCTTTTATTGTAACTTCATTCTATATTGTTCAGTGTGTATTCATTGGTGGTTTATAATCGCTGATCATATTTCCATGTGCATGTATGTACTGGGACATGGTTTTATTTCCCATAGATCCTTAATACAACAAACTAACCAATGCCTTTGAGGGACTAACCAAAACCTACAGGTATCCTTTGTATAGAAAATATGGGGGGCTGGATGGATGGCTCAGAGGTTAAGAGCACTGGCTGCTCTTCCAGAGGTCCTGAGTTCAGTTCCCAGCAACCACATGGTGGCTCACAACCATCCTTAATGAGATCTGGCACCCTCTTCTGTCCTGCAGGCATGCAAGCAGAACACTGTATAAATAATAAATAAATAAATCCTTAAAAAGGAAAAGAAAATATGACTGTTGATTGGCAAAATGTCTCACTAATATCTAGATCCCTTTGCCACATCGTCAAGTTCTGATCTGTTTTTGTAACCAGTCCAAAGAGACATGGGCTATAGCCAGTTGCCAGGTAGCTGCCTGTCTTCAGCATTCATGTGGACACACAGAGAGTGTGACCAAAACTTGGGGACAGTAGGAAAGACTGAACAACCAATGTTTAAAAAAAGACTCCAAAGGCCAACTTCAAAATCAGAGACAATAAATATGCCTTTATTATTATTATCATCATCATCATCAATCTAAACTCCATAAGGTTCTGTCAAATCGCAAACAATACATATTTTCTTTAAAGCTGTGGGGCCGGGGGGATGGATCAGTGAGAACCTTTGCAAGAGTTGGACTCCCAGCACCCATGTCAAGTAGTTCCCAATTCCTTTAATTCCAGTTTCAAGGGCTCCAACTGCTTCCTCTGGCCTCTATGGGCACTGCACTCACATGCACATACCTTCACCCACACATATACACACATAATTAAAAATAATAAAAAAATTGTTATTAATCTTGAGCACACAGAATAGTCAATGAGAATTTGTAAACAAGTCTTATGGGTAATTAGATGTGTCATGCTTTTATTAGGATGATATATGCTATAAAATGGATGTATCAGGTATATAAACCTAAAAAACTACTTAACTCATACTTTTTTTTTTTTTTTTAAATCAAGACACCATGTCTGTAAACAGGCTAAAATTATCCTTCAATCACTTACATAAACTATTTACCCAGAGCAGCATCCCTCACACCATGAGTGCCAGTGCCTCTCAGCATGGAGGCTACAAACAAACTCTTAAAATTGTCTTATGAGATGATCAGGGAAATTTGAAAAGACACTGAATATTTAATGCTCTTACTGAATCATAAACAGGTATTACAAGTAAAATAATCATATGGTTTAACGAACCCTTATCTTTAATGACACATAAATATCAGCAGCGTTTTAGCCAAAGTTTCTATTGCTGTGATAAACATCATGGCCAAAAAGCATTCAGGGAAGAAAGGGTTGATTTCAGCTTACAGCTCTCTGGTCACTCTCCATCACTGTCACTGTCACTGAGAAGCAGAGCCAGAACTCAAGACTAGAGGCTGGAACTAAAGAAACTAGGCAATGCCACTTACTGGCCTACTCCACCTGGCTGGCCCAGCCTGCTTTTTTATACAAATCAGGAGCCCTCGACCATGGGGAGCACCATCCACCAGTGAGCGCTCCCTCCCATATCAATCATTAATGAAGAAAATGCCCCACAGGCTTGCCCATAGGTCAATGTGGTGGGGGCATTTCCTC
>PVIH01000706.1:25044-54635 GCA_004025045.1 Sigmodon hispidus
TCCCCCCCCCCCCCCCCCCCCCCCCCCCCCCCCCCCGGGCCTCACGCGACCTAGGCTGGGCTTGAACTCTCATTTTATATGGCCTGAGTGCTGAGATTATAGTCACGTGATCCTTCCTGGAGTTCTGCAGTGCTGGGGATTGAGGCAAACTATCTCCCATCTTGTTTCATCTCCAGCTCATACTATGTGCCTTTATTTTTGCTAATGCTTAGAAATTTTCTGTAATTAAAATTCAAAATAAGACGCATAATGAGTTGACTGTGGTTGCACATGCCTGTAAACCCAACCTCAGAGGAGGGACAGGAGATCTGACCCTCCTTTGAGGCAAGCCTCGTGTCTGTACTGAGTTCTAGGTCAGCCAAGGTTACATGATAAGACATCAAACAAAACAAACAAAACTGAAGAAAGCAAAGCAAAGAAACAGTGTATATTAAAAACAAAGCAAAACTTAGAGATGAATACAGGGTTAAAAATCGCGTTCTTGTTTTTAGGATGGCTGGCTTGCTCTGGCTGTATCCCTCTCAGAATGGCAGTCCTTCAGACCACTGTCTTCCCACAGCTGATCCCCACCCTATCATTCAGATTGGGGATTTCACTATCCGGGTGTCATTTTTAGATAGGCTGATGTGGTTTGGTCTGCAGGATTCAGCAGACCCTCACTGAGTGCTTTCTTCAACCCAGGATGAATTCTAATCTTACAAGCTGTACCCCACCACCCCTTCTGATACCTGGTCAGGTCTGCTTTTCCAGTCTCTGAACATACTATGCCCACAAACTTCACAAATGTTCTGTGCTGAAAATCTGCACCTTTCCAAAGCTCATCTGTGTCTTAAAGCCCAGTTCAAATCTTGCCAAAGTTAGTGTCTGCTTTATTATGGTTGAACTTCTCAGCCAGCCTGAAGGAGGTTCTCACAATGGTGGCTACTTAACCTGATTTGCCTGAGGGTATCTTTAGACTACAACTCAAAAGATTTCAGTCCTCTGAAGGTCATTCCCTGGGAACACATAATGGCCATTAGGAACCATAGATATAGACAAGCTCTTAAGCTCATTCGAGGAATTTGGCCAAAAAAGGATGAGAAAAGAACACTGGTTACAACAGAGTTTGTTCTGTTTCTTAGTGGGGAGATCTGAATACACTTCCATGCAAATGGCAAAAGAGACCAGGGAAGGAAGGCTAGACACAGGAGAAAGAATGCTCTTACTGATTTATAAACAGGTATTACTGTGGAGCTGGCAAAAGCAAGGGCTTTCCGAAACCTTCACAGTCTGGGTCATTTTAAAAATATGAGAAGCAGCTAGTTTGGACTTTGTCTTACTGGGAGATGGGGAGAGCATGCTGGGAATAAAGGAGTGTAGAACAACCAGGCCACAGAGGCAAGGGCACTTCTAGAGTAATCTGGTTACAGCAGGATAATGAGATTAATCTGACTGCAGGAAGAGAGAGCCTGGGAGCCTGACAATTTAGGTAGAGACTGGGCCGCTTGTGGAGGGCCCCTGCAGGGTGACACGGTGAGAGCTAGCCTGAGGTGGAGGAGGTGGTGGTGGAAAATTGTGACCGGAGCAGCTCAGGGCCGAGGATGAGCAGGGCTCACCTGGATGAGATTCTAAGTTTTGCAGGAGCGAGGACCAGGTGTTCTCTGACAAGGTACCACGCCCTCCAACTGTAACCTGTTGAAATGTGTGGACCTTGCTAAATACTAAAATTTACAAACAAGACATAACAAAAATCACCAACAATTTATAAGCTGGCAGCTCTCTCTCAAGAAGCCTGCACCATGTCTTGGATACATGCATCTTTTCCCAAGTGTCCTCGCCTCCTGCCATCCATGCTTTGATCTCTGTTAAAATGTTTCTTTGTCAGTTTTAACTTTGTTTCATACTGAATCAAACTGAGATTACTTTCTTCTGCCCGGTCGGGAATCTTAGTTTCTTTGGAAGGATTCAGGTTCTGGGAGGCTGCAGTGTAATGCTGCAAGGCTGCATCCCCAGCCAGACTCATGTCATGCAACGCACCTCCCCCCCCCCACACACACACCCTGCCTGCCATCTTCCCTGGGGGCCATGTGAGATGGCACTCAAGCATTACTCATTTCCACAGAATGACACTCTCAAGCATTATTCATTTCCATAGAATGAATGAAGATCCTGCAAGTCCCAAGATGGGACTTTCTCCTGTCCTTCTCCCCAGGGAAGACAAGTCTGGGCTTTATCCTGAATAGGTAGAATCTAACAGGATATATCCTTATTCTATAGAAAAGAATTTTTAAGAACTGAAATCATAGGTCACCCTTAACCTATAAAATTAAGGGGTCAAAATCTCGTGAGGGGAAAGTTGAGGCTGGATAGAAGATGGGAAAAACTGAAAGTATGTAAAGAGACCCTCCCTCTAGAGGTGGGCTGAAGTCTCTCTTCAGCTGACAGCCGAGAATTTAACATAACTAAAATTCACTGTGAATACTGCCCACGTAGATATTCTCTTTTCCATAGAGATATTGCAAATAGGAATGTTACAATAGCAGAGCCTGGACTGGAATTCAGTGGTAGTGTGGAATTCAGTGGTAGTGAACTTGCCTGGCATAGATGTGGCCATAGATTTCATTGCCAGTATTGAGAATTAATAATAATAATAGTAGTAGTAATAAAGAATACTAAAATAGCAATGAAGGACTTTTGAGATGACTCAGGCACTTACTGACAAGAATGATGACCTGAGTGTGACCCTTGGGACCCCCATGCTGAGAGAAGAGTACTGAATCTCACAAGCTGTCCTCTGACACTGCATGAACTTGGTGGCATGCACATGTTCATACACCCATGTATACAGGTGCACATACATGCATGATAAATGAAAATTTAAAGGCAATAAATTATGCTTAAAGTCTAAGCATATATGTTCTTTGGACTTAAAACAATTATCATGTGGTGTGTGATATATGTATGGGGGCACACAGAAAAGCTCTGTGGGGTCAGTTCTCTGCTTCCCCTTTTACAATTCCAGGAATCCAACTCAGGTCATCGGGTTTGTTCATCAGACTCTCTCTGCAACGCCATCTCACTGGCTCATGACTTGTGACTTAATCTGGTCTTTTCCCTAGTGGTAACTTTCTGATCATTTTGCAAACAAGAGCATGACCCATGCTTATAGTGAAAACATGTCTGCATTTCTTTGTAATCTAGTAGAGATTCCATAGTCCCTTGTGACCTATGTGTATAAGCCTATCAGCCTGTAATACCCTGTACTTTTAGAAGCCACCCAATGATCACATTTACTAAAAGAAAAAAGAACATCTCTTAGAAGCCTGTTGAACAATGTAACTTCAGAAGTCACCAATGTTGTGTCTGGATCTAATGCTAAGACACTTAAATACAAGTCTCTCTAGAAGTCTGTGCCTGTGTCTTGCATCCAGCCTGCTCTTTTTCTGACTGCTCTTCTCTCTCCTAACACCCACACATAAGTCTATTAGAATCTTTTCTTCCTTCCTCTCTTTCTTTCATTTTTCCCCTCCTTCCTCTCCCCTTTCTTCTTCTTGTATTTTTCTGAGATAATGTTTCTCTGGCTGTCCTAGAAATCACTCTGTAGATCAGGTTAGCCTCCAATTCAGAGATCTGCCTGCCTCTGTCTCCTGAGTGCTGGGATTAAAGGCGTGCACCACCACTCCATTTAGCTCCATTTCTTAATAAAGTCCAACTTTGCTTCCTTGGGAAAAAAAGGAAGTTATGATCTAGTTGTAAAGCTGAATGATGACTGGATTTAATAATATTAAATTCTAACTTAACTTTGCAGGAGGTGAGAGCGGTATTGTATTTTTACTTTGAGTGCTCATGGTTTAGGAAAGCCTACTGAGACACGTGCAAATGAATTCAACCTTGCTTGTTTCAGAGTTATCCAGGTAGATGGTGAAGATGAAACAAGACCAGGTGTAACTCATAAACTGTCACACCTGGATGATGCGGAGTTCACCTGGTTTATCTCTCTCTGAAATTTTCCCTGAACAAATAATCTGGTCCTCAGGTAATGCAGGTCCTATACCCTTACAATTCCCAGTCAGAAGTCACAAGAGATGCTTTGAACTGTGCCTTAATCTACTTTATATTTTTAAATAAAGATTTGTCCACTTCTTTTTACCACCAGTAGGAAAATTCACAAACTACCTAGCTTTTACTTGGGAAAACAAGTTTTTGGATATACATGGTCTCCTTTGTGAACATGGGCTGGGGATAGAGATGGGGATCCAACCAATGGAAGAAGTGCCATGGAAACGCAGAGCAAAGTGTGTATAGGACCTGTTTTGTAAGAGTTGCTCCTGCACAGGCTCCCTGGCAGAGAACACCAGCGAGAGTCTGAAAGCTGGGTATGTGGTTCAGTTGGTAGAATGATTGATCCACAGCATCATCTAAACTAGACATGGTGGCACATGCCTGTAATCCCAGCACTGGAGAGATGTGAGCCGAGGATCAAAGGTACAAGGCCAGCCTGAGATATACGAGACATGGTCTCAAAAAAGGTTGTGTAGTCTCCTTCTCTTGATTCCCAAGTCAGGAAATCATGAGGCCGTATGACTATGTCCTCAGCCATGCAAGGGGAAAGAGTCCTAATGTGGCGGTAGAGGAGGTCTATAAACTGTGAAGTCATATTTAGCAGGCCTGCACTATAGTATGGAAAGCAGGTTCCCTTTTCAACAGGTCGTCCCAGTCACCTAGAACTGCTCCTCACACAGATGAACTTAAAAGCTGAGACATTCTGAGCCTGACAGAACAAGTGAAAGTAAAAGCAGTCTTATTTTTAATTTTTTTTCTTTTCTTTTCTTTTTTTTTTGTTAAAGGCAGAGTCTCATGCAGCCATGCTGGTCTCAGGCTCACTATGTAGCCAAGGCCTTGAGTCCTTGAGCTTCTTGCCTCCACCCCACAAGAACCAGGATTGCAGTGGACCGGGATAATGGCTCCCTGGATAAAGTGTTAACTGTCAAAGCCTCAGGTCAATTCCTGGAACCCATGAGAAAAAAACAGAATATGGTGGCACACATCGATAATCCTAGCATTCCTATTCTGAGATGGAGGGCAGAAGAAGGAGAATCTAATCTCCCCAGAAGCTCACAGGCCGACTAACCTAGAGTATGCATGCCCCCTGTTACCCCGCCCCAACACACACACACACACACACACACACACACACACACAAAGGGACGAGGAGAGGCAGAAATAATGAGAGAGAGAGGGGGGGAGGAGCAAGATAGAAAAAGACAGAGAGAGGCAGACACACAGACATGAAAGAAAAGAAGGATGGGAGAGAGGGAGGGAGGGAGGGAGGGAGGCAGAAGCTGTACTAAGGTCCTGGATATGCACCACCATAACTGGCTCCCAGCCTTTTTTTAAAAAGGGAAAAAAGCACGTGGGGGACTCAGAGCAGCACACAGGTGGGAGGGAGTGTGGGGATGGATGAGTATGACACTCCTCTCCCACAAGGAGAATTGGAGGAGGAAACAGATAAAGACCCAGAGAGAAGAGACCAAAGCTCCATGGTCCAAGCCAGGGAACTGGTATTAAGCCAATGTCTAACTTTGGACAAATCATTTCAGTTCAGTATTCTATCAACAAAATACTTTCATCTTCTCCCCTTGGCTATGTCAAGGTTCGATTTTAGAAGGATGGAAACTACTAACATAAACCATGCTGCTGATGGGGAAAGAAGCAGGGAGATGGAAAAGGCTCTTGGAGACCCTGCAGCCACAGGGCCTGGGACTGGTGCCATTGTCTAGCTTGCCTGTGGACAGAGGTTAGGACTCGGGGGATGGTGTCTACACCCTAGACAGCCCAGGGACATGGGCATCTTGTGCTTTCACTTCTGAAGCTGGTTCCCAGCAGGCATCTTATCACAGACACTGAAGCTGCCTTGACATGAACAAGGCTCAGAGAGCTGTTCTAACTTGCCTGGTGCAAAGGTGAAGGTGCTTAGTCCTGTAATCTTCATATGTATTGGATCTCAGGAGCCAGAAGGGACCTTCCAGAATATAGTGTCCAGGCCTGCCATGTCTACCAAGGCTGGCAGCTGCTCCAGTAGGGAACATGACCTGGCTGTGGCCTCTCACCAAGGTAGTGGCACAGTTGCTGCTGCATGTTGTCTGGACATTCAGTGTTCTCACCCCATTTTCTACTGAAGGCCTTGGCCACACTGACTCTGCTATCTTTAACAGACTTATTTCTCTTGCCCCCAAATACCTAGCATGGCTCTAACTTCTAATAATGACTATGTAGGAAACACTTTACACCATTTCCTCCTTATAGCCTCCCAAGATCTCAGCTATTTGGTGGGGGGGAAATGTCTGCCAGCAGCCTGAAAATCCATTTAATTATCATGGAAGATAATCTTTTAAACACAGATTTACATTCTTTCAAGATTTTCCCCTGTGGGAGTAACATAGTTTCCAGTTTCTCAAGCTTCCTAATGCTGTGACCCTTTAACATCATTCCTAATGCAGTGGTGACCCCCAACCACAAAATTATTTTCATTGCCAATTTGTAACCACCATTTTGCTACTGTTATAAATTGTAATGTAAATATATGTGTTTTCTGATGGCCTTAGGCAATCCCTGTAAAAGGGCTGTTTGACCCCAGGGGTTACTGGCTGTTTGACCCCAGGGGTTACTGGCTGTTTGACCCCAGGGGTTACTGGCCCACAGGTTGAGAGCCAGTGGTTTATCTGGACAGTAATTTTTGTTTTCATTCACAGAGCAGAGACTGCTAGCCGGTATTTAGGAGCATGAGCCCTGATTTTTATTAAGCCTATTTCTTCTCACTGAGGACTTGTCAGTTTTAGTACAATAATTAGACTGTAGTATTACCAGGCTTCCCTCCAGTTAAAATCCTGTATGTGGCTTTGTGATCTCAGGCCTATAATTACTAATTATTTTTCAAGCATCCCAATGGGATTGCATCCTGGATTCTAGATGTGGGTATCAGCAGTCTGTATCCCCAGGGTTTCCCATCAGGAACATCATCACATTTGTGAATCTACCAGCCTCCAAGACCTACCTGAGCTGTGGTCAGTCAGCCAGATATCAATTGAATGAGCCAACACAGATTGGCAGATTATCAAATTTTTCCCACTAGAATCCCTGTGTGGATGTCCCTATAATATCCAACTTGGTGGCCTCAAGACCTAGAGTAATTCCTGGTACATTAGGTGTTTAACAAGCAGATAGCAGATTGCTGGACGTCACTCATCTTCATATAGGGAAGATATGTATTAAATCAATATGGGAATAAAGTGGGGTTTTGAGGGGGGCCCTATTTCTGGCCTGGGCTACTCTAGTCTTTCATCCTCCATAGCACATAAATGGCAGATGGTTTTGAGATGTTTGCTAGGCCTGATTCTATAAGCTATTATCTCTGGGTCTTGAAGAATTCACCTCTAAAACTAGGGCAGACTCTTCTTCCTTAGAGCAGTTATAATGAACAAAGGTGTCAAGTATTTCTCCAGGCTCTCCCCACTTTTAGATGACATTTACAAGGATGCCAAGGGACCACTACATATACTTGCCTTATGTAGAATAGTGTGTGCCTTTGGAAAGATAAGGGACTAAAAAGGAACTGTTGTGTAAACAGAGATTAGGAGTGAGGAAAATTCCTTGTGGAAAACTAAGCTGGAGCTTGGACCTCTCCTTCTAGGTCCTTCTGGGGAAAAGAGCTGGTCCAAGAAGTACCCATCGTGTGGTGGCCTCCTTCAGTCCCCAATTGACCTACACAGTGACATCCTCCAATATGATGCCAGCCTTGCACCCCTACAGTTTCAAGGTTACAACGTGTCTGCAGAAAAGCTGTTGAACCTTACCAATGATGGCCATTCAGGTAAGGGGAAGATCTCGGAGATCCTGAGAGGCAGGTCTGAGGCCCTGTTGACTCCCTGGCCTCACTGTTCCATTTGGCTGGGAGGGGATCCCCTGAGGCATTCTGGAGAAGGGGCTAGAGGCAAGGAGGAGGCTGTGAGGCATGCCTGGCCCACTGTAGTGTGTGTGTGTGTGTGTGTGTGTGTGTGTGTGTGTGTGTGTGTGTGTGTGTGTTAAAGTCCTGGCTCCAGTAATTCTTCCTGGGCAGCATATTTCAGAAGCACATCTTGTGTAGGAGGGAGAGGGAAGAGATGGGTCTGGTCCCATTGGTCCATTGGCTAAGCTGCCAGGGTGAGTTCTGGGTCAGCACAAACTGTTCAAGGCACCAACAGTTCAGTTGCTGAGGGTAGACACTTAGCATTTGGAGTCAGGCTGGGATTGAATCATGACTTTGCTACACAAACACACACACACACACACACACACACACACACACACACACACACAGCCCTCAGATTTAGTCTTTCTACCTCTAATAATCCAACCAAGAAAATTCTCACTAGAGTACCCAGCTGCTTAAGTAATAGTTGAATCCAGATGTGATCACAGATATTGATAGGTCATCAGACTGGGTAAGAACTTTAAGTTCCTTGAGCCGTCATTCAGTAGAGGGACTCACTGATCTGTTTAGTGAATACTAGAGATTGGGTACATCCGTCTGTTGTACATCAAGTGCTTCTTAAATAGTGATTGTCATTGGAATGCCATTTTCCAACTTGGAAAGTTCTTCATTGAAGGTTCTACTTTTAAAGACAGGAGCCTGATACATGGATAAGTAAAGAAAGAACCATCATCAGTGTATAGTTGATACTTTCTGGGGAGATCCATGAAGGTGCTGGTGCCACTAGGGGAGAAGCTGCACTAGGAGAAAGAGGCCAGGTCTCTGACCAGTAGGCATTATTTCTCTGGTCTATGCCTTATTTCTGTAGGCACTTGAACTTGTACAGAGATGGCCTGGTTGCCTGCCTGCTTTCTATTAGGGTTGGTCTGGCCAGGGCTCTGAAGGCTGTTCCTCCATTCTTCACAGTGAGACTGAATCTGAACTCGGACATGTATATCCAGGGCCTCCAGCCCCACCAATACAGGGCAGAGCAGCTGCATTTGCACTGGGGGAACCGCAATGACCCCCATGGCTCTGAACACACCGTGAGTGGGAAGCACTTTGCTGCCGAGGTGAGTTGGTCCAGTAGAGAGTACATGGCACTGCTCCCCACCCCACCTCCACAATGTGACCATTGGGATAGACATCCTTCCCAGTCTGTCCCCACCACTTTGCTGTCAGCAGCACAGGAGGGTCCCACTGCCTTGCATTTATCCAGATGTCTTTGTCCCTTTCTTTGTGGGGGCATACTGAGTTGGGCTGCTTCTTTTACTGTGTGATGCTGTTGAGAAGGCCAGCCTTGCAGATGACATGGTGGGATGCATGTGACTCTTTTCTAGACATCTTCCTGCTTTGTGCAGACGAGGACCTTGCAGCTTGCCTGCCTGTTGCAGCTCATTGCTTAACCATACCAGGCTCATTGTTCCTTCCTGGTTTTCTGTCTTCACACAACATACTGCTTACAAATGCCTTTCCCACATCATTCTTTCTCTTCTTAGCCATGGACTGCACTTGGGAGGATGAGGACACTGATCCAGGAGCACTCTCATAGTTTGCCATAGATTAAGGAGTGATTGGCATGAAGATGTGCAGAGCATCTGTATGACCAGATTCTCTGAAGATGGTTTGGGATGTGAGCACAGCACTGTGCCAAGTCACCTTGAGATTCTAAATCAAAATACCAAAGGGAATGAAAAGAGAGGCAGAATTTTTTTTTTCTTTTTGCTGTGCCTGTACAGGCATGTGATGGGGTGGGATGGTTGGGGTCTTGAGTTTATTCCACTCCAAGTTCTGAGCTGGGAATGTGGCTCTGAGTCTACTCAGGGAAATAGAAGAGATAAATGCTTCTGGTCAGCCAGCAGACCCCATGCTAAATAATGATACAACCATTCTCTCCTCTGTTCACAACTGCTGAACTGCTTAATGTCTCAACCTAATTATAGGTCTGTTACAAGTGTGGAGGGCATATGATTCTGGCCCAAAGAATGGTATGACTGGAGGCTCACATACTTCAGGGCAGACCCTTCCTTCCCTGGAGCTCAAACACTGCAATTTCTTGCAAGTTAATTGCAATGTTGAGGCTTCTGCTTCCCCCTGGAAGAATAAAGTGGCAGCTAGGATGTAGGTTTGGAGAGTTTACACATTTAAAAATATTTCTGGGGTGCTGGAGAAATGGCTCAGCAATTAAGACAGCATACTACTCTTACAGAGGACCTGAGTTTGGTTCCCAGAACCGCCTATTGCTCTACCTTCAGTGGATCTGATACCTTCTTCTGACTTCCTCAGACACGGCACACACACACACACACACACACACACACACACACACACACACAGAGGCACACACACAGGCACACACACACACAGGCACACACATTCACACATATATGCACACTAAAATCTTTTTAACATTTGAGACAAAATTTTACTATGTATCCCTCACTGGCTTGAATCATACCAGGGTGGCCTTGAATGCACAGAAATCTTTCTGCTTCTGACTCTTGACTGATGGGATTGAAGGCATGTACCACCATGTCTAGCTAAAATAAAAATAAAATATTCTCTGCTCTTAAGCTAATCTTCTGACAAAGCCTGTTTTTTTTTTTGTTTTTTTTTTTTTTTTTTTTTTTTTTTTTTTTTTTTTTTTTTTTTTTTTTTTTTTTTTTTTTTTTTAAAAAAAAAAAAAAAAGGCCATACTTGCTAATACTGGAGAAAAAGCATCAGGGCAAGTCTACCTGGCAGATTCTAAGTAGATAATCTCTTTGATGTAGTGGTTCTTTTGGGTGGGCACTACAGAATCCTTTCTGAAGCCCCTCACTATGGAATGCCCTTAGACCTAGATTAGATTTTAACCTCTTTTTTAATTTAGTCTGAAAATGGTAAGAGCTGAAGCAGATCACAGGGTCAAAGGTCAAGCAATAACAATCTCAGGTAATCTACACAAATAGAAGTCTGTTCTGTTTCTCCATTCTAAGGTGATGTGGGTCGTGTAGTGGGCCATCCTGTATGAGGGAAGGAAGCAAGTCCCCAAGGGAGCCTTAACAGAAAATAACTTAAAGAAATAACATGAAAGTTAGATGTGGTGGTGAATGCCTGTAATCCTAGCACCCAACAGGCTAAGGCAGGAGGATTTTAAGCTCAAGGCCAGGGCTGGAGAGATGGCTCAGGGGTGAAGAGCTCTGACTGTTCTTCTGGAGGACCTGTGTTCAATTCCCAGCAACCACATGGCAACTAACAACTGTCTGTAATTCCAAGATCTGACACCCTTACACAGTTATACATGCAGGCAAAACACCAATTCACATAAAATAAAAATAAATATTTAAGCCCAAGGCCAGCTTAAGCTATACAAGTAAGATTCTGCCCACCATCCCCAATGACCCTGGTTCTATTCTCTCACCTGGCATTTTACAACCCCAACCAATGTCCTCTTCTGACTTCCGTTAGAACCAGGCATGTGCATGGTACACATATATACACAAAGGCAGAACATCTATACACATAATAAAATAAAAAATAGCAAAATGGCTATGTAATGACATTAAAAATAGACCTTATGCTGAATTTCTTTCAAAAAGGGAGATGATAAGTGAAAGGGAAAAAATAAATCAAGATAAAGATTTCAATATGCAGTAGTCTCGAGGACACAGAATCAAAGTGTGTGTGTTTTGCATTTAGAGCTATCGACTATAAAGTTGTCTGGAGGCTAGATGATACCATCTCTAGTATTAAAAGTCAGATTATGCATCACCAGAATTTATAATAAGGGAATGTGGCTACACTTTCCAAATCTAGAACTTCTCAAAAACTTCTCATTACCTTAATAATTAATTTCTGACTTGATTAAAAATTCCATCATTTAGAATTTTATTTTGAGAAGATAAAAAGTCTACATTTGTGGAATGTCATTTTGTTTTATAGACTCTTAAAATCTGAGTGGTAAACCCAGCTGGTAGAAGCCATGCTGTGATTTTGTCTGCATGAGGGATAAACACCAGAGTTTTGCACATTATCAATTATGATTAAGTGGTAGCTGGTAATTGGTTTCCTGCACCACCTCTTCTGCTTCCCAGTCAAGTACAGAGAAGCCAAACTACAGGCTTGGACCTGGGCTCCAGAAAAAAAAAAAAAAATTAGAAGGGAGAAGAGTTCCAAAGCACCAGTCTTTTCATGGTTGATATAAGAGCCCATTCATTCATTCATTCATTCATTCATGTCTATTGTTCCTCTGCTACTTTACAAGTACCTTCTCAGACACTAGGGATCCAATGAGTTAGATAAGATGGGGAAGGTGCAAACAGAATAGGTGCTAAGGTGGAGGGATCAGTTCTGCTGGGAGGGAGGAGAGATAGATGTCTGTCCTTCCAGTTGGATCAAGTCTTGTGTAGAAACTAGAGGCTTCTGAAGAGTCACCTGCCGCTCATGGGACCTTCTCTTCTATTGCAGCTGCACATTGTACATTATAACTCAGACCTATACCCTGACTTCAGCACGGCCAGTGACAAGTCGGAAGGCCTCGCTGTCCTCGCCATTCTCATTGAGGTATGAGGTGTTCAAAGGGCTTCCTGAAGTGAAGTCTGTAGCAGGGATGCTTTCGAAGCTAGGAATGTATTCTGTGCACAAGAATGGGCAGTGAGCTGCTCCTGGGTGGCCCTGCATTGCCTCTGCAGAGCTGTTCATCATAAGACTCCTCTCTCTTTTCTCAGAGGAAGCCTTTTCTGTATCTAGGCAGCTGAAACAGACATAGCTTTTGTGACATTGAAAGCATGAGCCTCTCTCTCTAGCCCTGTTGCATGGTATGAGGTCACCTGGCTGGGGAGGGCCTGTGGGGTACAGGAATCCTTATGCTGTACTGTCAGATGTATCCATCACTGATAAAACACCTAGCATCCAAACTCCATTCTGGAATGAGTTATTAATATTGGGAAACAAGAATGGAGCCTGATATGATGGTACATGCCTGTAATCCCAGCAGGTTGGAGGTTGAGATGGGGGAATTGTTGAGAATTTGAAGTTGGCATAGGCCAACCTCAAAGATTTCATCTCAAAACCTGGGCATGTTGTGTGGAATGACTCCTGATCAGCTTGCTTTGTTTCCCCCAGTGAGGCAACACGTTCCCATTTCCCAGTGTGCTTACTTAGCTAGCTTAGCTTTTGTGAACTCAAAGCTCTGTTAAGTTTCAGGTTAAAATGACTGGTCTTTGGGCTCATATTCCAAAACCAGGAATACACCTTCTATATTGGGATACTCAAACCTGGTGTCTTAAGCTGAAAGCTATGTATCATTTGATACCAAAGGTCAAGACCATGCTACTAACTCTCAACAATCTAGTAACAGGTTAGAATTTCTTTTGTAAGGCAGATCCTCAAGGGAAAGCCTCCAGCCCAGCCCTCTGATAGTAATTGTGAATGCTAGCTTAGCCTAGCTTATTCTGTCCCAGCTTAACCTGCCTGGTCTCTGTTGCAGATAGGCTCCATCAATCCATCATATGACAAGATCTTCAGTCACCTTCAACATGTTAAGTACAAAGGTGAGGGGAACTTGGCTACTTCTGCATTCACTGTTGCACAGGATGTGGTCACATCTGTGTCACCTTAAGAATAACATCAGCAAAAGAGCTGGGTGCTGTCTATATTCACCACATTTGAGAGCAGCAGGTTACTGGGCAGTGTTGTGACACCTTGGTCAGGTAGCCCAGAAAAGAGATCATTCACTGTGCCCAAAATGTTATACCTCTCTTACCAGGTGGTAAGCTGATACCCTCACTACCAATATGTCTCTCCAGGCCAACAAGCGCTCATTCCAGGCTTCAACATTGAAGAACTTCTGCCTGAGAGCCCTCATGAGTACTACCGCTATGAAGGCTCCCTGACCACACCTCCTTGCTACCCTACCGTGCTCTGGACAGTTTTCCGAAACCCTGTGCAGATTTCCCAGGATCAGGTAACCAGCCAGAGACTGGAGACCATCTTCTTCCCTATCAGAAGCTATTCTAATCAATGACTTGCTTTCCTCCGAGATCCATTAGTGGCTCTGCAGAACCTCTTCAGTGACCTGCCTCTGAAATGCGGTAGGAATTACAGACTAAGCACTCAGGGGAGTTAAGCTTGGGAAATGGACACACTTCCCATGGTTCACTAAAGAGAGCTGCAGAGTTCAGTTTGCTAACATACCCTTCAGTGGTTGGATGGCATCTTCTGTCCAGGTAGGAAAGCCTGGCTCCTTTGGTGGTGCAGAATAAAGAGCATCATATCAGGTTAACACATGGGCCCTGGGATTGCAACGGCAAGGGTCCCTGCTCTTGGAGCTCATGATTTCGAAGTGCAAGCTGAGGAGCGTTGTCATTAGCAACCCCTCTTGCTGGAAGTCAGGGTTAGAAGTTCTCCGGATCACCTGGCTTCTGAGCTGAGTCACTGCTCAGCCTGCTGCCCCACAGCCTAAAAGCATGAAGAAAAGTGTAGAGAAGGTTGGATGATGCTGCATAATAATCACCTCCACCCCAGTCAAACTCCTGCTCATTACTACAAGCTTCTGAACTGAGAAACTGATAAATGGCAGCTGGTGGGTGGATAGGAGAGAGGATGAGCTGAATCAGAGGTGTCATGTGTGGGAAAGAACCATAGCCTAGCCCAAAAGCTGCCATAGAAACAGATTGTATCATATTCGTGAGGGTGTGAAAATGCCAGTGAGCCAGCAGTCAGATCACCAGTGGGCCTCTTCCCTCTGTCTTTTATTCTGATTTGACTATAAAAAAAAAAAAAAACAAACAAACAAACAAAAAAAAAACAAAAAAAAACCCAGCCCAGTCCCTACTGGGTTTTAGAATTGGGTTCCAATTCAGGGTCATGAAAGGAATATGGTCTTGGTGAGAGGCTAAGAAGTGCTTCTCAACTTTCCCTTCATTGGAGCAGATTCTGGGGTCACCAAGAACCTTAACAGCAGGAAGGATCCAGCCCAACCCAGCAGTAGCTAGCTAGTGAGACCCTCAGGATGGAGTAGTTCTCTGGCTTTCTCCTTGCTTTCAAATACATCCTGCTCATGAGCTAATTCCAGAGGCTTCTCCCCAGGAGGCCAGGCCAGCAAACATCATCTGCTCAGGAGACCTGTTTCTGCTTTCCCTCAGCTGCTGGCTTTGGAGACAGCTCTGTATTTCACACGTGTGGACGATCCTGCCCCCAAAGAAATGGTCAACAACTTCCGGCGGGTCCAGAAGTTCGATGAGAGGCTGGTGTATATCTCCTTCCGGCAAGGTGAGGAAGGTGCAGCAGTGTGTTATCAGATGCATGTTTCCCGCTAAGGAAACAGTGCCCTTTGGGGGCTGGCTAAGAGTCCCCTGACTGCCAAGGAACCAGAACGGTCTCCCTCAGTGTTCTCCACTTCCTAAGTCCTTAGAGAGAAGCCCAGGACCCTGATGTACACAGACCAGAGCCTTTAAGTTTGGGAGTCGCCCACAGGTGGGGATGAGATGTTCTTGGGCACTTCTTGGCTCTAAAGAATGATTGTTCATCCCAAAGCACATGGAATCCTTTGCATGAGGAGAGACTTCTAACTTTCCTCCCTAGACTCTCTTGACATCAGGGGTTATATACACCCTGCCCTAGGCTAAAGGAGGTAATTACATACTACAAGCATCCATAGATGCTCTTTTGAAAGGTCAGGGTTATAACCCATGTTCATGATCATATCTGCTAGAAGTCTAACGTAGCAGGACCCATTAGCCAGAAGGCACTCTGGTTCACAGCTTTTTTTTTTTTTTTGGTCTAATCTTGGAGCTTGTATGAGCACCAGCAAACACATTTCAAGCTGAATAAAACTTAGCAGTTTGATATATTCCAGCTGTTAGGAACTCATTGTCCCTTCTAAGTCTGTAACTGTGACCACTAGGAGAAAATCAATGTTTCACTTGCTCAGGGACTCCATCAGTACACTGGAAAGTGGTGATGGCAGATAAGGAGAACCCTTGCCATCCACACCCATCTTCAAACCTCTGAAGTAACTTTCTTGCCATACCTTCCTGAGCTTTGCCAGATTGGGGGGGTCTTGTTTGGCCAGAAGCAGTGCAGATCTTCAGAATTGTCCTCAACCCTTTCTTGTGTCTCTCATAGTTCACCAGGGCCAAGTGTTCATATTTTAAAACAATACACAAGCCCACCCATTAGAGGAGCCCTGGCCTTCATCTCACTGATGCTTCTTGTTGTTCCTTTACTGTGTGATATTATAATTCAGTTTAGTCATGGGCCAGTGAAGACTGCATTTCAAAGCCCTTGCCAGAGGCATTAGAAATCTGACCTTTTGGACTGACCCAGTGACAGGGCCAGCATTATGTCTGTAGGCTGTCTCTGTGGGTTATCCTAATGCCCGAGGAACTGTGCCTTGTGCTCTCTCCAGATACCACTCAATTAAGCCCATTCCCTTTTGCTGTTGTTTCTGAGTCTGAAACCCAATCTGGGAACAGAGTGGCCTTTTCTATAACCTTAGACTATGTAAGACAATGACAATCCTGTTGTTTTCTAGGGAATGATTTGAATGCCTGGGATGTTTTCATTTGCTCTCCATTATGGACACAATACTCTCCTTCCCTATTCTTCTAAGATGAATATGTATAGAGTTGGATGAAGATATTTCAGATCTCTGTGTTCTCGGAACAAGGTCTCCTATATTTCTGGCTGCCTTGAAACCCACTAGGTAGGTCTAGGCTGGCCTTGACCTTGTGGTTCTCCTGTCTCAGCCTCTCAAGAGGTTGGAGCTATAGATGTGAGGTGTCTTACTTTCTATGGAAGTACTTCAGGTCTTAAATTTAAAAGCCTAGAGATGAGGACCACAGTACACCCAGATCAAACAAGACTTTGCTTATGGTCCAAGGGCTATAAGAGCTACTCTCTGAGCTACTCTGTATGTACACCAGGAAAGAGGGTGACAGATATACTCCCCGAAGTCAGGAGACCTTGGTTCAAGGCATTGCTTTGTTTTCTCCTGGCTGTATGATGTGAACAAAGCACAGCCTTCTTTGACATTGGTTTCCTTGGCTACAGGATGCCAGGCTGAAGAGCTGCTCTGACATTCTTTCAGTGCCAACATACTGTGATTCAAAATGGATACTAATAACTGCCAATCCTAACTTTACATTGCAGGGTCAGTGTATGGGGGCAGTTACAGAGGATCAGAAGAAACCGTGCAGGAATTTGATTATGACAACTAAAAGTAATCCTCACTTGTACTGATGGACTGTGACCTTGGTGCTAATTAGCCATCTTCTTAGATGGGCTCAGGTCTAAGTATCTGCTTGTGGACCAGACCATACAGGCAGCTTTGTAGCTGAGTGCTTTGCTAGATCCTGCAAGTCTGGCTGGAGTAGATTGAGGAGGCTCTAGACAGAAGCTTGAAAACTAACCCCTGGCTTAGGACATCAAGGTCAAAGCCCAGATGTAGCTTTGTCACAGACCCTCCTGCACGGCTTGCTCAGAGATGCTGCTTCCGTGAGAGAGGCTCAGTTTTCTCCTTGGAGAATCTACAGCAGTTCAAGGCAAACTTGTTCACTTAGACACTGATTATAGAAACTTGGCCAAAGTACTTTCTTTCCTCATACTCAAAACCCGGGCAGCCAACAAGGCTGTGTCCAGAGGCAAGATGAAGCAGCCCCTAGGAAAAGCTCAGTACCTGCCCTTCTCTGTGCACAGGTGCCTGAATTCACAAGGGCCTCTCACAGCCGACCTGGGGCAGGTCTAGCTAACATGCTGTTTCAGGTTTATGGCAGGAGCCTGTTTCTGCACTGGATCCCTGAGTGATTTGAGTTCGGCTCTTTGCAGACTCTTCCATGGAGGCCCAATATAACAAAGGTCTCTCTTAAGCAGTTTCCTTTGGAAGTTAATGAGAGCTAAGGAATCTAAACATTCTTTTAGGAAAAGAAAGTAAAGCAAAGTTTTAGGAGAGAAATGCAAGGTCACACATGCTCTGTGTGTGTGTGTGTGTGTGTGTGTGTGTGTGTGTGTTTTCTGAGATTTAATCAAATTGAAACAAATAGGACTGGACCATTTCACTGTTATTTTCCTAGAACATGCTCTCTGCCTGTGAGGGGCTTGTACTACAGCCCAGGGTTTCTCCTCCTTGGCACTAGTGACACATGGGGCAGCATAATTCTGATACTGAGGGTCTTCTTAGCCCCTCACCCTTACCTTAGATGCTAGCGGCATGTTTCCACTTGTGACATTAAAAAAAAAAATACCCTCTAGATATTGCCTAGCTCTGTAGAGGAGTGAAGCAAAATGGCCCCATTGAGAACCACTATCCCAGGGATTGGTCCAGTGACTTTGTAGGCTTAGGACTGGTTGAATATCAGATACTCTGATTTTTATTTTTTAATTAAATTTTTATTTTTATATGTATAAAGGTATTTTATCTGCATGAATGTCTGTATACCATGTGCATGCCTGGTGCCCCAGGATATCGGAATAGAGCGTTGGATTCCATGGAACTGTAGTTATAGACAGTTGTGAGCCACCTCTTCCAACACTGTGAGTGTTGGGAATCAAACCCAACTCTGGAAAATCAACCAGTGTTCTTAACCACAGAGCCATTTCTCGTCTTTATTGTATCATGCCACAAAAACCTGAGTCTTGTGATGATGATTCTGAAGAAACTAACCCAAAGGAAGCCTTGTTTCCATAGCCCTTTAGAACTTAAGTATATATCCTTTTTATATAATTGAGTAAGGCCAAGAGAAGTGTCCAGAGAGACCTGGTCTTCCTTTGGGGAAGTCTACACACCTCTCCATCTGAGCACCTCTCTACACAGGGGCCTCATGATCTCTTGTCTCCTTCCCATCTGTATGAGGCTTCCTACTTGGTGGCCACTTTGATGGCTAAAATCCCTAGTCCAGATGAAAAGTCATAGGTCCTTCAGGGCTCTGGAAAATGGCCTCTTCCAAGGAAGACTTGAGTTTGTCCTCAAGGTGGAGTGCTAGAGAGAAGACTCATCTGAAGCCAGCTTGGATTTCCTGACAGATGGATACCCTAAGTGAGGGTGCTGGGGAGAGCCAGGGCCCAGAGTGGGTTCGTTTCTTCCCAGTCAATGACACCAACTCTGAGTTCAAATGGTGTTGGGTTATGAGGCAAGAATTTATCAAACCTAAATATTAATATTGTCTAGCTCCTTTTAAACATGTTAGGGGTAGGGAAACTGGAGAGACACAAAGAGCCAAAAAGTTTCTATAATCATGTCTTTATGCCCCTGCTCTGAGGAACTGCATGTCACTCACTACAGATCTAGAGCCAGCTGAAGGTCATTTAGATGAGTGAGTGTGCTGTACTCCTGAGCTTGCTGGACAGGAGGCGGGGGTTGGGGGTAGGCTCTAACCAATTGCCATTTGCAGAGTAACATAATTAGAACTTGCTTATCCTGGAGAGACCTGCAAAGTTTGAGAAAAACTTTCAAAAAAGTGAAATTTTACCCAGCTAAGATGGCTAATTAATTTCTTTTGAGAGTATAACTTATATGCTGTGGTTATTGACCTTGTGTTTCTTCAACTTTCTATTTATAAATAAAAACTATTAGATGGAAGAGAATCATCAGTTCTTCCAAGGCATCCCATGAGAAATCAGAGACATTTGTACCTTCAGATTTCTAGACCTGGATCAGGGGTCTGAACTGTCAGCAGCAACCATCAAATTTGTTAGGGAGTGAAGTCTCAGTCCCCTCAACACACCATGAATTCCCCTAGCATGGCCCTAGCTGTGCACTGTGGGGACCAAACAAAATCAATCAAAAACGAAAAAGCCCAAGCCTCCCCTGAACATCCCATCTTGCTCCTGACAAGAAGCCCCTGACACAGAGGCTTGACACCAGCTGGGAAAGGGGCCAGACATAAGGCTGGACCCATTCCTGGTGCTGCTCCCGGCTGATCCTCCCATGCCAGTTCTGTGACCACCATCTCTGTCCTCTCAGCCTCAACCCCCAAGCTCCAGGCCTCCTAAAATAGGGAAGGCACATACACTATTACTCTTGTCTAGAATGGCGCTCTCTCTCTCTCTCTCTCTCTCTTTCTCTCTCTCTCACACACACACACATTCTCAAAGTGCTTTTAAGACTTTTAATCACACTTTCTCAGAAGCCCTCCCTACTACCCTGAAAGAGGCTTACCAACTTTCTGCATCTGACTTCTTCATCTCTATTATAGTATTGGCATATAACCAAATAATTATTTATTACAATACAGTAAAACTAAAGAGAAGGGAGGGGAGAAGGGAGGGAGATGGAAAGAGAGAAGGAGAGTGAATGAGAGAGAGAGAGAGAGAGAGAGAGAGAGAGAGAGAGAGAGAGAGAATATTCTACACTATACCCTTACATCCTTATGGAAAGGATGTCTGATGTCTCAGGTCTCATTCCTTCTTTATTCCTGGCACCGTGCCTGGTGCATGTTATAAATTTGTTCAAAGAATGAAGCCGACCATTGCCTTTTCCCTTTCCTCCCCAGCGTCTTCTCTAGAGTGGTTTACACATGCATCTGGCCCATTGTCAGATTTCAAGCCTTATTTTGCTCCATTCTAAGTTTTCCAACAGTGTTAAACTAAAACCATATGTAAAGGAAATTTAAGACCAGAACTTGCAACCACGTTTTAAAGGCCTAGAGGAACCTGCCAACTGATATCACATTTTTTTGTTGCTCTGAGCTGACAAGGATATAGGCTCCCCATACTGTTAGGCATCAGCCCTTCAGTCCTGACAGCCTGGACCACTGAATGCAAACCATAGTATAAGGACTGGCATGGCGGCTGGTGCAGAGTGGTGTGGCAGGTGTGCTTGTGATCTGGGGGACAAAGTCCTCAGCTCCTATCACAGTTTTATAAGCTGGCTACCTTGTAATCTGTCTAGTGGTGCCTTTTTGGCAGATTTCTTTGTAGAGGTTCCTCTCTCATGGGATTGTATAGGGCTGATGAAAACAGTGCCTGGTTAAAAATGCCCTCCAAAGACAGCACCAACGTGTGTGCTTGGTCACTGAGGGTTTTCCTAAGCAAGGTACAATTTGAAAAGGAATGCTAGCACTCCAGTCACTTGACTCTATGGCTTATAATGTCACACAAGGTAACTTGTCATCATTCTAAGCCAATGTCATGTTCTTAAACAGTTAACCCCATGGTAAACTTAAACTCTCCTGGCTTCGTTCATAAGACTGGAGACCACCGAAGACTGGCTTAGGTATATGTAACATGTTGTCTATGAAAATCATCCATGCTTTGACAGGACTTTGAAATAAGAGATTGCATCCCACAATCAAACATATTTGAAAGTAGAACTAGAAAATACTAGACTGTTGTTCCAGGTACTGCAAGATATGTAAATGAGTGCTTGCTCTTCGGGCTGGACTTGTCTGTGTTTGTACTTGAGGCTTCAGAACAACTCAAAAGCAGTTAACCAGCATCCTCGGTGCAGCCAGATGCCAGTGGAAGATGCAGCTCCTGAGCCAGCTAGTCCAGGTAGTAAGGGGCCTTTGTGCCAAGCAGTTCCTGCCTTTTCCAGGAGTCCTTCCGTCCTGGACAATGCAGCTGTCTGTAACTGTGCGCAGTTTCCTTTTGTGTGTCACATTTCCCTCTCTCTGCTCATCCTGGCTGGTACCCAAGTGCTGTATAGAGGCACTGAGCAGACAGCGCATCCCCATTTTCTCAGCTTGACTTATTTATCTCAGGAGTATTTTCTTCTAGGTTTTCATCAGTTGGTTGTCATGGGCCACCTCTGAGAGCCAGCCTATCTCCATTTTCCCTGTCTGTCTCTTTATTATTCTTCTGTCAGTGCCCTGTTTAAGTTGAACATAACCATCCCCAGCTCTGTCCATCCCACACCATCTTTGATACCTGTACTCTAGCTGCCCAGAGACTAGCCTCACTTGGCTGAGCCTCTTCTGGGAAATACTTTGCCTTCTTTAGTTCTCAAATTATTTCAACATCTCTCCCTATGCTCTGAAAGTCTTGCTACCAGCTCCCTGGCTCGCTAGTTAGAAGATGTCTTTGCTCTATCTTCAGGGGGCCTCAAATTCCGCTGAGGACGTTTTTCTGCAGATGTTTGTTGGTACTGCCTAAATTGGTAGGATGGCATTCTAACCACATCTCCCTACCTTGGGCATCATGGGGAGGTAGAACATTATGGTGTCACCCTTGCCAGGGCTTATCTTCCTTGGCACCTTAGCTGCTTTGTTTTTATCCAACATCAAAGTCTTACCTGAAAATTAACTTATTCCAGTCTCTGGAACTTTCTTTGTCTTCATTGCTGTTTAGGCTCACATCATTGTTTCCAAGGAGAGACAGTTTAGTCCCTGACAGAGTCCACCCAGAAGTAAGATCTTGGACTGGAACACTGGATTCAGTAATGCCATTGTCAAAAATGTTGCAGAGCAAGCAAGAGATGCTGGACTCTTCCTCCAGAGAGGCCACCAAGTTGGACCACTTTTGAGAAGAGTATCACTCTAGGGCCTAGATCTCCATGGGCTTTGCTCAGTAACTGAAGACCATAGCATACAGATAACTCCTTCAGCCATATGGTAGGAATGCTCAGCTGTTTGGGCCCATGGTGACTGTGAAACAGATGGTCCTAGCTAGGTGGCATGCTAGTGACAGTTTTATGAAGCTGGATCAGCACTATGAATTTCTGGAGCTTGGGGAACAGAAGTGTGTTTCACCACAGGGATAGAGAAGAAACAGCCAAAGCTTGTTTAAGATAGAAATGAACAAGGTCTTTAGGTACCATAAAAAACAAAACAAACCCCAGAAAACTCAAATGCTAAGTTGTACTGTGCTAGGACCCCAGGCTAGGGTAACACATAGTACATGCTATAGAAGCGTTAACCTATTCTGGTGCAGGTCAGTCAGAACAGGATCACTCCACTTATCCTTAAGGACACTCTCCTCATGTCTACTCAGTCTACTCTCACAAGAACCAGGGCCACTCAGGTGGCCACTCAGACTTGTCACCACTCAGGTTAAGACTTGTCTCAGAGGCTTGGTAAGCTTGATAGGAAATTGCAGAATGGTAGAGAAAGGGTACAGCCATTATGGCTCCTGGGGAACCAGCCAGACTCTGGCCATACAACAGGAGAAGACAGGTGAGCAAAACCTTACCCTGTTGGGGGCTGGAGAGATGGCTCAGTGGTTAAGAGCACCGTCTGCTCTTCCAGAGGACCCGGGTTCGATTCCCAGCACCCATATGGCAGCTAACAACTGTCTGTAGTTCCAGTTCCAGGCAAACACCAAGGCAAAATAAATAAATAAATAAAAGTTTAAAAAAAAAAAAAAAAAAAACCTTACCCTGCAGACTCAAGTCTTGTGCCTCAGTATGAAGAAAGGCCCTCTGCTGGCACCTCACACTTGGCCAGGCTCACCTAGAGTCTTGGTTCCTATGGTGGGCTTTACAGGTGCAGGCTATCTGTGTCAGTCTGGGTTACCACAGCCTGTCACACTCAGGCTTCCAGTGTGAGTTAGTACAAACACCATAAATAGACAGCAAAGAAGGCAGGGAAGCGTACGCGCGCACACACACACACACACACACACACACACACACACACACACACAGTAAAGTTTCAGAGAGAACCTATAGGAGGCAAGCTAGGGACTGCTCAGGGAGGATGCTGTGATTAGGGTCTTCTCTTTATTCAGAAAGATGCAGTCACAGGTGACTATGCCTTTGGGGTCCCTAGTAGGCTGCAGGACTTTACCATCAACGGCTGGGCCCTACTCAGAACTGTAAACTCATCCTACTTTTTCCTAATAGCGACTCCTTGCGGGGAGTCCTATACCCCAGTCTCATGATGCAGAGAAGATATATTGGTATAGGAGGGGAGTTTGCCTCGTAGGACCAGGCAGAAATGGAAAAGAGAAAACAAGCCATGATGGTAGAGTAGATGGAAGGAGGGAGGAGGCTGGTGGCGGGTTCCCCATGAGAAAGGCAGAGAAATAGAAAACAACGCTTATCCAGCTTCACTTGGCCTTGTTGGCCACTATGATTAAAAACAAATTCTCGTCCTAGCAAAGGAATAGGGAAGGGATGGAGGAGGAAACAGTATGGATCCCTAGGTAGAAATTTCCCCTATCCCATCAACCAAGATGAGGGTACCCATCCTCCAAATCTAAATAAGTCCTGTAATACCAACCAAAAATTAAAGTTTTATGCTATGCATTGGTCAGATCCATCATGGTCTGGCTCTAGATTAACTTCCAATCTTTTCTCCCCCCCACCTCCCCTGAAGTAGGACACCTTACCGACACGAGACTGAGTTTGGGTATGTGGCCTCTGGAGTGTGCATGTTCCAGCTGGGTGATGCCATGATTTTCAGTGTGATCTGGGCCTGTGATCTTTTCAGACCATCTTCTGTGCTTCTCTGCTGTCGCTTGGGCTTCTGGTATCCCTCAAGCGTCTCTCTAATTAAACAATGAACTGCCAATCAAATGCTTCTTTAGTGAAAAGACTGAATCAGTCTGTGATGTGTATGCAAAAATCCCAATTAAGACATTCTGGTGGTTAAGGTTGGAAGGCATTGCCTACTATGCCCAAATCACATGACCTTGACCACGGGGTTGGTTGTCGGGGATTGCAATGAAAATTGAGGGCAACATTGGTAGAATCATCCCAAGAGATCTTGCATTTAGCAAGCAAAAGTAGACTGAGATCTTAATCTGTAGCCCAGGGTTTCTCAAAGTGTGGTTCACAGACCACAAGCATCAGCACCAGCTGGAGATGTTTGAAAATAAAATGCAGAATCCTGGGCCTCAGGTCCAATAGACCAAACCAAGTCTCCAAGGGCTGACCTTTTGGAAAGTCTACATTGTAAACATGATCCCCAGATGTTTCTTGTGCAGTTTGAGAACCCCTGCTAGAAAGTGCCCCTCTCAGAACTCCAGCCAGTCAGTCTCACAGAGCCAGAGGCCAGAATCTGAGAACAGAGCGGGGGATCCTAACGTTCTGAGGACAGATGTGAGGCTAGGCCATAATTTCACAGCCAGGTGCTAAGGGCTCAGAAGAGGGAAAGGGAGGAGTGTGACATGTGCTCCCTGCCTCCTCACCAGGTATCATCCTTTCTGTGGCCCTGGCTGCTGTTCTGGGCATCTCCATTGTTCTGGCAGTGTCTATCTGGCTCTTCAGAAGGAAGAAGAGGTGAGTTGGTTTGGATTCAGAATTCCCATTCCGAATGCGTGGCTTGTGTGCCCATGATGATTGTCTGTCTGGAGGACAAGTTTGGAGAAGGAGGAGCTCCTGCTGTGTAACCCACACTTCTCCGGGAGTGCTGCTCCCCTAACACCAGTGTCTGGCTCCTTGCATGAAACACTGGTAGTTTAAGGGTTCCTGTGCTCGGGTATGGAGGGGACTCTAGCAGCCTTGCTCCATTACTAGGTTAGCCATGTAGACCTTTGACGAGCCTTCCGATTCATGTTTGTCTTAGCACTAAGACCTTTCCATCTGGTGTTTCCTCTATGAATCCAAAACGGGAAATGAAGAAAAGCCTGATCTCTCACTCATATTAACTATAAATGCCTTTGCCCATAGTTTTATTGCCATGCTTGGCTTTTCCTAAGATCATGTATTTTTCTTGGTATGGAAAATAAGGTTTCTAATTATGGCTTGAAGTGGGGGTAATGAGACGTGCTTCAGAATGCAGGTCTAGTATGATCACGTCTGGAAAACAGAAAACAAATAGGTTCTGTTTTAGTTAATGCTTGGCATGGCCCCATCCTTAAGGCCAACAGACCTGGGAAAGGTCCCCTAGAGAGGAGTCTGGACTTCTAAAACTCCTTCATTCCATAGTTGAGCCAGGCCACTCTCTGGCTCCCTCGCTCTCCTTTTGACTAACAAAGACTTGTGTTCTTATTGTTCCTGTAGCAAAAAAGGTGACAACAAGGGAATCATTTATAAACCAGCCACCAAGAAGGAAACTGAGGCCCACGCCTGAGGGCCCTGGCACTCTCAGACATCCAAGGAAGGACCTTGCTTTGGACACTCCATACTTTGGTTCTCTGGACACTTGAAATACCTCAAGGTGTTCTCTAGAGCTCAGCTGTAACCCCTTCCCCAGACATCTTGTGAGGCTTCCGGCAGAGTGTCTCCTGTTTTGCTGTCATAGCCACCCCAGGGGACCAGTGAGTGGGATGAACTGATGGGGGCAGGGTTTTTCAGTGGATTTCTCTAGCTGCATGAGATGGCTAAAGATTTAGAATTCTGAGTCACAAACCTAACCTGCTGGAGGGCTATTATGTTTGGAAAACACTTTCATTTTGGGTTCATCTTGATACATTCCCAGTGCCCTGGTCATTCTAGTTATTCTCTAACCTTCGAGATTAGAGCATGTATATACACTTGGCTCAGGTGATACCTTTGAAATGCAGCTTTCTTCCTCAGGGAGGAGCTGTCTTCCTTGGATTTTCTTGTGCCCTAACCAGATCTTATGCCTATGAGGAAGAATTGAGACAGGAAGCATCAGATCATTGGAAAGAAAGAAAAGCTATAATATACTAGGGTATTTCCACAGCACTGTCCTTTGGGTTAGAGACACTGACCAAACCTTACAGCAGTGTGGGCTCAAGTTCTCATTCTTAGTGGGATAAAAGGGAGACAAAGAAATGGGAGGCAGAGGGAATGGAAGGCATACATCCGCCAGGAGTCCTCCTTCGGAATCAGAACTGGAGTCAAGATACAGTGTAAGGGAAACTGAGTCATAGTTACCGTCTACTTAGCCTCAGGATAGCAGTTGTGCTTTAAACTCCACTCCATTGTTGGAAAAGAAGTTGCTTTCTCCTCCTGGAGTAGATGTGATTTATGGAATGATCCACCCTGCTGTGAACCCATGGGAAGAAGCAAGACTGCTGTATAGCTGTGTATCTTTTGCCCAAATTTCAGTTCTACCTTGTCTGATATCCCAACTGCTAACTCAGGTTCGGGACAATCTACTCCTCTGGCTGTAGGGAAGTTTGACATGTTTAATCGAAATGTCTTTTCATACTATCAAAGCAGGAAGCTATCTGGCCAGAGCCAAACCAGGTTCTAGTATTTAAAAATGCTCCCAAGATTCTCCCCGTTCTTCCCCCTCAGTCATATAGTTTCTGAGAGTACTTAATTCCTTTTTCATGTTCTTCCCACAGAGGTGAGCACTCTGTGGAGAGCAGTCAGCTCCGTGGCTCAACAGGAGCCTCAGCCACTAGCCCCTAATTGCTAGTTCCTTGCAGCCCACAGGGAGTTCTCCGATTTAGTCTCATTTTGACAGCATGGAATGTCCTCTTGAGGCACATGGTTTTATGTTTGTTTGTTTTTATATCTTTCTCCTTCTGCTCCTTCCTATGACTTGATAAAAATCTTTTCCTACCATTACAACTTTTTATGACGGCAAGCCCTGGGTCTTTGTAACATAATTCACTGGGCAAGGCTATAGGTGACCCAGTGGGGGCTTGGCTGTGTGTGCAGTGTATGTGCATGCACACAAGATCTCTGACAGCCTTGGAGTCTGGGTGCCACCCTAGCCTTGCAATCGACATGCCTGGTGGTCTCACCACATTAAGGACAACCTTCATGAAGAAGCAACACTATTTAGGCGCCATAATTGTCAACCAGAAACTAGTATAAAGCACTTCATGACTGCAAGACTGACAAGTTATATGAGAGCCCAGCGAGATCGTCACACCTGGCATGAAGACAGGTCGTAAAAGGAGATGTGCTAGGAGGTGAAAACAGGCCGTTTCTCCTTCCCTCTTCCCATTCAGCATGGCCCAGACATTCAGCCTTCGCTCAGTCCTCATGGCTGAGAAGACACAAAGCCAGAGAGGCAGAAAGAGTGCTTCAAGAATCAGCGCTGTCAACCTTTAACTCTTGAAGATGCAGCTTTCTTTGTATCCCAAACATTCTGTGGACACCTGGCCACCACTGCGAGAAACCAGTGCTGTGGTGTGTGATTCACAGCTTGCCTTACACTCCTTAACTCGGCTGCGTGAGGTGTAAGGTGGGTGCCTAGGAGAGCCTGGGTGGGCACGGGCTGGGCACATGACAGGTGAAGCAGACCAACACAAGGCATGGGCCAGTAGGAGCATGCACTGGGGACATGGTGGAGGCACTGGTTTCTGTCTCTAACAGCAGAACTACTGTTCTTTTTTAGTGTCAATCTTCTATTATAGTAAAACCCATATCTATGGCTTTAACAGACATTCTGAAATTTGCTGCACTGATTATCTTAATCATATTTCTATTTCTCTTCCCATCAACACTCTTTGAAGGCCTCCTGATGGGCCCTGAGGAAGTACCAGGGGTGATAGTATCCCTGGGTCCCTGTGCCTCTCATCCCATAGGCCACTGTGATGATGGTCTGTTTAGCACTTCTATATTTATTGTACCAATGATTGTAATGAAGACATACACTGAAAATATAAGAAGTCATAATAAAAAATGTTTTTCACATAGACTGATTTATTTTTTCTGAAAAGTAAGAGTGGGTGAAGCATTTCTATTGGGGATGAGTAACTAATGAGAACAAATGGTCCCGTTGTTTACATCCAGCTCTTAGAATCTGGCTCCAAAGGAAAAGACACAGATGGCTTTAATCACTCAGGATGGAGGGGTATGAAGATATATGGTGTGTGTAGCTCTGAGTCATGTAACTGCTTATTAGCAAGGCTAGGAAATCCAGAGTAATTAGGGGAGGGCTTATGAGGGAAACAGGGTATCAGATGGGCCTTGAAGAACAAGTCACGGGATGCTTGCTTTCCCAGTCATTGAGAGGCTGAGACAGGAGCATCAGGAAGCCAAGACCAGAGACAGGAGAGCTTGTTAGTAGTTAAGAACACTTGATGCTCATGCAGAGAACTATGGTTTGGTTTCTAGTGCCCATGCCCAGTGGCTCACAGTCACGTATGACCCAAGCTCCAGAGATTTGACACTCTCTGATGGCTTTGGGTACCCATACCAGTATTATATCTGAACAGATGGATGGGAAAAGATGAGGTATCCCAAATCAAAGGGCTATGAATCTAGGGAATGGGTCTGTGTGTCTTATTACTCTGAGAATACTGCAAAAAGTATGGCCTCTCTTGGCTGCTATTTTCTTATCTTGGACCCTTGTGCAAAGCATGCTATTACCTCCAAATAACCTTTTGTCTAAATCCAGATTTCACATACTGCTTTGCTAAAGAGCAGGTGCTGTTCAGGTTACAATTGCGTGAGTTATTTAGAGAAGCCTCTAATTTTCACTCTGTAACAGTGAACTATCCATGAATAATATGCTCTGGGAGGTGATATAACAGTTGATCCAGCTTTGGATTAGAAACATTACAAACCATGGATATTGATGGTTACTTTATTGAGACCCAAAGCACTCTCCAGCTTTGACACCCTTCCAGGTGTCGTGGGCACTTGCAGGGATGCAGACAGGTTGGGAGCAAGATACAGAGCTCCCTGAAATGCTCATGCTTTGGACTTATGCCTCTGGGCAGGAAGCTAGGAAGACACTTCCTGAATCAGGTAGTGAGGATCTCCTCTCTCTGCAGCCTTTCTCCCCATTTTATAAAACCCCAGACTTACCCAGGTTAATCCAGAAAAACATAGAGGTGAGCTACCCATGGCATAAAGCCTTCAATTCTTTCCTTA
>PVIH01000706.1:54735-109687 GCA_004025045.1 Sigmodon hispidus
AAAAAAAAAAAAAAAAAAAAAAAAAAAAAAAAAAAAAAAAAAAAAAAAAAAAAAAAAAAACACCTAAACTGGATCTTGAAGAAAATGTCACAAGATACATGTGTTCCTGGCCCTGGGGAGGCTGAGGTAAGGAGGATCAAGAGTTCAAGACCACCCTTGACCACATAATGAGACCCCATCTTGAGGAGAAAAAAAAAGTAGATTTGAACAAATGAATGGAAAGGAGGAGGCATCCCAAACCAAAGGATGATGAATGTACCATCCAATAGAGACAAAGTATAATGCTATACACAGCATACTTCAGACTTTCTAGAATCCAAACAAAAAGGGTAAAAAAACCAGAGGCATTTAAAAAATATTCTATAATCCAAAGGACCTGAGCTAGTCATTCCAATATGTAATCAACACTTTAATGGGATATTTTAACTATGCTATCATCTATTTTAAATTGTAGTATATTTTACATGTGCCATATTTTGCCATACAGAGAGGGGCAGGCCTATAAGATCAAAGTGGGGTTAGAGATGGAGACAGATTATACAGGACAGCAGAGGAGAAGGAGACAGGAGGAAGAGGAAAACCAAAGCCAAGGTAAGCAGGTTAGCACCAGACCCTGGACTTGGTTCCTCCTCTCGTTCTGTCTCTTCCTTGTAGTATCAGTGGCTCCTCAGCCCTCTTGACCCTGAACACAACCTGGAGGGTCCAGGTGCTGAGGAGTGACTTGGACTAGGGTGTTCCAGTGCTTTTGCCTGACTCTCACTGTGGTTAGTGCCTGGTTATCCTCAGTAGAACCTGGCCTCTCCTTCCTCTCCCCCCCCCATCTCCTTAAAGTCGTTAGGCCCCTCCACCTACAAGGCTTTGGGTGGCAGCCAGGTCATGCACATGTGAACTCTGTCGCTTGCATTGTTCACTACGGATCTGCCCTATGGTAGAGAGTGCTGCTCCTTCAGGGAGTCGCAGATGTCACAAGGCACACTCCCAGCAGGAATGGAAACCTCTGTGACATGTGAGAAAAGCAGAGGCACAATCCCGAGTCACCATCTGCAGGATAAGATGGCACCACACTAAGCTGCCATCCACTCTGAAGGTCACCCAGCCAGAGGCTTAAGGTGGCTCTTGTGACTCAGATTGACTGTTGCAAGGTTGCAAGGAGATGTAAGGCTGGATGCCATGGGGAGAACCCTGTTCCACCTATGTCCCTTCATTATCTAATGACTTGGAACAGATAAGGGCCCAAGTGCTTTGCTGCACTGAATGAATTGCCATAAAAGTATTTGTCACAGGGTGACATACATTTGACTGTATCATTATGATTGTAGGTCAACCAGCAATTTGGTAGGTGCCTTGAACAGCCTTGACCGTTTCAGTGAACTTTTATTCCATGATGCAATCACCCAGGGAAAGGTGCCGCACTGCCTCCATTCCTAAGTAGGAAACAAGTATCTGGATAGATAAGGAGCATCATGGTCTTCAGAATGAGGGTCCCCTCCACAGGCCACATGAAAGCATCTGTTCTTTTTAATATTTCACCTCTCTGTTTCTGTGTGTGTGTGTGTGTGTGTGTGTGTGTGTGTGTGGTGCACACGTGTGCTCAGGCAGCTGCCATAGTGCACACACAGAAATCAGAGAACAGCTTGCAGAAGTCATTTTTCTCCTTCCATCCTCTGGGTCCTGAGGGTGCAGCTTCGGGCTTCCCAGTAGGTACTTTTACTCCCAGAGCCGGCTTGCTGGTCCAGAAGCTCTTTCTTGTACTAGAACTCACCCTCCCTACCTCACTCATGCAATGATCCCACAGGCCAAAGGCACTAAATGATTTCCACAAAGTCAACAATCTCCTGCCTCAAACCTGCTTGGCGACATTAAACTCTGACTTCCACACAGGTACAATCTGATCTGGCATCACCAACTACAGTTGGGTAAAGAAGTTGGCGCACCTCCCAGGGCATTATCTTTACCACTTATTTCAGTAAAATGAAATTTCCAAGGTCACATTTATTGGGTTTTTTCTTTTCCTAGGGCAAGTCTAGAGAAAGACATTAAATACAGTGTGAATGTATGCTTGTGTGCTTCTTAGTCAATATTTGGATATCATTTCATATGAGAGAATTCAAAAGAATACAAACATAGTGACAAGAAACAGATTAATGGTTGCCTGGGGAGAAGGAGTGGTGTGTGTGTGTGTGTGTGTGTGTGTGTGTGTGTGTGTGTGTGTGTGTGTGTGTGTGTGTGAAGGATTCTATAAGTATAATATAAAGTATATGAGAGGTTGGCTGAATTGGTGGGTATGTTCATTATTTTAGTTTCTCCATGTATGTCAAGAATGTTCAAAATTACACTTTAAATACAAGCATTATTATAGCAATTAAATAGCTCAATAAAGATATGGAGGGAAAGGGGAAACCACAGATAGGCAAACCATACCTTATCTCCTCCTTGTCACCAAGTAGGAGAGGTTGGTCAGGGCCAGCCTCACCCTCCCTTTGGATTGCCACTATGGGAAGAAGCATGATCCCTATTCACTTGTCCAGCTATGACTTCTCAATATCGTAAGTCAAACTCATCATTTCCACTTGAGTTCACTCCTTTCAAACATTAACCCTTTTAATTGCCTACAATGTGTATAATAAACACAGGATCCTGAGTTCAAGGGCATACAGAGACCTCTACAGCTACTCAGTGATGATACAGTCAACCAGAATTGTCTTGGAGGGGCAAAGACTTGTCTAGTGATATATGTAACATAACAAGTTAGCATATCTAACTAAACCAGGTCTCACATATCTTAGTGTCTCCCCTTATGACTCACATAGATCTGTTTGAGTCCTTTCCATGGAGGGCCATGTAGCCATTAACAAACACAGCTCAGAAGCCTAACATTCCCTTTTAACCACCAGTGAAATGAAGACAGCATCCTTCCTATCACTTAAAGTCATTTCCAACTGAATTTCTCATATACCATCTCATCTGTAAGCAAAGATTTAATGAGCAACTATTGTCTATTAAGTGCAGAATAAATGGTAGGGTCTCTAGCATGATTTAGTCAGCCTCTCTATATCAATGAGCTCATAGTCTCATTTAGGAAGATAAATGCCACTAACTATAACATATAGTAACTTGAACATAATGCTATGTTGTCCATTACAGAAGAACAGATAAACAAATAATGGCATTTACATAAAGCTGAATTCTATCTAGCAATAAAAAGTTATAAATACTGATATTCACTAAAACAAATAAATCTTGGGAAATTGTTGGGCAACGAAGCCAGAGACAGAAGTATACTTTATGTTATTCTAGTTATTTAAAGTTCAAAAGTAAGCAAAATATTTTTGAAAAACATATATATATTTGTGTGTTTCTTGGGAAGGGGCATGTAAGCTACACTGGGCACGTGAAGGTTGTACGACAAGTCTGTTGAGTCAGTTCTCTTCTGCTTTTGCAAGGGTTCTGGGGATTGAACTTAGGCCATCAGGCTTATGTGGCAAGTGCCTTTATCCATTAAGCCATCCTGATGACCCAAAACAAGCAAAATTTATCTCTGATGATAGAAGTGAGAGCCATTGGTTGTGTCAGTGTGGAGTGGCTTGAAAGAAGGAAGAACAAGCATTGAGGAAGAGAAAACGGTCTGTCTCGGCAGGAGAGGATTGACACAAGAGTACATGGGGGTCAATGTGTACATACATTAATAACAAATTATTTTATCGTATGCCAATTATCCTGATTTAAGAATAAAGTATGTAAGAGATTATGGTGGAAAAAGCCATTTACCTTTCTGTGTAAAGTCGGGTAAGGTGTCACAGGAAACAATGCTTGAGAATGACTTGAAATCAGGTGCTTCCTAGTTGGAGGTAAAAAGAGTAAAAATGTGAAGGTATGAAAGTTCACAGCACAGTTAAAGGAAGCCCCAGGGGTGTAGTTGAGAATATCCAAGAAGGGAAGGTAGGTCTTTGATTCATTTTTTAATTGATTTTTATGCAGGGTGAGATATCTAATTTCAATGTGAATATTAGGGTTTTTCTCCAATGTATGTTTTTCTCCAATATTATACTTTTTCTCCAATGTATGTTTTTCAAAGCATCTTTGTCAGAAATTAGCTGGCTACAGCTCTGTGGTTTATTTCTGGATACTCTTCTATTGGTCTATATGTTTGTTCTTGTGTCAGTACTGCGTTGTTTCTGTTATTCTGGATGTGTGATATGATTGGAAATCAGGGACTGTGAAACTCCCAACATTGCTCTTTCTGTCTAGCATCTCTTTAGCAGTTTGGGGGTTTGCATCCACATGAAGATTAGGGTTGATTTTTTTTTAATTTGGTAAAGAATATAATTGCATTGTAGTGATGACTTTACTAAATTTATGGATCATTCTCAGTAATATAGCCATTTTTACAGTACTAATTTTTAAAAGAAAGTGTTTTATTCTGTAGTCCTGACTAGAACTTGATGTATAGAGAGAGACCAAGCTAGCCTTAAACTTGCAGTGACCTCCCTGCCTCTGTCTCTAAAGTGCTGGGATTATAGTTCTGTGCTACCAAACCTAACTTGGTAATATTAACTTTCTAATTCATGAAAATAAGAAGTCTTCCCTTCCATTGTCTTAGCAGTTTGCTCCCCCCCATCTCTTTTATAGTTTTCATTGTAGATACCGTTTATCTCCTTGGTTAGGTTTAGGAATATTTTTAGGCTATCATGAACGGCATTGTTTTTCTGATTTCTCATCGTGTTCCTGGTACATAGAAAAGCTGATTATGTATGTTGATTTTATATTCTGCTACTTAATTGAAAGTGCTTTCAGATAAAAGAGGTTTCTAGAAGAGCCCTCAAGTCTTTTTAAGAGCAGGATAATTTGATGTATTCCTTTCTTATCTAAGAGCCCTCAAGTCTTTTTAAGTGCAGGATAATTTGATGTATTCCTTTCTTATCTGTATGTCTTTTGTTTTTCTTTATTGTTCTAGCTTTGACTTTAGTTACTATATCACGTGAAAGTGGAGCAAGTAGATGTGTCTTCTTCATTCCTGATTTAAACAAAAATGTCTATCAGAGCCTCATATTATGCGGACCAAGGGAGTTTCTCCAACTTCCCTCCCCTTTAATTCTTCCTGTTTTATCCACCAAGGAGAAAGCGAAGAGAAAGCCGAGGATAAACCTCACTGAAAAGCTGATAACTTAATTTTAAGATTATAGCATATGATCTCCACCCTTCTGCTGCAACAATAGTACTCCAGTGTGCAACAGTGTGTTGCAGCAGAATGAGCTGCAAGACATTCTCTAAAATAAGCCCTTAGAGAGGCCAAAGTCAAGATGGCAAAACAAGGGCACCCCAAGTTTCTTGTAAGAATGATCGGCAAATAGTAAATGTAGTCTAATCCTAAGAAGTTTCACATGAAACCTACTCTGATGGTTTATTTTACTTACTTAATCACTTAGGTGATCTCCAGCTCTCAACAGATAATGACAAGCCATATGAAGAGTCAAGAAAAGGGGGCTACAGCTCAGTGGTTAGAACACTTGTGCAAAAGTGAGGACAGGAGTTCAGATTCCCAGAACCCATGTGTATGCCAGAGGAATGTGCTGGCCTGCTTGTCTTTCCAGCATCAGGGGGTAGACAGGTTTCCCAGACCAAGCTGGAAAGCAATAGCAGCCATATTAGCAAGTATTGAGTTTGATTGGGAGATCCTGTCTGAATAAGGATGATTGTTGACATCAACCTTAGCATTCATGTCATGTGTCCCTACACATGTACAAACAGACACACACATACACACATACACACACACACACACCAAATACATCCATGGAAAGGGAAAAAGGAAAGAGAAAAGCTGAGTCTGAGGAGATAGATTTTTATTCTTCGCAAAAAAAGTTTATTTTTATTCAGTATGTATGTTTGCTTGCATATATGTGCACATGAATACAGTGCCCTCAGAAGAAAAAAGAGGGTGTCAAAACCCACAGAAGAGAAGTCACAGAAAGTTGTGAAGCACTATGTAGATGCTGGGAACTGACCTTGTGTCCTCTGTAAGAGCAACAAGTGCTCTTAATGACTGAGATACCTCTCCTACCCTCATGTTCTTTTATTTCTTAAGATTTACGCGTTTCTTAAAGAAATTGGTCTATTTAATCTAAAATTTAAAAAACATTTTTAACTATGCACTTGTATACATGCCTATATGTGGGTATATGTATGTGAGCAAAGGTACCAATGGAACCTTTAAAGTTGGTGTTCTAAATGACTTGAAGCTTCCAGACAAGGTTGCTGGGAAACAAACTCAGCTCCTTTGGAAAAGCAGTATGCTGTTCTTAACTGCAGAACCATTTCTCCAGCCCTTCATCTAAATATTTAAATTTATTGACATTAAGCTGACCACAGAAGTCCCTTTTTATCTACTAATGTGAGATCTGTAGTGATGTTTCATTTATGACATTTGTGACTTTTCTTTTGTCTTTATCAAACTGGTGTTACTAATATTACTGATTTTATTCCAAAGAACGATATACGTTTCTTTTATCCACTATTTTCGTGATATTCCTTGATTTCTTTGTTTCTGTTTAAATTGGTTACTTTCTTCTTTCTTTAGCTTTTTCTTCTTTTCCTATTTTCTGACTTTGAACATCCATATGTATCTAACAAGCTTTTGAAGCTAAATATTTCTCTCTCTACTCAGCCCCTAGGGACTATTTTCCTCTCTCCTACATCAACTATTTTTCCCCTTTCTACTGAATAATTCTCATCATAATACATCTCTGACATAGTTACAGTCCTTACCATAACTCAAAACAGCAGCCTCCACGGCTCCCATATCTCCTCAGGCTATCCCACCCCTCTTACAATACCCAAGACGCTAGCATGTCCTTCTGTTCTCTAGAACCCACTCTATTTAATCCATCAGTCCTATCTCCACAGTGAAACTGCTTTCATAAAGGTCCCCAGCAAGTTTCATCTCTGTATATTACCATCTGCTCCTGCTCTTACTCATTGGTCAGCAGCAGGACAGCTTCTGCTCCTGCTCCCCAAATAACATCCTCCACTGGTTTTCCTTCCCTCCCTTCTTCCTTCCCTCCCTCCCCTCCTTCCTCCCTTTCTAACTCCCTCTCTCTCCCCACTTTCCAGTTCCAACTTGAGTTCCAGCCCCAGAGTTCTCAGACAGTATCTGTTTTTTTTTCTTATCTATATAAACTACCCAAGGCCCTTCATACTCCTAAAATATGAAATGGTATCTATTCAAGCTTTTTGTATTACTCATAGTTTATAGTATATGTTCTCATTGCCTCAACAAGCTAGTTACTTTGAGGCAGGGTCTCACTGTAGCTCAGGTTGGCCTTGAGATAACAGTGCTCTTCCTAACTCACCCTCTAAGGAACTGAAATAAGTATAATTTAGCTTCATGACTGGCAAAAACTTAGATGCTTTAATCTACATGGTTAACTACAAGTTCTTCAATGAAAACTCTCTCAATAGTATCTTGTTTCTGCCATCCTTTAAACCTGTCTAATAGTGTTGTGTGAATGCCAAACCTGAAGAAGGCACTACAAACTCCATTTCTAACTTTACCCAAGTACATAAAAAGTATCATTTTACAAAATTTACAATGATTTACACTTAAATAACAAGTATCACATACAAGTCACTGAGCCTCAAAATCTTGGAGTCACACGTTAGAATTGTCATCTTAGAATGTGTTGAATAGAATACAAGTTCTACTCAGTCTAAGCCAGCTGAGTGGTTCTTCTGTTCTAATTTTTATATTTTTCCACCAGAGGTTTCTCACATGCCGAGGCTGGTCACTGGGAAATCTCTATTCTAACTTAAAACGAGACAAATGACATTGAGACTCACAGCTTTATTGAGAAAGGGCCAAGGAAGCTGTAGCTGACTCTGGGCTGATAACTGAGCAATGTTTACCTCTTCGCCTGTATTACCAGCTAGAAGCTCAGAGCTATCAGCCCTAAGGCTGGATCATCCAGCAACATCATCAGTATAAACGTGGAACAACCTCATTTCAAACAGAGCCATGTGGGTTCCAGTGATTAGTGCTCACAGTTCCCTGAGCCTCTGTCTGAAAGCAAAGGTCATAGCTGAGCTCTCACCAAAGGGAGGCAAAGTGAAGAGATTAAACTACCCAAAGCTACCAAGTCGAAGCTAAGCCATGCTCTTTTCACTGCCTCTGGTTTTCAACTACTGCTCCATGATGTTTTGTAAGTTCACTTGTTCACAATTACTTAGGAGATTTTCCAAAGTAAGGTTCCAAGATCTTTGGGGATTTTTCTCTACTGGGTTTAAGAATCCTCAAGGAGGGGCTGGAGAGATGGCTCAGAGGTTAAGAGCACTGACTGTTCTTCCAGAGGACCTGAGTTCAATTCCCAGCAACCACATGGTGGCTCACAACCATCTATGATGAGGTCTGGTGCCCTCTTCTGTAAAACTGTATGCATAATAAATAAATAAATCTTAAAAAAAAAAAAAAAAAAAAAAAGAATCCTCAAGGAGTGTCTCTGCACCAAATTGTTTCTGAATACACAGGTATAAGACATGCTTTGTGAATTTTAAGTTAGCTATTGTACCTCACTTTGGAAAGTCTCATAACTGATTGATAACGGACAATAGACTGTACAGCCAAGTTTCAAATGAGGCAATAACTATAGTAACAGATACTGGAGAATGTTCTATTCTAAACAAGGGAAACGTAGAGAATGAAGTGCATGCAATCTTTTTACTGTCCATTGAAAACTATGGACCTGGGGGTGGGGAGGTCTATTGCTGCAGAATAAAGGACATAAAGTTTCAGCATATAAAAACCCAGTGTATAATATACAGATAGTACCCATTTCCTCTAAACACTAAAATAGACTGAAGTAAAGCCTAATACTAAACTAAAAAGATAAATGTTGTAATTATAAATAGACTGCTGTAGCAGAGCATGGTGGTGCATGCCTATAATCCTAGCACTTGGAAGGCTGAGGCAAGAGTGTTTTGAGGTTGAGGCAGTCTACACAACAAGTCCATGTCTGAAGACTAAACAAAACAAAAGCCCCAACAAAGCACTTTAAAACTGCTATAGACTATCCACTTTGTCAACACGAAGTAAGGACTGGAGAGGCCTAGAAATACATTAAGTTCCCAGACATGGTGGTGCATAGCTTTATTCCTAGTACTCAGAGGTAGCAAGCAAGTAGATACAGGCCAGCCAAGTTTACATAATGAGATCCTGCCTCAAAAAAAGGAACAAGAACTCTGTTAAGCTAATAAAATATCAACACTCAACATCTCCCAGCAGATAGGTTCCTGATGTTACAATGGGCTGTTACTCAGGCTGATTGGCCAGCAAGGCTTCAGTGTTACTCTGGTACCCACATCTATTGTTGACACCTGTTTTGGTACAAGACTGAAGCTAATGTAACAAGAACTAGGTAGAGGAAACCTTCTACCACACTACTTATGTTTGATGGGAACAAAAGCCATTTTCTGTGCAGTCTGCAGATAGTATCCTTACTTCCTTTAGCAGATTTCATTGAGATACTCTGAAGAGGTCATGGCTACTGCATTGCTAGTCAGGCAGGCCAGAAAAACAGACCATGACATACGCCTCCAGTTATGAGCACTGGTACAAACAAACTAAAGATAAATGAGGCTTAGAGAGCATCTCAATCCATTTCTGTTGTTCACATGGCCACTGACTTTCTGTTACTCAAGAACTAGGACAATATTCACAATTCCAAGGTCAATCTTATGAGCACTTTTCTCTCTGCACAGAAGACTTGTGTAAGGACCGCATAGAACATCAAGCCATAATCTTCTTCAGTTATTAATAAAAACAGCATTTCAATGTGCACATTTAAGACTCCACCTCCCTCAAGGCTGCCTTGGCAGGCTATTTGACACATCTGTGCCTGAGCTACTACGACACTCACAGTGTAAGAATACCCACAGGCAAACAAGGACTATTTGAATATTTCTTCAAAAAGACTACAGTGTCACTGGGAAAAATGTCCTTTTCATGTGTGTTGGCTTTGTGGTTGTTGTTTAGTACGTTATGTTCCTGTCTAGTATGTCTGTTCCTGCAGTTGCAGGCCTTGGATCTCCTGGAGCTGGAGTTACAAATGGCTGTCTGAAATAGGTTCTGGGAACTGAACTTTGGTCCTCTACAAAAACAGGATGTGCTCTTAACCACTAGGCCATCTTCCCAGCACTTTTCCTGAGTTTTTATTAAATGAGATTTTATAATTGTCCCATTTCTAATCTCATGGTATTAGTACTTTGAGAACGTGCTTAGAGCTCAAGTATGAATAGCAATAAAACTCTCAGGTTCCCCATACCTCAGATGAACAAACCGTTTATCAGAATACATACAACAAGGTTTGTAAGACAGCAGCACTAACCAACTGCATGTGTTTCTTTCTTAGTTTAACCAAGGAAAATACCACGCTCTGATAGGAACACATGCCAGTGCTATGGGCATCTTCTTGCTCTTGGTTCAGCACAGTTAGGCTCACTGTTTGGTTTCTGTGTCTTTTCTAGGCAGGGGAAAATCTTTTTTTTTTTTTTTTTAGATTTTTTTTTTTAAACTTTATTTATTTGCCTTGGTGTTTGCCTGGAACTGGAACTACAGACAGTTGTGAGCTGCCATGTGGGTGCTGGGAATCGAACCCGGGTCCTCTGGAAGAGCAGAGGGTGCTCTTAACCGCTGAGCCATCTCTCCAGCCCCCGGAAAATCTTAAATAAAGCTGCAAAACCCACCAACTCTAGCAGAAGCACTGATCTTTAAGTAACCTTTAAGGGGATAACAACAGTAGTTTCTCTGGTACGTAATTTTCCTGGAAGCTTTACTACTATTGCATCTTTACAAGGAGGCACTCAAATATTTCAAGCTTGGTGGAGGTTCATCAACCAAGGTTTAGTTCAGGAGTAAAAAACACACATTCTTGTCACCACAGCAATGTCATGCTCATCTTCCATGTCACTGCCACACCCTCTCACTGCTGCTCCTGTTTCTTTTAGATGGTGCATGGATGCGCTGGGTTCACCACTTTCACAAAGAGGTAATTTCTACGTTACATTCTAAGCTCCTGAAAGACTTTGATTGGGAACAGTTTCCAGTTAGTACATACACAGTTCAGTAGCATTTCATCATAAAAAGGAAATCAGGTAACTTATTTAAAGACTAACAAAGCCCCTGGATATTCTTATAAAGGTAGTTCTATTTTATTACAGCCATAAACTATACAAGCCTACTGAAGATTAAAACTTGCATGCGAGTTCAAAATCTGTCAGCTTAAAGCCTATTTCCAATTTCATCCTGTATCATTTAGGTGATGGTGCTGTTTAGTGTCATAGGAACAAGTGGAAGGTGTCAATAGCACACTACTTTCTGCTTTTAGCTTCTCTCATGAGGTCCGGAGAAGCCCTGACAGTGAGATATCATCCATCTTTCTTTCTGCCCAGCCTCTCGGAGATAAAAATGGTGAGCTTTACCTGGCCCAGCCCAGCTTCTGACAGCACACATAATAGCTTTTATCATAGAAGGCTCGCAGACTTGGCACACTTTTAGACTCTCCTAAGAAGGCCAGCATGTAATCACTCTTAAAGAACCAGGATTTTATATTAAGAAGAAAAACTTAAAATGGAAAAAACCTTGATGAAAAAAACATGCTATATACAAACCTTATCTTGACTAAGTTATGATGTCAGTGTAGGTTATTGCATTGAAAGACACAGCCTATGGTGCTAGTGAAGGACAAGAAAGCCATTCACAGAGAGACAGCCCCTTTAGCCTCATGTGAAACCAGTTCATAAAAAGACAAGGGCTACCCAGGTTACTACATTCATAAATTTACTTGCTCAGCAGAAGTTGGCTTAGGAAACAATTAAATATTGAACCTCATTTTTTTGGGGTGTTCTCAGAACTTCCCAGTGGACCCCAGTGATTCTCAGCTGCACTGTACATCCAGAATAATCAAATATGAAGGGAAAGTTCAGAAGCATCAATCTTTGTTTCTCAGGATGCCTCAAACGTGCAGCCAGACTGCAGGCTACACTGCAGTTCTTCCAGAGGCTGCTGTGTGAAAGCACATGGATAGTTCCAGGCCAGACAGTTCTGCTGCTTCTATACTCCAGAAGAAAGGGTCTTTTTAGAAAAGGGCATGGTTGTGCTTCCTCTAAAGACACAGGCTGCTGTCTGGAGCTGCAGACTGTCCAAGGTTATCTGGAGCGCTGGTTGTAAAGAAGAAAGTCCTTGTCTTGGCAGAGCAGGCACAGTTTCAGGCTTCGGCAGCTACCTCCAGCAACAACAAATGCCCATATGCCCATGAGCACCATGATTATATATGCTGATACCAGATTTACTTCATAATAAGGACTTAGGAAGGTCTGTAAAGGAAAAATAAATCAGCTTGAGTAAAAGCACAAGCTTTTAAAATCTGTGGAATAAACAGAGATAACGGAAAATATACAATGCTTTCAACAGCTGGACTGTGTCTCACAAACATGGGATAAGTGTCACGTGTGAAGGACTCAGGAAGGTGCAGCAGGCACTGGTCTGTGAACTTGCATTTTGCTTGAGTCAAATGGTAAACTCAAAGATAGCTGCTAGCCAGAACCTAATGGGATACTTAACAGAAAGCATGCAGAGCACCTGGCACTGGTTTATACCCATTTCTGTCTTAAGATAATTGGCTTTAAGAATTTACAACAAAGTCAGATACACCTAGATTACTTTAATATGAACCATTAGTATTCAAAGGAACACGAGGAAATTAGAGTTAGGGTTTTATGGGTGTACACTGCTATGAATCCAAAAAATTAATCATTATAACACACTAACAGGAACACTGTTCAGTGATAGAGTGCATGCTTATTGTGCATGAAAGCCTGGATTCAACCCCTAGCACCAAAGTATGAACAACAGAGTGTCAAAAGGTACAGTGATTGAAATTGCTGAGGACAAGTTTCTATCATAATGAAACTTATATACTACTAAGTAACAAGTAATGAATAAGTAAATAATTAATTGCAAATTATGATTGAAAGGACTGGGAGGAAGGGACAGGAACAAGCTTGCAATGGGTATGAGTAATATCCAGAGATACGACAGTTACTAGTAACAGACCATGATTTCCAAAGTCCAGTGAGGGCTTAAATGTCTGAGCATAATACTGAGAGGACAGGCCAAGGAAAGGAAAAGCACTAGCACAGCCTCCACATGGAGCTTCAAAGCCTTCCCATGATGAGAGTTCACAAGGAGCCACTACAAAGACAGTGCAAGACGAAGCTCTAACATAGTCCAACATTCCTAAATCTCTACAAGACAAGAGTCAGTAAAGGCTGGGTGGCGGTGGAGCATGCCTTTAACTCCAGCAACTCAGGGCCGAGGAAGGCGGAACTCTGTGAGTTAAATGCCAGCCTGATCTACAGAGCAAGTTCCAGTACTCCCAAGGCTACACAGAGAAACCCTTCTGAAAAAAACCAAACAAACAAAAAATGACCCAGCAAAGGAGTCATTTACCAGAATGAGGTAAAAGAAAATCAGGATAGTGTCTGCAGCAGAAGTCAAGGAGGAAAATGAGGGACCAGTCCTAAGAAAAGAAAATATTTGACAGGGTCAGTTTGTTGCCACACGTCTTTAAAACAAGTGCCATCCACTTACCCTCACCTAGCTGCATGTGCCCTTGACTAAGGGGCCAAAGTTGAACTCTCCAGAAATGGGTTCATTTTTCAGATAGCAGAAAAAAATGCATTCTTCAAGAGTCATACATTGGGAAAGGTAGATATTGGGAATATTATAGGAACTTTTCCATCATAATCCTATATTCAAGCCCATTAAATTTTAATTTATAGTGCAGAGTGATCAAGTCCTTTAAATTTTCTTCAATTTATATCTTTTGAGACATTTGTCCTTATCACCAGTGCAAAAGCCTTGTATATTTGTTATAGAAAATGAGACTACACAAATGAGAAAAATAAATCTTAAAACTTGAAGTTTAGCTATGTTATTTATCAAAAGATAAAAAGAAATAATAAAAATCAATAAGTTAGATAGCATTAAAATGAAGAACTGGAAGTAGGGATGTATGTAACTCATAGGAGGCTTTCCTGTGTGCATGCAGAAGGCCCTAATTGATGCCCCAGAACCACATACACAAGACCTTCAAAAATAATGCAAAATCTAGACATGGCAGCTCATGTCTCTAATACTGACACTAGGTGGCCAAGGCAGGAAAGCCACAAATTTGAGGCTAGCTAGAGCTATAGAGTGAATTCTACACCCGAATATAAAGACAATAAAATAGAGGCTGTTTCCAGCACATATACCTAACTAGAGATTCTCTTGTAGAAAGTATAAAGAACTCCTAAAACATTTTTAAAAAGACAGCAAGAAGTAGGCAAAATATTTGAAATAAATACTCCAATTGCCAACCAGCCATATGAAGATATGCTTACTTTACTATCAGGACATAAAAGTTTAGTACGCTTTCACTATATTCCCAGGAAGATAAGACAGAAAGTCATACCAAGTATTGGCAAAGACGTAGGGCAATGGAAGCTCATACTTAAATGGTTAGTGATTATGTTGATATAAACATGCTAAAAACCTGAGTGATATGACCAGCTGATGCATGTACTCCTCTGGCCCCAACCAGTCTGCTTCTAGGTATGTAGCAAAAGAGAATATGTATGCATGTTTGCTAACATATACTGGAATGCATTATAGTTGTAACTGTCTCAGTAGTTAGGAACTAGAGGGCTGAGCAGAAGGCTTAGTGCTTAGTGCTTGTTCAATAACCTGCATTCAGGTTCCTCTCATCTGCCTCATCATCTGTAGGAAACATTGATGGTTCTGGTATGTGTGTCCCGAATCTGGCCATTCCTCAGTTCTTCACTGCTCTTTCATCCAAGTCCTCCTTGCCTTTCCCTCAATGAAATGGCCTCACCCAGCTAATCAGCTCTTATAGCAGCAGTTCAAGTAGTCTTTTCCAGGTGTGTGTCAGGTTATCCCCACCTTTCCTCCCTTTTTGTATTCCAAGACAGGATGTCACTGTAACCTAGGCTAGCCTGTGAATCACTAGGTAGACAGACTAGCCTCAAAGTGTCACGGTGACCCTCCTTCCTCAGCCTCCACAGAACCCACATTCCTTTCTTCAAGATCCTTTTTTTTTTTTTTTTAAGATTTCTCTATTTATTATGTATACAGTATACCATAGAGGGTACCAGATCTCCTTACAGATGGCTGTGAGCCACCATGTGGTTGCTGGGAATTGAACTCAGGACCTCTGGAAGAATAGTCAGTGCTCTTAACCTCTGAACCATCTCTCCAGCCTCCTTCAACATTCTTACAGCAACTCTTCAGTTCACTGAGAGGGAAAGATGCAGTCCTGCACTATCTGTCTGTATGAGGCTCTCACGTCCAACCACCTGCTTCCCTCCCACACTCAATTCTCAACGGCATCTCCCACAATCCAGTGTGGTTCGTCTGCTCTGGCCACCCTAGTTTCCATAAACATGCTGAGCATGCATTCTAATCAAAAGACCTTCACTGCTCAGTCCAGTATGTTCTTTCTCTCTTAAAACAACCACATGATCAACTCCTTTACCTAGACTTCACTTTTTCCCCTACAAATGAAGTAAAGGCCAGTGGATCATGAGTTCAAAGACAACCAGACTATAGTATTGGTTTGCAAGCTAAAGTTAAAAAAAAAAAACTTGTCCAGATTCATTTTTAAAGTACTATGTAATGATTTGTATCTGACTGGTAATTTGCTATTTAAATACATGATAATTATCAAAATGCCCTTTTGTTTTAAAAATAGGAAAAAAAATTAATGTATAGTTTCTGTATCCACAGATAAATAGTATTAAAACTTTTAACATGTTCACTTTCTGTCTTTTACCCTTACAGTATTACTTGGCTTTGTATAGATGCCATCGTGTAAGAGCTAACCTTAGTAATAGCAAGTACTGTAAGACTTTAGGCACGTATGCAGAAACAGACTTCATTTTAGCTGGATTAGAGGGCAAGAAGCTTAGTGAAAGAAGATATGACAGAAACTCTAAATAGATGGAAAATAGAGAAGCAGGAGGCATGTTGAGAAGAAATCTTTCTGAAAAAGCCCCATACTATTATTATTGTTTGTATTTTTATAATATGCATGAGTGCAAACATGTACATGTCAAGACATACTTGTAGAGGTCAGAAGACAATCTTTGGAAGATGATTCTCTCCTTCCATGGAGGAGCACTATGGATTAATAGTGTTATAATAGTTTAAGTTCAGGTTATCAGTTTGCCTGGCAAGCACTTCTGATAAGAAAGGACTGGCCCTAATTAGCATGTTTGTAAAAACCACACTGGACTGTGGGAGATGCTGTTGAGAATTGAGTGTGGGAGGGAAGCAGGTGGTTGGACGTGAGAGCCTCATACAGATAGATAGTGCAGGACTGCATCTTTCCCTCTCAGTGAACTGAAGAGTTGCTGTAAGAATGTTGAAGAAAGGAATGTGGGCTCTGAGGAGGCCGAGGAAGGAGGATCACCATGACTTTGAGGTTAGTCTGTCTACCTGGTGATTTCCAGAATAGCCTAGGCTACAGTGAGATTCTGTCTCAGAATAAAAATTACTTTTACTATCTCACTGGCCCAGGAGAAATCTTTTCAATACTGTACATAAAATGTGCAAAGGTACCAGACAGGGCCGTGGCAGGGTCATTTTGAGAACTGCCATGTATATAAATGACCAATTACCACTGAGATCCAAGTCCTTACACACTGCTGTAAAAAAACAAAAACAAAAACAAAAAAACAAATCTGACAAAGGTTTTAGACTTTGCAGACTAGCACAATTATAATATCAGTAAAGGAGTAAAATCAGCACATCTGCTCCTGGTCAGAATGTGTGAAGTGTCACCACTTTACAGACCCCATTTCAACAATTTGTATCAAGGACTCAAAATATTCACACCAATTAACGTCATAGTTCCCTGCCTCAAAACCTAAACATGGGAAAAATTCCACGCCATAAATAGTCAAGAAACCTTCACAACAGCCACAGCAACAATAAATTATTCAAATGAAAGTAATTTTCACCTAAAGTTTCAGTCTTAACTAAAATTTGTATCTGAAGGAATTTGTAATAAAGGAAAATTGCTTCAGATATGTTTCATAACATAAACATAATGCAAACTGCTTTGGGCTTGACCATACATCCACAAAGACAGATATGAGGAAACTCTCTAATGGGACAGACACCTCAAATTAACAGAGACTATCAATCTGCTAAAACACACACTGTCCACTTGCAGGGCTTTTCTGACTTGCCCTCACTTTCCCATGAGCGTGTCCTTCATTTGGGTGGAACCCATCACTCAGACCTCTGCACTTGAGCTCTGTAAGCACTTGAGAATGCAGGGACGACACTCACCTGGGTGGATACCAGCAGGTGAGTCAGCAGAACTGTAAGGAGGATGTACCACTTTTTCTTCTCACAGCCATCAAAAAACACAATGCCCCAGAACACATGCAGCATTATGATAACCAGCGTCATGAAAGCTGAAAAGACAAGTCAATAATTATTGGCCTGTCCTGCCGACAGCAGACACCTAAGCCACTGAACCCCATCACTGTGCAGAGGCTCTGAAGTCCCCTGGCTGCAGTGATAGAATCTGACCACCAGTGCCCTCAGTGGGCTTGATAAGAACTCCACATTAACTTCTGAAGAGTCATATGTGGGAGGGATCCAGCCTTTGTAGAAGTTATACCTCTAGAATATGAACCTGTCTGACAACAGCCAACTAGGGTTTGGCTTTCATGGAATTTCTCTGAGGTATGCAATGAGATTAGCATGAAATCTACACAGCTTATTTTCAATTAGTCTGTGGCCCTACTTAGAATTTTCTCAGTTGAACACAACACCACTGTCTAAACAAGTCTCTGCATTAAAGGGAAATTTCTCTTCAGAAACTTTTTTAGATAATGTAATGAAAAAAATTAAAAATCATAATAATTATCTTAAGATACTTTTTAAGCATTTGGCAGTGAATCCAATCAGCACTTCATGTCTCTGGAATATTGCCTTTGTAGGTATCCTGTGTCCTAGATAGCATTTCTTCTTTAAAGCAGGCAAGTTCTGTATATTATGCACACTTTAACATTAAAAAAGGCATATAGATTTCCCTTTACTGCTACATAATAGAGTGACCACGAACTTTATACCCACCAGACAGAAAAACCCCAGGCAAGAGTATATATATAGACTATATATATTTATATATAGAGAGAGTATATATAGACTATATAAACACTATAAACTATATACACTATATACTCTATCTGTACTCCAAACCAGTCAGTTCTCAAATCAAGAGATCACTAGCCCAGTGATTTGTTATTAGTGCAACTTACTGGTATCCATGCCATTCATGAATCAGAAGCAATGGGATAGGAGCCCAGAAAAGCCAGTTTAAACTGCCTTCCTAGAGATTCAGCACATGGTCAAGTTTCAGAATATTGCCAAGGAGGCATTCTTATAAATGTGCATAAGGAGATATAAGAATATTTTACATTATTACAGCACTGCTGTAATAACAAAGAATGCCCACCCTTATGGCAACAGATAATTACAGTGTTGACTACTGTATATGACACACAACATGTGTCATTTCAAGAACACAATGGTGAGTGAGAACACACTGTGAAAATACATATTATTGAGAGGAAGAAGAGATCAACAAAATATTAAAAGAACATAACTGTTGTGGCTAGGGGGACAGTAAGTTGTCACATGTCTGTGACAGTGTCCTCATGTCAGACTGGAGGACCACACTAAAAGGATTCAGTTTAGGTCAATCCACCATTCTGAAGACGACAGTTGCTAAGGACAGATGCCTGTCAATGGTGTGACACTGACAACACTTAAGAAGTCCAGGAGTTCATCAAGAGCTTTTAAAATTTCTCTAGGTCCAAAAAGACCAAAGCAAAACTGACAATATGGAAACTTTTTTTAATCATAAAGTGTTCATACTCTAAGAAAGGGTTTTCTAGGACCTAGATGTTAATCAAATGTCAAGAGGAATCACTACCACAGGCATTTGCCATCTGCCTGGCAGCCTCTGCTTGCCCTTCTCTCTAGGCATTGCCAAGGGTACTGAGATCCGCTAAGTATGCTCTCAAGGTTAGCCCCTAGAGTCCTGTTACTTGGCAAATGCTCTTACTGATGGAAGCATATCCAGCATGTCCTTATCCAAAACAGTGTTAGTCTACAAGCTTCAGGCAAGTATCCTCTGGACCTCATTGGTCCTGATCATGTTCCAGAGTCCAGGTCTAAATGTCTTGATCCTTCCAGCTAAGAAGTCTGGTGGACTGACTTTGCCTCCAAAGTTCAGTCAGATATCTCAGATTAGCATTCAAGTTCCTCTACCAGCTAGACTCAAAGGACTTTACCATCAGATTCTCTGACTCTTCAACTGCATCCTTGTGTAGTGATATATTGTATATTTAATAAAATAGTCTGTAATATCAGAGGACAGAGCCATCTCTTCTAGCCTTTTGCTTTTGTTTTTCTGAGACAAGGTTTTCTGGATGCCCTGGAACTCACCCTGTAAACCAGGCTGGCCTTGAACTCATAGAGATACTTCTGTCTCTGCCTCCCAACTGATGGAACAAAAACCAACTTATTAAATATACAATATATTTAACAAGTATCAAAAACACAGACCTCAAACCAGGCATGGAAGGGCAGCACTTAGGAGGTAAAGACAGAGACAGGTGGTTCAGAAGTTCAAGGTCACCCTTGATTTGCTTAGGAGACATTAAGTTTTATACGAAAGTAGAATTTAACTAAGGGAGTGCTGCCTCCAAAATACCCCCAAAATAAGTAGTTTGCTAACCATATTTGTTAATGATAAAGAAAATTTAAGATGTTAGGATATAAATAAGTGTTTGTTCATCAGGATTGACCAGCTTAGATTCCATCCCCATAACAACAGAAACAACCATGACTTAAAGCCAACCATTATGTCCATCTTGGTAACAATGAATATGCCTCTAACAGGCAGATCAATAGGGCTGTGTAGGGTCACAACTGTCAAGTTTTCATGTGCCAAAAGACCCACAGCTCCCTTTCTAAGATGGTGTAATTCTGTTAGATGGGCAAAATGACCCCTGGTCACAACTATTTGGAACAAACAAATAAACCAACCATACTAGCATACTTAAAATAATGCTGGCAATATCTTTACTGTGTTAATCATCTGCTAAGTGGCCAGATTTGCATTCTTTTATCTCTGTTTACATTGTGTAGCCTGTGTGTGAGTGGGAAGGGGGGGGAATTTAAAAATAACAGTATATATAAAATGCATAAGCCTAAGATATGTGTGTGTGTGTTTGTGTTATCAAAATCTACTATTGCAAGCTGGCTCTTCTTTAGGCACTAGCCATAGATGGATGCACACTATTATTAAAGAACATTTGTTCATTAATATCTAAGTATGCAGAGTGATTTCTCACTGGGAAGATATAACTCCAAGGGTATTGGCTCAACTATATTCATAGCAGCATTATTTGTAGTAGCAGGAACCTGGAAACAACCTAGATGTCCCTCAACTGAAGAATGGATTAACAAACTGTGGTACATCTACACAATGGAGTACTACTCAGCAGTAAGAAAAAATGATATCCTAAAATTTGCAGGCAAATGGATGGATTTGGAGACTATCCTCCTGAGCGAGGTATCACAAACTCAGAGAGATGAGCAGGGGATGTACTCACTCATTAGTGGTCTCTAAACAAGCAAACAAGAAAAAAGCAAAGCATGCCCGAGCTGTGGGCCACAACCACTGAGCAGCTTGGGATCAGAAACACCCTGGACTGACCCTTCGGATCCCACTCCACCCAGAGGAACACCTGACTCACTCTTGAGGGAGGGGGGGACAAAACTGGATTTGCCAGGAGTGGAGACTGAACTAAGCATTATTGGATCAGTAGGACCATGGGACTGTCTGCTGCCTGCCCAGGGAGGGATGGGGAGTTGTGGAGAAGAAAAAAATGACCTGATGTGGCGGGAGGGGGAAGGGACCTTGAATAAGGATATACAGGGATAGAAAAAAAAATATTCAGAGGGAAAGCTGAACACAAAGTAATTTTATGTGTAGCAAATTATTTGCATTATCACCCTTGATAAGTCATGCTTATGATTTTTATTTTCTTTATAGTTATTGTTAACTTATCAATATTTTAAATTCAATTTACTGTTTTTCTTGATAAATACAAAATAAATAAAGAAAAAAAATAAAAGAGAGAACCTAAATTGACAAAATATTCCCACTGGGATGATCTGTGGTACATCTTCTTAATTGATGATTGATGTGAAAGGACCTTGCTTGCTGTGGGCAGTGCTATCCTTGGGCTGATAGTCCTGAGCACTATAAGGAAAGCCGACTGACCAAACCATGGTGATAAAGACAATAAATAGCACTCCTCAACGACCTCTGCATCAGTTCCTGCCTCCAAGTTCCTGACTTAAGTTCCTGCCATGATTTGTTTAAATGATGAACTACAATAAACCCTTTCCTCCCCCGCAAAAAAATATTTAACAGTGGCAGAAAGAGAAAACTGACCCCCACAATTATCCTCTGACATCCACACATGTGCCATGGCAGCCAAAATTAAATTCTCAAATTAATACATCCTCTGTGCGGCCATCAAGCTAGTCTTACTTGTTTGCTAAGTCTTTGACTTTCTAAGGCCTATCGCATACTCTTTAGACCCTTTAACTCTGGTATGAGTTAAGTAAAAGTGTGTTAATGGCTCATTAATGTTGCCTCCAACATAGCAGGTTGCCTTTGTAAATACTGACCAACAATTAGGCTCAATTCCCATACAAAATAAGACAACCCTGACTTATCACCAGATTCATCCTCATATCAAAGAACATGCCTCTAAAGGCAGCTTAAGGTAGCAACATAGGATGACAATCACCATTAAGTCCTGGTATATCATTAAGTCCCTTGTACTTTTATCCGGAAAAGCCTAATTCTGCCAGGTGGGCAAGATGACCCTGAGAAACAACTACTCAAGAAGAACAACACTGGTGTACTTAAGAAATAATTGTGGCAATGTCTTTGCTATATAAATATCCCAACTATCTGAGTGGTCAGACTTGCTGTTTCCTGCCTCTATTTAAATTGTTCTTTTTATTTTTTTAATTACAAACTGTTCAGCCTATGGCTCAGACTCAGTACCAACTAGGTCTTAAACTTGACTCAACCCATTTTTCTTAATTTACGCATTGCCACATGACTCCATAGCTTTACCTGTGTTTTATTACAACTTGCTTTCTGAGTGGCAGCCAGTAGCTTCCCTCCCTGACTCTGCCCTCCTTCATCTTTATGTCTGGATTTCCCACCTGCCTCTAAGCTGTTTTACCATAGGCCAAAACAGTTTCTTTATTAACCAGTGGTAATAAAGCATATTCACAGTGCACAGAAAGACATCTCACATTGCTTCCCCTTTTCTGTCTAATCAAAAAGGAAGGTTTCAATCTTAGCATAAGAATATTTGAATTGTTCTAAGTGTAACCTGGGGCTAGGATCCAAAAGAGATTTAAGGTTGACAGTGTATGTGGAATGTATATGGCTAAGGTCTATATAAGTTGGTAAAATTTTCTGTTTGAGGCTAGTTCCCATTTCTTCATTAGTCAGAACAAGTTACACACTATTACTAAGGAGTTTTTTTTTCCTTTATTAATCTTTAAACGTAAAGGGTAATTTCTCGCCGGTTCTGGTGGCGCAGGCCGGTAGGATTTGCTGAAAGAGTAATTTCTCACTGTTAATGCATGCCAATTCTATACCACAACAATAAAATAATTTACAATATGAATGTTTCCTCTAGATATCCAGGAAGGCATCCTGATATGAACACTCTGACTCTCATTAGCAAAGATGTGGGGAGGTTGAAAGAGGAAATACCGGAGAGAACTGGCACAGTAGAGCCAGGACTAAACCAGAGAAATGACTGTAGAGCAAGCCAACAAATGCCAGGATGCCTAGTACAAGTGTCCCACACAGTCATGGAGCCATATGGGTTCTAGCTGAGGTAGGGGAGGAAGGCTAGATTAATAAAGCTAGAAAGAGAGTGGAATTTTCCCTTTCAAATTTTTATAGTACTGGGTTTAGTTTCATTTAATGCTTAATGGTTCTGAGCTTGGCATTCTTTCTTCCTCTTACTCATGGGGATCCATATGCCTCTGCATCCTGAGTGCAGGGATGTACAAGCATACAAGCATACATCATCATGCTCAGCTTTTGGCTATTACTTCTGTCCTTTCTGAAAGAATTGGAAATTGAAATCTGCAGGAGAGAGATCTCTTCTTTCTACTTGGAACATCCTCCCTGTAGCTCCTTCCTCTGTTGGCCTAACTATTAGTCATCTTTTAGAATATTTCTAAATGGTACTTCCTCCATAAGCTGTGACTAGCTTTCATTTTTTTAGTAAATATTTTAAAGCATTTTTAGGCATGTAGTAACAAAGGACTCCAAAAGACTCTGGGGATGGAAATGAATGAGACAGCCATAGCTTTTGCTTATATAGTTTAGCACACACCTGGAAAGAGAGCGGCATTAGACAATAGTCCCATCTGTCATCCACAGCTGGGGAATATAAACAATGGCCGAGAACTTAACTGTCTCCATATGAAATGTTTCTCTTCTCCCCTATAACATTTATAATATTCTTTGTGTTTGTTTTTATTCTTATAATTGGCAGAAGGTTGGAGAAACTTTTAACAATTATTTATAGAATGCATAGTTAAATAATCAAAAGGACTTGTCCTCAAATATTAAATTAATGAGCTAGGATATAACTTGAAATTGGAACTTCAATCTCATACTTCCTTCTCTACCAAGCATTTCTAAGAAATAGCAATGAGTCTAACTTACTGCTGGCCTGCTAAACAAACACTGTTGTTTTTTTTTTAAAAAAAAAAAAAAAAAAAAAAAAAAAAAAAAAACTTATATGTTCACTTCATAAACTATGCCTGTCTGTAACACAAAAATTCATGTATATACAGGTATCATACAATATGTGTGTTATTGGCATAACAAATAGAGATGCTAATTAATAACCTTATATGCCTTACCTATTCTAATTACCATTTTAGGAACAAATCTACTCTTCCAAGGGACTCATTTTTAAACTGGACTTGTAAACAGCCTAGTTTACTCAAAGGAGTTAGCACCATCTAGAGGACAAAAGCCAGCAATACATGAAAATGGAAAAAAAATCAGCTCCTGTAACAATGTAAACTGTAAGAAAATTCACAATACAGAAGGTGTCTTCTTAACTTCTACTAGACTCTAACAGACATTAGCCATTAAAACTACATTTGCTTTTTACAAACCAAGAATTATTATCATTTAAAAAATTATTCCAGGGGCCTGGAAAGATGGCTCAGTGGTTAAGAGCACTGACAGCTTTTCCAGAGGTCCTGGTTTCAATTCCCAGCCCCCACATGCCAGCTCACAATTGTTTGTAACTCCAGTTCCAGGGGATCTGGCACTCTCTCTCATAGTCATATATACAGGCAAATCACTAACAGTCATAAAATAAAAGTAAGTAAATCATTTAAAAAATTATGCCAGGAACATTCCAGTCTGGGAATACTCACAAAGGCAATCTGCTGTGTTGAAGGCAACATTAATAAGCACTATTCATTAACAAACTTTCCCTTAACTCGTGGCCAGAATTAAAGGGTCTGTACTTTATGCTATAGGCCCCAGAAAGTCAAAGACTTTTCAACCAGGGAAGGCTATAGTGCTTGCTGGCTTCACAGGGATGGATTCACTTGAGAAGCTGACAGCATTAATGTCTACAGGAGAGGCTAGTGTCTGAACTAACAAGGAAACTGAAAATGGTTGAGGACTGTCTCTGGGTTCAGGGGTTGCCATGATGTTTCTTAAACTACTGCAGCTTTTAAAAAATTGGTCATTTGGGTCGGAGAGATAGCTCAGAGGTTAAGAGCACTGATTTTTCTTCCAGAGGTCCTGAGTTCAATTCCAAGCAACCACATAGTGACTCACAACCATCTATAATGAGATCTGGTACCTTCTTCTGTATACTGTATACATAATAAATAAATATTTTTAAAAAATGGTCATTTATCTTTATAATCTTTTTATTCTATTATAAATTACTGAAATACTATTTAGTTTTTGGTTATATTCCCCTACAAAATGGTAAGCTCCCTAATGAGCTTTGGCCTGGATGTGAATATTGATTCACTTATTTCAATGACTTAACTGCTGTTGGTCTAGACAACTATAAACACGACATATCTTTCTCTATTTTTAAACAAAGTAAAATTTAATAAAATAATATTCTAATTATAAAACAAACTTGTATTATAACATAGTTGGTAAATAAAAAGCAGTGTGAAAAGAATTGGTCCCTTTTTACTGCATCTTTGCACAAAAGGATTAGTCTATCTACTTTTTCTCCTCTGAATTTAAAGATCAAATCATGCTACCTATCTGTAAAAGGCACTGAGTTACAGATTAAACAAAGATTAGAACTCAGGACTAGGAGTCCTATATTGAATTCATGGCACTGGGCAAGAAAAAGAAGCAGGGACTTAGAGGATTATATTGCAGATAAATATAAAATGACAAAACAGAAACTGTATCTCATAAAATTAGCTGCTAATGTTTCAACTATACTGTAACATTTAGTATAGTCATATATATGAATATATATAGTTTGGGTTTTATTGTTGTTGTTTTTGGTTTGGTTTGGTGTTTTGAAATAGGGTTCCCTCTGTGTAGCTTTGGAGTCTGTCACAGAATTTGTTCTGTAGACCAGGCTGGCCTTGAACTCACAGAGATCCTTGCCTCTGCCTCCTGAGCGCTGGGATTAAAGGTGTGTGCACCACTGGCTGGCAAATATATAAATCTTATGTAAGATCAATTCCTGTATTATCCTAAAGCATTCCAGTTAAACTCCTGCCCCCCACTCCCAGTCCTTCACTTGTAGTGGCTAAGAACATCTTCCCTTTAACAGGCTTAACATAAATCACCTACACTTGAATTCTGAAGCCAATGAATTGAAATAGGGATGACCCTTTAGAGCAGAACTGTGACACATACCTGAATTGAGGAAGAACTGAGGAGAATCACCATGAATGCCCACTGTGCCTGGCCCCAAGGAGTCAGACAGGGTGTTCACAAAGGAAAACACTCCGCTCATGATACCAAAGCCCAAGCCAGAAACTAAAAAGGAAGAAAACACCATTAAGCCCCTTTCCTGTTATGAGTTCAGTTCGAATCTAATTTGCAAGGGCTGGGAAATACTATTTCAGTGCAGGGAGGAGGGTCCACCTGTTGTTGTTGAAGCATCAGACAGCAATTTTAGAAGGCTAAGGGAGGGATGTGAGGAGAAAACGAAGTACAGGATGTAGAAGATCAATGAACAAAGGAGAGGCACAGAAGAAACTAGAGAGGAAGAAGAGGGTAATGTGCTGAAGGCCCTTGTGTTGGTTTATTGTGGCCAAACTGTGAGGGAGTAACTGTGATTGCAAGGTAGAAACTCTGGGTCAGAGGAGCTAATTCTACATGGAGACCTAGATCCTGAGTGTGTGTGCTAGCGTGCATGCTGAGGACTTAATTCAGTTCCTCTGCAAGAGCAGTAGGTGCTCTTAACTGCTGAGCTACCTCTCCAGCACTTCGGTTATATTTTTTCATGAGCCCACAGAATCTAACTTACCATAGGCCAACAGTCGCATTGAAGGTGCTGTCTCTTCAGGGTTTATAATTTTCAAACCCTCACTGGCTTTTCTACAAGAAAAACATATTTTATACTTTTAAAAAAAGGGCCATAAATCAGGCAGGTCACAGGACCCTTCAAAACTAGATATTTAGTGAGGCTTTCTGATCAGGTTACACTCTAGGTTGCAGTCCAGAATCCATTTAGGTAAAACCCAGAACATTTTGATAACTGAAATCAAATTAAATTTCTACTAACCTTGTCTAGCTGGTATCTCCATAAAAGGGAAAATTAAAATATTAGTAACAAGCAAATAAGGGTTAAATCCAATGGGAATAATAGCAATGTTTTAATTTCTGATATCAATAAATATTTATCGCATTAGCCTGAGAGATCTGGCACTCTGAACTTTCTTCTTCCCAAAGTGTTACATTTTTATATACAATTTACTGGCACTCTGTTGTATATTTCACCACGGCTATGTTCTCCCAACCTCTATTCTACTTTCCACTCCAGAGATCCAAAATCATTCTCACCCTTCTAACAGCATTTTTCTTTTGGTGTAGTAACTGAGCTCATGCCTAACATGCTAAAAATATGATCTATCACTGAATGACACCTGTACCCTGCCCCCAACTCTTCCCATTCCTCCCCATAGCAATTTATTACAGTAGCTGATATACTGAGGAGCTAAATTCTCACACTGGTACTTAATCATGAAGTCTTTTGATTCTAAAATATTTTATGTATTTGATTCATATTCCCAATTCAAGAGCACATGAAGTCTGATATTTTTGTATTAACCTGTATGAAATGCTGCCTTTAGAATAGGCTATAAATACTTAAATGAAAAAACAAATACTTCTCAGTAATAAATCAATCCAGAGTGATCATATCCATACTTCTGTTACAGCCAGTTCACAAATGTACCAAGAATCTGCCTTTGTCCCCTCCACCATTGCCATGCAGATATATCAGGAATGCTAGATGTGATTTGTTATACTACTGTCTCTATTACTAATTGCTGTTGGCCAGAAACTCCACAACCATTTAAAAGCCAACTGAAAGGATATTTAAATTATATATACTGTAAAGTATATCTATTAAAGTAACAAAAAACCAAAAATACTTTGGAATAACCTGTCAGTCAGTGCTAAAACAATCAGAGGTGAGATGAGCTCTTAACAGACAAGTTAACCAGAACATACTTATTTCCTGGACACTGCATTAATGTAAACTTCAGGGGAGCCAGGTGTGCTGGTTCATGTCTTCAATCTTAGCCCTTGGGAGGCTGAAGTAGGAGGACTACTGCATTCTCAAACCAACCTGGGCTATACAGTGAGACTCTACTCAAAAGGCCAATGTAAAATAAAATCTAGAATCTTAAGGAACACATAGTTATTAACTGTTGGTCTATTCATTACATAAACACAGAATCACTGCACAAATATAAATGTCATTGATTATATTTGGTAATGTAGAATTCAATCAAAATAGCCAAGTGAATAGTGAAAAGTTCCCTCTGCTTTTCTAGAATTAAATAATCAATTTGCAATTTCAGTGTTGTCCACTTGGAAGCACTGTTTGGCAGGAAGAATGTAATCCAGATATTCATGTGACTGTCTTCTTATTTTTCTGGAATAGCAATCAACTAAATTGTACAATTTTTCTTTATAAAAGAAACCTACCTGTCAAAGGAATTCTATTAAAGGTCAGTTCAACCTTATGGATTATACAATTATACAATAGCAATAATCTACAGCAGCAAATGTACCCAGGTAGTTTAATCAATAAATTTGAGAGGATTTCTGTTTTGTGTAAATTGTTTTTTTTTCTATTGTACCCACTGTAATACTGAAATCTGGAATATTTTAAGTTTCTAGGCATGGTAGCTTATGTCAGAAATGCCAGCAAGGTCAGAAGTTCAAGGTCATTCTCAACTACATATTGAGCTGAAAGCCATGTTGGAATACACAAGACCTTCACTTTTAAAATAATTTTAAAATTTTATAATAAAATACAGCAAAACAAAAAAACATGAAAAATTCAAATGGTGTATTTCTATTCAGATTCCTTGATAATCTCATTCTCATCTATACACTCAAAAAGGAGTAAATGAGCCAGAGGCAGTGAAGCACCTACTTAATCCCAGAACTCAGGAGACAGAGGCAGTAGGATCTCTGTGAGCTTAAGGTTGGCTTGGCTTATATAGCAAGTTCAATGCTAGTCATTGTTACATAGAGAGATGCTGATTTAAAAATAGATGGTAGAAGAGGAAATGAAGTGAGGCAGTCCTAAAATGTAAAAGATTGTCATTATGTACAAGCTACAAGATTGCTTACCTGTCCTGGACAGTGCTGTGTGCTTTCCAGTCTATCATTTGGATTTTCTATGTGTTACATTGAGTATCTGATTAACAATCCTCAGTATCTGTACATTCATCCTGTTGGTCTGGAGACACCATTCTCACAAATCACACCAGTTAGTCTTCATCTCCTTTTATAAGTAGTACATCCTACTATGTTCCTGGTCTCTATCCAGGTCAGAATCCCCATGATTAGCCCTTCCATAGTAAGCACACTAAAAATTTTGTCACCTTGATAGATCATAAATTCACATAAACTGTGAGGGAATAGTAAAAGGGAAGAGTGTTAAGTCTATTTGTCTGGTTTACATTTCATGAGACTCACTTGACATATGGGTCCGTATGGTTTCATGATCTTCACATCTTAGTGTTTAAAAGATGTCTTTAAAAGTTTTGGCAAAATATGTATAAAAAAATCATTCAGCTTTTAAAGAGTACAGTTTAGTGGCATTAAGATCATTCACACTGAAGTGTAGATGTCACCACCACCTATTTCCAGATTCCTTTCATTCATAAAACTAAACAGCCAATGAACAATGACTCCTCATGTCTCCCTTGCTGCAGAGGATGACAGTCCCACTCCACTTTCTATTGTCCTCTTCTCTCAGGTTCCCAGGCAACTGGAACCACACACTGTCTTTTCATGACCAGAATTTTTTCACTTTGAATAATGTCTTCAAAGTTCATCCATATTATAACACATATCATAATAGAGAAATATTTCATTCATGTGATTCCCTCACTTTGTTTATCCACTCCTTTGTTAATGGCATTTAGGTTACACTACACTTTGACTCTGGTGAATGGCAATATTATGTTTATTTTGAGATTTGTCTGAACTGTTCTTTAAGGTATATTCACAGAGGTTCCTGTACTGTATAGTAATTTTAAAGTTTGGGTGAGCCTAAATACTGTTTTACACAGTGGTTGAACTATTTTATTTCTCTCTCTCTCTCTCTCTCTCTCTCTCTCTCTCTCTCACACACACACACACACACACACACACACACACCACAAAATTTCCAAGCTCTCTCTGCCCACAACTACTTTCTGGTTTTTAGATAACAGTTATCTAATGTTTGAGAATGGCAACTCATTGTCATTTTGTGTTTCTCTAATGGTTGGTAATATCAAACATCTTTGCATGTGTTTGTTGGCCATTTGTATATCTCCTTTAGGGCAATGCTTATTTAAATATTTTGCCCATATTTTAGTTGGTTTTTGTTATTGTTAAGTACTGTTATTGTTCTTGAGATAAAAGTCATTATTATTCTAGGATGTTAACCTTTATCCTATATAAACTTTGACCATATTTCCCCCTTAAAATAGTTAAGTAGACGACAGATAAGTAGTAAAAAACTAATTTATCAATATTTTTAAAGATTATATTGTAAAAATTGAAATTTGTAAGTTTTGTTCTTAGGAATGTGGTGACAAATGTTAACAGAGAATTTCTACTTTAGTGGACAGATGCACAGTCATCTAATTCTGTGCATCAGGAACTTGGAAGCTCATCACATTTGTACTTTCTCACTTCCTAATGCTAACAGTTGCGTGTCACTGTTGCACCATTTCCTCCTACAAACACTCTAACAGAATGAGCAAGTTCACCTAACTCCTCAATTCATCTATTTAAGATTTTCTTTTTGTTTATATTTGTCTGTCTGGTTTTTGAGATGGTCTAATGTAACTGGCTGGCTTCAATATCAATATGGAGCTAAGATTACAAGTGTGTACCAGCATGTCCATTTTATTAGATCCTGGGATGGAGCCCAGGGCTTCATGTTTGATAAGTAACTACTCTCCAGCTGAGTTATGTGGTGGGACTGTTCTCTGTATGCAGTGAATATCATTCTATAAATAGAGGAGCTGTTTTGGCCTGTGTGGAGACCATAGAAGTGGGTGGAGGAATCAGAGGAGAGACAGGTACAAGGAGGGTAGGGTTAAGTCAGTCTCTATCCAACCACCAAAGAAGAAGCATGTAGGACCCAGGTGAGCTGGGCCATGACATGGGCCACGTGGCAGGTAGATTAATGGAAATGGATTGAATTAAGATGAAAGAGCTAACTAGCAATGTGCCTGAGACATAGGCCAAACAGCATGAAATTAATATAAGCATCTGAGTCATTTGGTGGGGGGGAGGAGCTGCCACAGTTTGGACCTCTGGCCCAAAACAGGGTCAGAAATCATTATAACAGAGTTACATTTTAAAAATTAAAAATTAAAAAGTGACTTGTTAAAAAAATAACTATAAGTTACAGTTGGAAAATTTAAAAACAGAGTGACACTTCTTTTAAAACAAAACAAATAACAATAAAACAAAAACTGTAGCGGGGCTGGGCTGGAGAGATGATTAAGAGCACTGACTACTCTTCCAGAGGACCTGGGTTCAATTCCCAGCCCCAACATGGCAACTTACAATTGTCTGTAAATCTAGTTTCAGGTGACCTAACATGCTCACACCAATGCATATTAAAAACAAAAAATGAAACTGTAGCAGGGGTAGGGGAGCATAGGCCCGTAAGGGAAGAGCAAACAAACCCATAGCAATGGTTAGCTTCACTTTTTTTTCTTTTCTATAGATGTAAGATTTTTCTAAACTCAACAAATATGCATTTGTATTATAATAAAACTGAATTAGGTTACAAAACTTTCAATCCAAGCAAAAATAATTCTATATATTTTAGGCAACAAGCAGTTAACAAAGATAATCTGTTTTAGGTAATGAACAGTTATATTTTAAGTTACATAACTTAAAACGTTTTAACATTTATAAGGAAAGAACCACCACTTGTGGCCACATGCCCCAATTTCTTACTCTACAAGGCCTTGTCATGCTGACAGCTAAAATTCAGTCACCAGAGAAACAAACACAAACAAAACATTCATACATCTTGACTATATTAATTTAGAAGTTTGGTAACTTCCACATTGTGTGCTACAGAGTTCCTGAGAGGAAATGGTACAGAGCTGGTAGCTCTCACTAGTAATATCCATTCCTTAATCTATTCACAATCAAGTAACTTAACTATTCCTGACTCATGGAAAAGTTATTTGATTGCAATGGTTTAGAAAATGAGTGCAAATGTTCAACATTTTAATCTTGGAAACAAATTCAGGCAGCAAAACTCTGACTAAGGCAGTCACCTAAATTAAAAGGCTCAATTTTTAGCAAAAACCTATTTTTGGCAGTGGGATATTTAAGAAAAATTTGATCAAAGCCAAATCTTTGTTTTAATACAGTATAGCATAGGAGATTGATTTAAATCTACCCATTTACATGTTAGTCACTAACAGAGTGCTACAAAAACTGTCAAAATTCTCAAGCTTGCTTAACACAGCTATATAATATCCAACAGTGGTAAATTATCCAGGAATTTAAAAAGTTTGGTTTTGTTCATTAGAAATTTTTTTTTTTAACATGGGACCTCATGTTAACCAGGTAAGCTTTAACTTGGATATAGCTGAATGTACTCTTTAAACTCATGATCATTTCAGCCTCATCTCCCAAGTACTAGAATTGCAGACCAGGCCTGATAGGAAATTTTTGTGGAATATACCAAAAGCTTATTAAATATGAATTTTGCAATGCAAACAAAGGCATCTATTAATGCATGCTTCCCTGATTGACTGTGTGAAAATTTCCCAAACATCCTTTAAGAAGAACAAGAATAGTTTCCCTAGGAAGCAACGAGGATTTTCTGAGCTTCCTAGCTTGACAGTCTGCAAAATGTCAGGATTCCTTCACACACTGCCACTCTCTTACTGACCTCATTCAAAATGAAGATCTACTTTCAGTTTACAGTTTACTAAACTCTGATTAGTGCCAAGGAAAAGTTGTTGCTTCAAGTGAAAAGCTGAAGAAACAGGCAGGGAAGAACAGCGGGTACCACATCTAAATCTTGGCACTCTGGTGAAGTCAGGTCTTGAAATAAGTCCATGTCCCAAACTTTAATACTGTTTTATAAACTAAGCTTTTCATCACCTATAAGTGCAAAGGCAGCGGGAGCCAATGAGGATGCTGATAGAAAACTTAGTACACTCTAAGGCTGAATTATTTGGAAGCAATGTCAAGGGTTCTGCTTAGATCACACTGCAGTGCAAGCGTTCGGTTAAAAACAGGCACTGACAAAAGGGGCAAGTTCATTGCCAAAGCCAGGGAAGGGCTTGGAAGCCACAATCATGCTTTGGAGGTTCATGTAATGACTGAGAAGTGCTGAGACTTGACAGGAATCCTGACAACCACCCTGGCACAAGCCAAGAATAGAACCAATTGATTACTCTAATACAGAGTTAAAATTCAAATTTTAGATTGAAGATTGGGGGTATGAACTGTTGGCCTCTCATGTACAAGATCCTGACCTCAATCTCTAGTACTTCAAAATAAAAGTACTTTATAATATCTGTTAAATAAAAATAATATATCTTTTAAAATAAAACAACAATAAATCAAACCTTAGGATGATAGCAAATAACTTCTGCATACCAGTCAACACAATTAATGTCCTATTTGTAAAAATTTAAATGTTACTTTTTCTTTCTTTGAAAGGTCTGAGCTCCAGGTCCCGTCTTCTGAGCAGCTGTGACTACTGGCTGGTGGCCACCACGCTCACCTTTAAATCTTACTTCCCCCTCTCTTAACTTTTTCTTTCTTTCATTTTATTTATCTATTTTAAAAAAAAAAAAACAATATTGAGGAACCAAAGCCCCCAGGGCTCTAAGCATGCTGACATGGGCTCTACCAGCTAAGCTACATTTCCAGTTCTTAATATTACTTTCAATACTTACTTAATGCTCTTGAAGTTTTTTCCCAGAGACTAACAATTGTTATTTTAAACCTTTTAAAAATGTATCTTTTAAAGTTACATTTATTAATTATCTATTTTCTCTGTGTGAATGCAGGTGAGCACATTAATGCTAGGGTATATATACATGGGATGGTCAGAAGACGACTTGAGGGAGCCCTCTCTCCTGTCTTTACATGGAATCAAGGGTTGAATTAGGCTTGGTGGCAAGCATTGAACTAGCATCATGCTGGGCACCCAAAACTATGGCTTTTGCTTCTAAGCAATGGCTTCCTGGTTTTTAATTTGTGACTTAAATTGCTTCATTATAAAAAGGAAATTTCCGGGGCTGGAGAGATGGCTCAGCAGTTAAGAGCACCATCTGCTCTTCCGGAGGACCCGGGTTGGATTCCCAGCACCCACATGGCAGCTAACAACTGTCTGTAGTTCCAGTTCCAGGCAAACACCAAGGCAAATAAATAAAGTTTAAAAAAAAAAAAAAAGGAAATTTCCAGGATAATAACATATTAGGAAATCAAATGATCAGAAGCCTGTTCAAGGTGCTGCTGCTGAGGCTCTTGTTAGGTTTTATCTATGAAATCCACAAGGAGTCTCATTGGCAGAAATAAAAACAGGGCAGCACATTTACCACTTTACTGAGCTTTACTGCAGAAGCAAAGCTAATCTCATGACTTACTGAAATAACACAGGATTCCAAGTACAAGCTGCATCTCAAATTAGTGGTTTCATGTGAGGTCCTCATGGGCCTGCCTGACAGATGACCACATCCTATCCTCAAAAGGGAGCTCATGGCTCAGGCTTTTAAACATGTATTGTTTTTCATTTTGCAGACTTGAAACTATAGAAAATGTTTTTAAAATGAATTTTTTTTTCTCACCAAACAATGAAAAGCATAATCTCCATAAGAATAATTCATGGGTTGTTTTTCTTCAAGGAACTTCTCATCTTCTATTTGTTCATTCATTTCTTACAAGTTTTCTCCCATCATAAGCTCCAGGTCAGATCGATCTCTCTCTCTCTCTCTCTCTCTCTCTCTCTCTCTCTCTCTCTCTCTCTCTGGCAGGTCTCACTGTACTCTGGCTATCCTGAAACTCACTTTGTAGACCAGGCTGACCTCCAACTCATAGATATCCTCCTGCCTCTGCCTTCTGAGTGCTGGGATTAAAGGTGTGCAGAGTTTCTGTATCTTCAGTTTCTACAAAGCTGGGCATTGGGCAAATTCTCAAGAAACATTTTGACCGGAAGAAGAGGAAAGGGGAGGAAGAAAGAGGGTATGAGGCAAGCCACGACATAAGTTTAAGCACTCTATTTTTTCAGGCTAAAAATGTACCAATCACCAAATCATATTTCAAGCCTAATTAGAAAAATAAAGCAAACATTTAACTTACTTTAACAGTCTATAATATGCAAATCTGAACAGTTCTTGGATACAGACAGAGAGCAACACTCCAAAGATGAGCAGGTACTTTTGTATTAGTCCTTCTCTGTTGTCAGTAATGACTCTCACTAGGTACCAAAAAACAGATGAAAACAGAAGTGATACCAACCAGAAGAAAGCACTGGAATATGGAAGAAAAAAGCCACAAGTTAACAGAGGCACAAGATTAATAATGACTTTAAATCTGCTGAAGAAGAAACAAAGATCTTGATTTTTTTTTTTTTTTTAATTGGGGAAAAAAGTCCTGGAAGTGGTGTTCTGGACTTGATTGCTATTTTTCCTAAGCGATGCTTTGACACTTTGGTGTGCCATAGGAATATACAAGTAGTAACTACTGCAATTTTCATAGCCTCAGAATTTGCCAGAAACTACAGATGTAATGTCTAGATATCTGTAAAGATAAATGTCTTTTTTTCCCGACAGAAAATGAATACCTAAACCTGTATTAATAGTATGCGCTGTGTAAAATTCAGAAGTTGCAAACCCGTGATCTGGTGTAGTTGTTTTCCAGGCCCGGTTCTTTCAACTCTCCTTTATAAGCCATTGGATCAACAGACTCTAATGTTTTTACATTACAATAGCGAAGGAGCACTACTCAGGACAGTCAAAAAGAAGCTCAGATAGGCAGGAGTTCTTGGTCTAGCTAGCTGGCCTGATGCCAAGTCCCAGAAACTGTCTCAGCAGGTGCAAAGAGGCCAAGACCGCATTCACCAGCTGAGTTTGGTATTTACCAAGCTCTCAGGAGGACATGCCTGGTCAAGTGTTGTTGCTTCCACACCAATCATTACCCAGGGGTCTACAAGAAAATCTGAGCCCAGACCCCTCACAGGTTCTGAATACCTGGCTGGGGGCTGAGGAGGAACGAGCCACTGAATCCTAGGTGACTTTAATGACAGAGGTTGAGATGGGAACGCTGGGTGAAATGAGACTGCTACAGAAAGATGAATCTAAGTGTTCCCAGACTTAGCCCACGGAAGCCTAGATGCTCAGATGCTCAGCCTGCCCTTCTCAGACCCTGGCAGGAGGGGAGGAGCTCCCACAGGCTGGAGATTGTGTGTGTGTGTGTGTGTGGGGGGGGGGGTGATCCCGAGGTCATGGGAACCCCGGCGCGGGAGGGGACCCGCTGCGTCCAGGACTTTGGGGCAGTCTCACCCGGCGATGAGGAAGATGACGCGCAAAGGGTCCATGGCGATGGTGAAGACGTAGAGAGCGAGCGCAGGCCCGAAGGCGATAAAGGCGCAACCGAAGAACACGGCCGCCGTCATGGCGACCGCCGAAGCTAGTCCAGGAAGCCTGAGGGGACCCGAGGTGCGTTAGCCGCTGTCCTAGCGGGTTGCGGGGCGGGGCAGGCCTGCCAGGTGCTCTGAGCCCTGTAAGGGCAGAAGGCGGAGCCTCTAGGTGCTCTACAGCAAGGCAGAGCCGTGGGCGGGGCGGAGCCCGGGAGGCGGAGCTTGTGGCCTTTTCAGGAGGCAGAGCCGTAGGCGGGGCGGAGCTCGGGAGGCGGGGCCTGTGGCTGTTCCGCAGGGAAGAGCCATGGGCGGGGCGGAGTCCTGGAGGCGGGGCCTGTGGCTGTTCCACAACAAGGCTGAGCCGGGGGACCGGGCGGAGCCGGGAGAAGGAAGCGAAGGTGTTCAAGGCGGAGCTCCGGAGGTAGTTCCCAGAGGTGTTCCAAACGCTCGGAGGATGTTCAGCTGTGCGGAGCTCGGGAGGCGCTTTCCTGAGAGGCTCAGAGTGCGGTTAGAGCCTGTGCCGGGGCTTCGAGAGGCTTTATAGACTGTCAGATTGGCGGTTCCTCGAGGGGCTCTGCAGTTAGAACTTGGGTGGGGTCTCTACGGGATCTGCGTGCCTTCTGCTCAGGGGACTTGGCCTCGTGGGACTTTGCAAGCTGTCAGAGGAGGGCGCGTCCTGGAAGGGCAGTGGCGTGTTGTTCCGAGGCTCCATCCGCGGTCAAGATGGGGCAAGGCTTGAGGGATTGGGGTGGGGGCGGAAATGGGGAGGCTTCCCTTTCCTGGAGCAAAGAAAATTGCGGCCGGGCGGAGTGGCTTACGTGAAGAGAGATCCAACGCCTGGACCTTCTATGGGCGATGAGCTGCATCAGGTCTTAGACCTGGCAGGGTTGCAGATCCTTATTTCAAAGCGTAGCTCACTGGGAACGTGCTCAGAGCCCTCTTCCCCATAATGCACATTGTTGCTGGTGCAAGGTGGGTAGCTGAGGTGGCCGGGGTGGGGGTGGGTGGGCGTGGGGGGGTGGTTAGTAGTATACATTTGTGCTGCAAGTCAACTGAAGTAAACAGCAGAGCAGAGGCAAGGTTCCTTTTATTTTTTTTTAAGTATTGTAAAGTACTTTTTTCCATATGCATATTGCAGGAATATATCATGCTCTATTCTGTTTTTTTTTAAAAAAAAAAAAAAAAATCCAGACTGGATTGGTATGACCTAGTTGATGGAAATGTTCCTGATGGAAAGGGGATGAAATAGTGATGAATTGTTCTAACAAGCTGGTTTCCTTGATGATAACCCCTTATTAAAAAAAAAAAAAAAAAAAAAAAAGTTGTTTTTAAGGCATTCTCTATCTGAATTTAAATTTCAGGACAAGCAGCCACAGCTATGTTAAAGATTCCACAAAGTTGCTATTGACTAGTTACAACTGCATGATTGTAGATTTGGAACCAAATTATCTTGAGCTATCTAGCCCCTTGAGTAGCTATCTACTGCCCACCTCTGAGTCTACCCTAAAGTCGTTGAACTATCACATTTTTTCATCATATTAACTACTAGCTTCCACCAACCCCCAATGCTAAGAATGTCATCAGATCACATCTGACACCTGTAGCAGAGATTTCCCTGCTTTGCCCAGCCAGTCCCACAGCCATTTAGTCCCAAATAATTACAAAAATGCTTATATAATTATAAACTATGGCTCAGACATATTATTGACTAGCTCTTTCACCTAGATTACCCCATAATTCTTATCTATGTTTAGCCACATGGCTTAATACCTTTGCTCAGCATAACATTCTCATCTTCCTTCCTCTGAGAATGGCAGGTGACTCTACTCTTCCTCTTCCTCTTCCCAGAATTCTCTTCTGGTGGCCCTGCCTATTCTTCCTGTCTGCCTAGCTTTTGGCCAATCATTTTATTAAACCAATATTTACAGTGACAGATATTTATAGTGTACAAGAGTATAGTTCTATAGCAGGGCCCAGACTCAAATTCAGGTTGTTGGGCTTGACAGCAAGGGTCTTTCTCTCCTCCGCCATCTCTCTGACCCAAGAGCAAAATTTTAAATTACAACTATCACCTCACTCTCTTCTGCATCATGTTCATTTTGCTGACTTTTGAAGATCACTAAGTCTCTCTAAAATTTTCGTAAATACCTATGTGCCAGGTGTTCTACAGAATATTGAGGATTCAAAACTAAAGATCCAGTCCCCCTACTTCTTCAGGAACTACAAGATTAGGAGCCAACTAATGTGGGGAGCTAAGCAGTGACAAGGAAAGAGGAGAGTTTTCCCCTGGGCCTGGGCTTGCTGGTAGAGTTGCTGAGGGACAAGGAAGATGGTGCTGAGAACCAGAAATGGTGTTGATCGAAGGGTAGAAATCTAAGAGAACATAAAAGGCTGGGGTTAGAGATACATTTCAAAGATGTACTAGTGGCTGTTGCTACTATACCAAATGTGCACAAATGTTCTGATCAGAGCAGTATAAGCAGATACTCTTATAGATCTTGAGGCTGTAAATATACCAAATATCTTGGAGGATAAGACCAAGGTTTTGGGAAGGTTGGCTCCTGTAGACAGCTTTGTGGTGGGGATCCCTTTCCAGGTCTTAGAGGCTGATTACATTCCTTAGTTCACAGCCCCACATCACACATCTTTTCTTGCTTTGCTTCCATGGTCATATAACTTATCTTCTAATTCTGATAACCCTCATAGGAATTCTGTGTCCCACTCATAGCAAGAGTTATTATATCTATCCGTGTCACCTAGGTTAGTCTCTCATCTGATGATTCTCACCTTGACCACATCTACAAAGTCTCTTTTGCCACACAAAGCAGCTCAAGTTCCAGGGATTAGGGCTTTGACATGGACAATGGCATTATTTGGCCTTACCACAGAAGTCATTAAAAAGCCAGGAAAGATGAAATTACTCTGGATCAGAATCAGAGCAGGAATCAGAATTCTGTCTGAAGTTAAGAGAACATGTCTTGAACAGAGAGATTTAACAGAAAAGTTAGCGAAGTCAAGGACTAAAAATTGTTGCTACTTTGCCAACAAAGCTGTTGCAGACACAGCATCAGTGAACTGGTGGGGCAGAGTCTAGCTTTGTTAAGGAATAAATGGAAAATAAATAAGGGTGATCGCTATGGGAGTGGCAGGATGGTTCAGTAAGGACACTTGCCACCAAACCTGATGACCTGAGCTATATCCTGGAACCCACGTGGCAGGAGGAGAGAACTGACCTTCACACTTTATCTCCATGCATACAAACACACAAATATAAAAAAATGAAACAACTTTGAAGCACATAGACAAGTCTCATGTGTTGTACCTGTGACAGGCCTCTCACTATGTAGAACTGCTTGGTCTTAAACTTGAGATCCTTTTTCCTCCAACTGTGTCCACTACCGCAATGACTACTGGGAAGTCCTTTTAAAAAGCTAATTCCAGTAGGAAGAGTAGAAAAGGAGTAAATGTAGAAGTTATGAGCAGAAGAGCCAACTTAGATGTGAGGGGAAGGGGTGGAGTGGAGCAGACTGAGTTCCCCCAAAGCAAGATAGGGTAGGAAGATGAATCTGGAGGCAATGGAAAAACCTGGGTGGGAAATACCTCTGCCACCAAGAGACCAGAACAGGAGGAAGGGAGCTATACATCAGAGAGAGAAGGAGCTAAATGCCTCAAGATTGCTACTACTTCTCCCTGGGAGATGTGAGAGAAAATAGGTTGATAAAACCATGAGATGATTCTGAGAAGACTGGGAAAGAGAGACATCTGAAACAGGAACAGGTACAACAGGCCGGGTGCCATTGAAGTGTTGTGTGTCAGGGAGAAGGAAATGAAATAGGCAATGTCAGGCTGTACAGTCTACAACAGAGAAAACCTTGCTGTAGTCTGAACTGAGAACAAGCAGAGGTTCTGGCCATTTTGTCTTTAAACATATCAGGTTGAGATATGAAGTTTGATAAGATTTCACAAATCCATCATGGTTTAAATCACATACTTAGAAAACCTGAAGAAATATGTTTAAAATATGCAACTCCGTCAAAGAAAACATTAATTGAGGAAGAGAAAGGCTACAGAAAGGAAAAATTGTTTGCTAGCCACATTTATGGAAGACAGTATCTAGAGAATACAAAGATAAAATTTAGAATTCAAAAGGTTAAATGGGAACTCATAACAACCCAGTCAATAAACGGGCTAAAGAAATTAAATGTTCTCAAAAGATGAAGTACAAATGGTTGATGAACATTGAAAAAGTGTTCAATCCCACTTGTGGTGATATATTATGTATCTAATAAAGTTTGCCTGGAAATCGGAGGACAGAGCCAAACCACATTCAGCCATGGAGGTCAGGGAGTGATGACCCACACCATTAATCCCAGCACTTAGGGAGACATCCATCTGGATCTCAGTGAGTTCAAGTCCAAACAGAGCCAGGCTGTGTGACACACATCTTATAATCCTAGCACTAGGAAAGTTGAACTAGGAAGTGAGACATCTCGGGGCAAAGATAGAAAGGAATGCCTGAGACCACATGCCTTTTGGCTGAGGACTGAGGAGTGTTCACTCTGAGGATTCATGGATCTACCCTGGCCACCTTGAGTCCAGAGAGGTGAGAACAGGCTGTGGCTTGTTTCTCTGTCTTTCAGCTTTTCCCCAATATCTGGCTCCAGGTTTTTATTATAATACCAAATAGAATTTGTGCAATACTCACTAGACATAAAAGAAATGCAAATAAAAACTACACTGAGAAGACTATAATTTCAGGAAACATTTTTATAGTTTCTTACCCAAGAAATTTCTATCTAGAGGGCCCAAATACAACAAGGAGGTTGTGATAGCTATTCTTGGTTGTCAACTTGACTACATCTGGAATGAACTACAATTCAGAAATGGAGAGCACACCTGTGAGAGATTCTTTTTGCTTGGGTGGACCTTTGCTAGTCCGGACATTTGAAATAGGAAGACACACACCTTTGATCTAGATCTTGAGGTGGGAAGACAGAACTTTAATCTGGGTTACTCCTCCTGCTGGAAGGAAGGCCATATAAAGACACAGAAGGAAGGAAGCTCCTGCTCTTTGCGCATCTGTCCTCTTGCTAGCTCATCCATCCCTTCACCGGCACTGGGGCCTTTCTTGGGATTCTAGCATATACTGAAGACTAGCTAAGATATCAGGCTTGCCGACTGAGCAACTGCTGAACTCTTGGACTTTTAATTCACAGCTTGCCAATGTTGGATTAGCTCAACTGCAGCCTGTAAGTCATTTCAATAAATCCCCTTTAATATCTATAGATATATCACACTAATGTATTAATATTTTATATTAATATATCTCAATTATATATAGATTTATTCTATAAGTTGTTATTTTAGAAAAGCCTAATATAGAGGTGTACTTCACTGAGAGAATGACCTCATTAGACAAGGATTGGCCCAGCCCTGTCTGAAGTGTGAGAACTATGGAAGGATATTGACCACTGGGGCCATGCCAAGCATGAAGACAAGCCCTATCGCAACTATCCCTATTCCTCAGGTGTGTTCTGCCCAAATTGAGCATGGTGGAATTGAAAGCCACACTTTCAAGTAATCCCAGATTGTGGAAACCCCTCCTGTTTACCTAGGCCTCACCCCTAGTCACCAGGGGCTCTCGGTAAATAAAACAAAATCAGGGTAGTCAGGGCTACACGATGAGACCATCTTAAGTAAAGAGGGGGCGGGGGTCAGGGATGAAGAATGTGAACAAAACTCTTACACACAGTTGGTGATAATATCAACTATAGAAGTTAGTGTGGAGGTTCCTCAAAAGATTTAAAGTAGGTCTTCCAAATGACTCAGCTACCTGAAGGACTTTAAGTCAATATATCACAAAGACACTTGCATATCAATGTTTACTGCAGCACTGTTCATAACAGCTGAGTTATCAAACCAACCCAGGTGTTTAATTACAGAGGAAAGGATAAAAAAAATGTGGCATATACTCAAAACAGATTTTTCTTTTAGCCACAGAGAGCAGTGTCATTTACAAGAAAATTGATATAACTAGAGATATTCATATTAAGAGAATTGAGTCAATCTAAATAGCAGATGTTTTTCCTTATTTATGGGTCTTATATTTTATATTGATGCATGAAACTGTGTATGTGTATGTATTCCTTAAGGGAATAAAGAGACTAATGGGCAAGAGATGAAAGAGATGGGAAGGTGAATGGGTATAGAGAGGTAATATACAAATGTACTTTATATACTTGCATTAGAATGTCCTTATGAAATTCAGTACCATGTAAAATGAACATAGATCAGTTAAAATATAGTTTAAATCCATGTATTCTAAAATGTACAACCCACCAACGAGTCATGAACATGTTCATTATGTAGTTTTTATTTTAGATGAACGTTATTGTAAAAAAAAATGTTCACCTGGAATAAAATCCATTTAAAAAAAAAAACAGCATCAGTATCAGTACAGTTAATGAACTAGCTTTAAGAGATCAACCACATGACAGGTCCATGTCACCCACAGGAGCTTCCCACAGTAAGCCACTGGAGCAAAAGAACATGTTTAAGCACACATGTAGAAGTCTGTGAAAAAATTCCATAGTTCCCATGGGGGCATGATTTTATACAGTTCATGGCATTTTGCATTAAGGAAACTGCAGCATCAGCTGCAAACAGTTAAGACAAACCCATCTGTAAGGCCATTGGGATGAACAATCATAAGTTCACTTTTTAAAAAGCTACAAAGATGAAATATGAATTTTTATTAGTTTCTGGCATATGGCACACATTTCAAGATACAAAGTTAAAATCTGGGAAATCCTTAAAACAAATGCTGATTTTCATTTCTCAGTCATTTAGTTTCTCTCTAATGAACATGACATTCATAAACTTTATTAGTATATCCTGACCTGCTATATCCTTCTGAATCAAGGGATTTCATTCTCAGACAGCCCTGTTTGTCTCTGCGTGTGGTAAGAAAGATAGAGTCTCTTTGTCTAGTTTAGTTTTTATTTTTTAAGTCTAAAAAACTGAATTGAAGAAATTTTGAGATCAGTAAACCAACATAATGAAATGTGGTTTTTAAATTCCAGGTTTAGAATCTCATCTTTAAAGATTAAGATATACTTATAAAGGCATGGAAGTCTTAAGCTTAAAGAGAAAGTATGCTTGGTTTGCTGTCTTACTGTTCAGAGGAAGACACTTTATAAGCCCTAACAGAGATTCTCAGCATTTGAAGCCTGTAAAATGCAGTGGTCATTTCTTACTCACATGCCTTGGAACAATTCATGTATATTGCATAACTAAATTCCTTAAAGGACAGGGCAGTAACATCTTTTGTATGCTGCTGGATATTGACATGCATACTTTATTCAAAACTAAGGTATCACACTTCTCTTTTCCAAGGATGCCTTCAGTTCAAAAACAATACAAAACAAAACATGCTGTCTAAATGTTGTTGAATGCTTAGAGGCTGGTTACTGGTTTCCTACCAGGTATTAGGGTATAAGATAGCTAAATGAGGTATAATTAAAAAAAATAGTCCTTCAAAGTAAAGAGTATAGTCTTCGGGAAATTTTAACAAAGACTGCATGAGATGTCCATATGAACAGAAGCCCTGAAGGCACCTACTGACTGATGTGCAGGGAGATCGATCGCTTCATCATCATCTGAAGTAAAAGAGACTAGAAGAGGTTCCCAGTGAAATGTTTATGATTAACTGATTCACATGCTACTTAGCTCCAGCACACTTCACTGTCTGACACCCTCAGACTCTATTTGAAAATTGTGAGTCCAACAGTTGTCAAAAAAATAGCACAATAATAATAATAAAGTGCAGCCACTAAACCACTTGTAGTGCTGCAGAGATCTCTATGTACCCTATCTGTTGGACCATTACAATGTTGACACACACAGAAAATATCTAGTTTTCTTCAGTTTCAGCAGGGAATAGACAATTATCTGTCACTAAATTCATCTACAAATAGAAAAAAATAATAATGTACCATATATGCACATTATTAAGCAAAGTAGACTATTTGTTGGGTTGTTTTTACCATGCAGAAAGTGAATTTCCTATGGTCTGAGCTCAAATTATATACAATTTAGCAAAGCTAAATGTAAGAAAATAGCAAGTACAATTTATTTCTATATAACAGAATATACTCCCAGTTTGCTGCTACTTCAAAGAGCACTTTTAGACTCACCTAACATTTACAGGCTCATTCAAAGAGAAGTTCATGGAGACTAGTTATTAACCCATAAAAGACACAGAAGAATGAAAAAAGCAAAAGCAAAGTAAAGCATTCTGGTTTGTTTGTTTGTTTTAAAGCAAAGCATTGTTTTAAAAAAAAAGAAAAGAAAAGAAAAGAAAAAGCTGACCACAGAACATGTCAGTTTTGGTTTGCAGACAACCCCTGAGATAGAAACCAAAGTGTTAAGACACCAAACAGAGGTAAATACTAAGAGGATTACATTCATATAAGGTGTCACAGCTCCTGCATTTTGCAAAGTACATTGTAACTGCTTCAACTTTTCCTCCCAGAAAAGTAGTGATAAGACATTTCTAAGAAAATACCGTTTCTTTTCAAAAATGTATTTAATTTGAAGATGTTAGACTTGCAATTACTTCTTTTTGAGAGAACAACTTACACCTGGACAATAATGTGTGACTTTAAGCCGATAGGTAAATAGGGAAAAAGAAAAAAAGGCTAAAGTTTGTCCACAGTAAAGTCAGCATATCTACCAAAAATAACTGGTATACTTGCAGCCACTGGAATGCTTCTGAGTTTTCCAACTGATGGGAAGGCCTGACTGGTCCAAGCACTGAAGCAGAATTCTCTGGATAACCAACTATCCATGCCCATTTATTTCCACTTCCAGTTCTTAATGGACAGCACAGAGTGGGGATGGGGTGTGTGTGTTTTGTATGTGTGTGTATGTGTGTGATTGCTACCAGTTCATTTCCCTTGTCACCTGTTTTTATGACCTCTATGTTAGGATACCAGAGGCTAAAACAATAGCAGTAACATTATGATCTGTATTTGGCACATAAGTTAACACTAAATATCTCCTGCCCCCTCTAGTATGGTGATTTAATCCACAAAAAAAAAAAAAAAAAAAAAAATCAGAAGTAGCATTTGGTGAGAAAGGCATCGAAGCTTTTGGCTAGCTTTGTCCTGAAGAGCCACACCACTTCTCTAACTACAGACCTAAACACGAAGTGCTGTCCTATACATTCAGCAATGGCTGTTTGAAACCTGGATCATATGTGCTCTAATGAAAAGACAAAATTTCTGGAGGATGTGCTAGGTCTAATTACTTTTCCAATTACTTTAAACCCCACATAGAACCAAAAGTCATTATTTTTAGCATTACTAACAGCTATCTTACACCAATATGTTTAATTTCTCTCCATAAGGTATGTTTTCTGCAAACTGAAATCTAAATCTAACCTTTGCTCTCTTACAGATGGGGCTTATGGTTAAGAACTGGGTAATACAAGCTACTGGGAAAAGCTAAGAATGATTATATTACATATTCTGGTGTGACAAGACCAGAGCTGGATGTGAAAATAAAGCCCTAATGACCATTTCTCTCCCTATGTGAAATCTCAGCTCATGAAGTTCACAGCAGTGCTTACAAATGTTAGTGGTTTTAGACAAGTAAGTAATGGCAGAAAGTCAGGCAGGAGAAGGGAGGGCTAATGTGACCCCCAGACACCGTGAGACTGAAGTGCTTTTTACATGCTGTTTCCAGAGAGAGGCTTGGGATCCAGCTACCCAGGGATCAGCAAAGCTGATAACCACCCAAAAAGATGAGGATGATGTGGCCTATGATGAATAAATGGGCATTTTTATGATTTTTAAAATTTTATCAAAATTTAATGCTTTTTAACAACACTGCAAAGTCCTTCAATAAATGCTACCAATAGAAAAACTTTTGGCAATATGACCCAGGCCAAACATCCTTTAATTTTAGTATATCAACCTCTGTTAAATGTTCTGCCCTCTTTAAACATTCCCAGAGATATAAGTCTAGAACTTCGTGCCACTAAAGTGCTCAGTTAGGAGTCTAAGATTATGCTGTACCAGAGAAAGGCTGACACTCATGTGCAAAGAAAGATAGCAGCTTCCAGGACAGGCAGTAAAACAAGGAAAAACCAGTTAGGTCCCGAGTGTGTCTCCACATCATTGCTTCCATGTTTGAAGAAAGGAACCTGCTCTTTTGCTAGGCCGTGAGGCTGGAATACACTTGGTGTTTCTGTGTTGAGAAGTCTAGAGTTCCATGGTGCTCTCCGCAGCAGCCAGGCGAGGTGATTCTGAGGCTGGGTAACCTGTGCTTTCAGTGAAGCAAGGAAGGGCCCTCTAGGTATACTGCAGTCTCTCAGAAATGAAGAGTTCATCAAAGCAACGAACAGCGGAAGAAACTGGTCTTCTTGGACCGGTTTTCTGTTATTTTCACTGGCCCGCCTGCTCCTGACGAATTGCTGTCATTCTAAAAAACAGGATATGAAGTTAGTTGCTAAGGAAACCAAAATTTCATGGTTTGACCCCAATTACCTACAAAGTAAAAGCACACACACCCTGTCGGGAATATGTTCTAGAATACTCTTAACTGTGCTCAGTGAAAACTTCTTTCAGAGAAGGAATTAGTTAAGTCTCAGCACTGTCTTCTTTGCAAGTGGTGGATTAAAAGAGACAAAATATTCTTAGACTAACTAGCACTTTGTTTTAACCATGTGCTGGGTAGGATGCTCCTCTATCTAGTTTAAAGCAATTTCAGCCAAGGCATATAGGGTACCAAGCATAATGATGGAAACAGGGCTAAGGCAGTAGACAATCAGGTTAGAGGCAAGAAGAGTTGGTAGTAAAAGGGAGATAGATGGTTTTCATGAGGACCCTCGTTAAAATGGGTGTCCTAAAGACTCATCACTGACAGTTCAAACTGAAGCCAACTTGAGCAACTCCAGGGTCATCATTATATAGATAAAATACATATTACATAAAAATTGAACTAGATAATTTTATGGAAAAAGCAATTTCTGCAATTATTATTTTCACTATTCTGATAAAAATTCAATTAACTACCATTTAAGAGGCCAGAGGAAAGAGCTGAAATAGCTGTGATGAGGAACAACCCTAAAGCAACAGAAATTAGAACCTGGAGCAATCATATGAAATCATCAGCAATAAGTAAGTTTAATGTGAACATATTATAATCATGGTATTCCATTCTGTTGAGTGCCAAACTAAGAGGCTGTAACACAGAAAGAAAAGTATAAGTGATACAAACCATTTTTCTGTTGAGTTTTGTCATTATATCTCGTGCAAGTGTAAAAAATGCCTAAAGGTAAAATAAAAAACAAAATTATTGTTACATAGCTGTATTTTAAAACAGAAATATAGTATTTTTATTATTTATTTGTGAATATACTACTTCAGAGTTTCTAATTGAAAAATAGTATAATTAAAATCAAAGCATGTTCATGTTATTGGCTTTTACAGTTAACGTATTTTCCAATGTTGTCACATTCTCATTCATTCATCATTTTATGCACGTAACGTCTCCACAAGTTCCTAATATGGCAAACACAGTTATGAGTTGCTTCCTCAACACACTAAGAATAGGCTCTGTTTAAACCACCCTACTCCCCTGGGGAAAGGCTTCAACCTCTGGTCCAGATGATGCTTGTCTTAGGGTTACTATTGCTGTGATGAAGCACCATGACCAAAACAACTGGGGGAGGAAAGGGTTATTTGGGTCATTAAGCTTCCACATCACAGTTCACCATGAAGGAAGTCAGGGCAGGAACTCAAACAGAGCAGGAACCTGGAGACAGGATTAAACTATAGCTCTAAAAGTCTATCTTCACAGAAAACCTTCTCTTTCTGACCTCTTTGACGGCATACCTAAGTATGCCTCTCTTATGCTTTAGTACTTCAAAACTGCTGGTTCCTGGAGCTCAGATAAATCACATGCACACATCTGTGGAAATCATCTTAAAAGGAAGCTGGGAAAACCCACTTTGCTCACTAGCTCTTAAAAACTCTGTCATCACTTTTGTTTCCACAGAGGTATAAAATTCATTCTGTGGCCAAGACTGGGGAGTGCCCCATGGGAGCTGGCATTAAGAAACCGCCCTTTAGTGGAAAGAATCCTTTCATCAAAAAAGAAAGCTTGCTTTTCTTTCTTTTTTTTTGTTTTCTTTTTATCTATGCTTATGAAAATTAATCAGTGGTAATTTCCTGTTTCTCAACACTCAGTATCCAACCTGAAAAAATGAGTGCTGATTATTTTGAAGACAGAAATAGTTCTGACAAGTATCCATCGACACTAAGGGCATTTAAGTCTTGATATTTTAGCCATTGTGTGGGGAAAGAGTAAAGACTCTAAGACAGGAAAGCTTAGGTTTAACACTGTAAGGCTCATTAAGCACAGTTACTTCCTCTATTACATGGCAGTTAAAGAAACCAGTTAGAGTTTTCTAGAACAGGTTTTCACAAAGTGTAGAAATACTGGTGATACTGTGCTGATTTTTAAAACTTGATCATAAATTATAATTTTCATCTGCTCTTTTAAGACCTTTGATGACTTTTTTTTAATCCATTACATTTTATTTGCTTATTATGTTTGTGTGTATGGGTATGTTTGCCACAGTGCAAGTGGAGCAGTCAGAGGTCATGGATCCCATAGCTCAAACTCAGGTCCTTTGGCAAGATCCTTTCCCCTTGAGCCATCTTGCCAGCCCCCACAGAGAATCTTGTTGTAACAGCTAACTTAGGGGAAATGCATTAGGACTAATCTATGAAAAACACTTTCTTATATCTATCTACTAAATGCCCTATCATTATAGTGTCATGTTTAATCTACTTCAAGTACATACAAAAGGAATCCATTCAAGAGACAGTGTTTTAATTCAAGTGACTCAGTTTGTCTGCTACAGGCTAGAGGGTGATGAGGACTGAGCAGAGGACCCTGAAGCTGTAATTGCTAACTTCCCAAATAGCTGTCCTGAACTGAAAATGACTTGTATCTCCTCTTTTCTCAGAAGCTTAACTGAGCAATCTTAACATAACCCTTGTGGAGGCTACATGCTGGGAATCTAGCAAGCAGAGTCTATGTAAAAGCTCAAAGCATGAAAGTATACGGGGATTGGGGGGAAAAGGTGTGGGTTCACTAGACTGAGCTGCTACCTAGCAAGTCACCATGCATTTCTTACCTCTTCTACATTTGTACTGGATTTTGCACTTGTCTCCAAAAATTTAATCCCATAGTCAATTGCTAACTGAAAGACAAAGAAAAATCAAATTTAGTCAAAGTGGCTTGGACATACAAAGCACTTAGTAAACTGTACATTTTTCAAAGCCCCTAAGAGTCTATGCCAGAATGCCTATGGTTTTCAATTTTATTTTGTTTTCTTGTACTGTGCTTTAAATTATATAATTTAACTTAGTCTAAAAATGACACAGCTTCTACTTAAAATGTCATGTTAGCAATTTGTTCTGTTGTTCCTGTGGGTTGCGATGAGATGGAGTCTCAGCCTTATCACCCACCTGGGATTCATTTACTCCTTTATCTTGTCTCCAGGGACACAACTCTCCAAGAGTAACTAGCCTGACTTTCCCTTCTGAATGAACTGCTCTGTGAAACAGAATGGCAAATTTGAACTCTTTTTACATTTCCATCTATTTTCAGGGTTCTAACCCATGAACACTATTCAAATTAAGTGAAGGTTGCCAAGGGCAAGTTGGTATTCAGACTGAAAAAAACCAAATGTGTTTGCACCTATCACAGGAGAAAGTCTCTTAAGAACTGGGAAACTACCATAAATAAACATGCACAAAAATAACTACAAATACACAACTATTTGCTCTACAGATGTGAGACAGACAGGTACCTATAAATGTCACCTCTGTAGCCTGTCAATCATAAGGATCCTATCCCTCATGAACCGAAGATAACTTGTACTAATCTCTTAGGGAAACAATGAGCTGGAAAGTGATTGTGGCTGAAATTTCACCTATTCTCGTGTATTTTTTCAGAAACTGAGTTATTTTAACTTCAAAGCTGAGCTTTTCACATAAATCTGAAAGAGCCTGAACAAGAGCTGCTGGATCTTAAGACAGGCCAGTCTGTATCTCCCAGCATTCTCTAGGGCTGAGTCATGACCAGATGATATAAATGGGGTTGGATTTGAATACTAATTCCCACTATCCAATACAGACTACATCTCACTGTTGTTTGATAGTTTTTTCTTTTTAAAGATTTCTTTATTATGTATACAGTATACAGAAGAGGGCACCAGATGCCATCATAGATGGTTGTGAGCCACCATGTGGTTGCTGGGAATTGAACTCAGGACCTCTGGAAGAACAGTCATTGCTCTTAACCTCTGAGCCATCTCTCCAGCCCCTGTTTGATAGTTCTTAAAGGACTAAAACAGCTATCTTGAAAACATAAATCAATACCAAGAAAGTGAGTGCTGAATGGGAGTAGACTCCATCCTTTATTCACCTGGTTCAAACTTACCTTCTCCCCTCTTTCTTTTGACACTTGTCTTTTGTCATTCATGTCACACTTGTTACCCAGGATCATTCTTTCCACATCTGAAGAGGCATGCTGCAGGGGGAAAGCAGTGCATTACAGAAATAGCCTGAGAAAGCCACAGAGCTTCAGTGGGGTGATCCCAACCTGTCAGAATCACTGCAGCTTGTGCATCAACACAAGCTGAATTCAGAGAAATGGCTGAAGGGAGAATTACTTCAGCTTAGAGCCTTCACAGAAGCTGTGCAAACATTTTCCCCAAAGGCTCCCCCCACTCATTCTCATAACTCATATAGAACACTCAAACCTTCAAACAAGTACTCTAGTCAAAAACAGGAGGAGGAAAAAACAAAACAAAACAAAAAACTTAAGTCCTGAGTCACCCAGTAGAAAAAGTAACCTGGATTCTAAACTATTTAAAAAGATCAACTAACTATGTGGGTTCATTCAAATGTGCTAAATTATTTCTTAGCTAGTTTCTTTCTGAAGTGCCACAGAGATCTCAAAGAAAACAGTATCAACTATCCTGAAACTAACCCAAACTTCAAATATGGAGAAAAATGTTAGAAAGGCAAAAAAGTTGCAGAAATATATTTATTCCTGCTAGTGAAATCACAGCTTGGAATCAGACATTTTAGCTATGGTTCTGTCTTCAAGGCTCTATGGACACTGGCACGTCACTCCCTTCTCACTGTACCCTTAGGTGAAAACAGAGCTTATGTTGTATGGCTGGGCTCTGGCCTGAGTTTAAATATGACGATGTTCCTCTGTCTACTATCAGCTGGTGACCTGGCACCACTGGGGATCTAGTTTTGTTTTGTTTTCCCCCAGTGGCAGCAGGGTGAGCCTGTCCTGCCCTTTGCTCCTCAGTAGCAGCCACCTCCAGGAGAAAGCAATAGCTACCACATGTTCAGAGCAGGCTTCTGTCACAGCATTGCTATGCTCCTTCCATACATACCTCTTCAATGTTTCTTATCCAGTTTTTAATATTGTCAAAGGATTTTTCATTGGTGATGTCATAGACCAGCATAATTCCCTATAGGAGGAATCAATAGACTTTATGTTATACTTCATATACTTACATCTCACAATACCTGCCTCTCTTTTGTCTTTTTTGGGGGGTCTTTAAAGAGGGGATTCATAATAAATTTGAAAAATACAGAGACAAAACCAAATGAATTTTACTACTGTCCCTTTGTCTAAATGAACTGTTAACATCTTCACTGTTAACTTTAACGAACTAGAGAATGTGGGAAAGGTGAGCTGCGCTTTCTGCCTGACCTCATGTGATAATGATCGGCACCAACTGGAGCATCAGGCCTGGCTAAGTAAGACAGGGACTGTGAATGCTCAGTGGAAGGACATTTCCACAGCACATTTGCTTATCACAAATGAAAATGATTGTTGAGTGAAAAGACCATACTGCTCTGATTTTTTTCTCTTTCAGTACAGGCTCACAATGTCACTGCTGTGGGACTGTGCTTTTGTACACTGTTAAATATTTTTCACTTGTATTTGTTTAATAAAACGATGGTTGGCTAGAAGCTAGAAAGAAGGTAGAGATGGGGCAACCAGACAGGAGAATTTTGGGAATAAGAAGAGTAGAGTGGAGATGCCAGCAGACACAGAGGAAGCAATATGAGAGAGAACACTGCTCTGAGAAAAGGTACCAAGACACGTGGCTAAACCTCTTCAAGGGTTAGTTTAACAGTGAGAGTTACCAAATAATAAGCCTGAGCCATAGGCCAAACAGTTTATAATTAATATCAGCCTTTGTGTGCTTATTTGGGACTAAATGGTTATGGGACTTGCCAGGCAGGACAGAGAAACTTCTGACTACATATTACCATTTGTCTTAACACTTAATAACTCATATGAAAATATAATGCATTTATTACATGGGTTAGTTAAGGCATGGTAAAAATATGCCTGGTAAAACTCTAAAATATTTACCTTTCAAATAATTCAGATAACCCCACTATGCTAAGTGCCCAGACCACTGTTTAGTACTATGAGCACTATGTAAGCTGGCCACAGGTCCCCGTACATTCAGTACTATGAGTACTATGTGGACTGGCCACAGGTACCCTTACAAAAAAGACAAATGGGTTAAGCATGAAAGCAAGAAGATATTGAAGACCAGGGCAACACCTCCAGGAAAGGTTAACTGAGGAGAATCTAATCAGCTAGTACGTGAGAAGAGGAGGTCAGCTCTGAAGTTGAGTCATGGGCTCTCCAGGACCATTCTTCAGTACTGTGAGTACTATGTGCTACATGCACGTAAGTATCAGTCCATTCAACAATATGGAGTGGGCAGCTAGTTCAGTGTCAGGGTGCTGCCCAGCTTAGGTAAATACCCTAGGCTTGATGTCTAGCACTGTAGGAGAGTAGATAAGAGAGACAGAGATACTAATTCTATAGCTAACCGCGCACATGTTTGAAATCCTAACACTCAGGAGGCAGAGAAGAACTTCAGGCCTGCCTGGGCTACATAATAAAATTTTATCTAAAATTTTCACACACACACACACAAAAAAAAAAACTAAAAAAACCTCCCAGCTCCCAAGACTTTGATAAGTACCTACAATGTGCCAAATTCTCTACTTATACTAACTAGGTACTCTGAGCAGTGAACAGAGTCCTTTCTGTTCATGAATGGCTAACAAAGAAAATAGACTAATATATGATTAGCTAGAATTCTGACAATTGCTACAAAGAAGCATGTAGAGCTTTGAATTAAAACAATGGGGACATCATCTCATCTGGCGAAGTGGCTCAAGTAACAAGGACAGGTTCTCTGAGAAAATGAGTAAAGCTGAGGACTGCGTGGAGTTAACTTGACAAAAGGGCTGGGGCTGATGAAGAAGGAAGCCCATGGTTCCTTCCACATAGCAAAAAACCAAAAACCACAAACGAAACAAAACAAATCAATAGGATTCTGTCACTGAAGGTCCAGGGTACACTCACCTGTCTCAAAGAAAGCTTAGCAAGATGCACAGATCTATTGGGAAGAGGGACGAGATGGATCCAAGAAGGCAGACATGGCAAGATGCCCTCTAGGGAATACTGTCTAGACACCAGCTGTTAGGCATCTCCTATAGTCACCATAAAATTCTCCTAAGTGAAATAGAAGATTGAGAGTCCCTCCTGAGTCTTCTGCTCTCCCTGTACTATCACATGGTGAAGGGCAATAAAACCCCAGCGGCCTTGTCAACACCTGGGTGTTTCCCTCACAGCTAGTCCCTAGGTCCCGGAGATCCTCTGCTTCAGTATTTTCAGAGCTGACCTCCTCTACTCATGTACTGGATTATTATTCTCCTCAATTAGCCTTTCCTGGAGTTGCTGACCCAGTCTTCAGCTGTCTTCTTGTGTTCACTCCAACTTCTTCTAGTCTCTTTTCTGAAAGGACACTCATGGCCAACTCAATGCTCAAACATTCTGAGTACCCTCAATAAATTCCACAGCATGGCAGGCAAAGTCCTGCACAGGCTGGCTTCCAACTTTGTCAGTAAATAGAAATGTAAACATATGCAAATCATGTAAAACACATTAGAAAGCCAGGCAATAAAAAATATTAAGAGTTCTCTCGGGGGCTGGAGAGATAGCTCAGCGGTGAAGAGCACTGACTGTTCTTCCAGAGGACCAGGGTTCAATTCCCAGCATCCACATGGCAGCTAACAACTGTCTGTAATTCCAAGAACTGACACCCTTACACAGTTATACATGCAGACAAAACACCAATTCACATGAAATAAGAATTTTTTTTTTTAAGTGTTCTGTCTCAGGAAGGTAGGATTTGGAATGATTTCTTGGAATTTTTAAAGCTTTTTAATACTACTTACATCCA